>OX352293.1:12347808-12737557 GCA_947086415.1 Pammene aurita | reverse complement strand
TATAGCTTCGAAAGAATTATAATAAATAAATAAATCTCGTATTAACATTATGTCATTCATTACGTATAAATGTTAAATTGTGTTCTTACTGTATTTTTGTACCCGTTTTGAATCTTGCTTGATAGAGCCTATTCGGAAAGAGAAGTATCGTAGAATGTAGGAGCTCTCATATAAACCACGACACTTCTCTTTTCTGACAAACGATAAATAGTAAATTTAAACTGTAATACCCGATTTAGGGGCTAATTTATTACATTTACCTATTTGTAAGAGACGATCTATATCCTCTTATCTCTTTTTTGGGTTCCGTAGTCAAAATGATACGATACCCATGTTGACTTTCAGACTTTGTGACCACATTTGCCCCTTTTAGGGGTTGAATTTTCAAAAAACCTAAAATACGTGTTTACTCATTTAGCGTTAGGAATACTCCTGTGAAGTTTCAAATAAAATAGTCTAACAAATCTTGTTTCGCCATACAAACTTTGGACCCCCATTTAACCCCCTTAGGGGGTGAATTTTGAAAAATCCTTTCTTAGTGCACCCCTAGACCTTATAAGGAACCTACGTGCCAAATTTGGAATCTCTAGAACCAGCGGTTTGGGCTGTGCATTGTTATGTCAGTCAGTCAATCAGTCAGTCAGTCAATCAGTCAGTTTCTTCCAGGGATCGAGAACGGTTCCCAAAATACCGTTCGATATCGTTCGGAACCCGTTCTTAATTTCGTTCCCACTGTATACCGGTTTATTACAAGAAAGTTATCTAAAAGAACAAAACCATTTCGGTTCCCGGTACTCAAGAACAACAAATTTTAAAACGTTCCGAAAGAACAAAATCATTTCGGTTACCGATATTGAAGTACGAAATTTGAAATGTTCCCAAAGAACAAAATCCTTTAGGAGCGGAATTCGAACCGTTCGCAAAGAACAAAATCATTCAGGAACGATATTTTAAACGTTCTCAAGAACTTTATAAACCGTTCTTAGCCGCGCGCCCTTCTCGATCGCAAGTCGGCCTTGCCAAGGCCACCGTTTTCCTTTGTAGGCGCCGACGCATTGATACCGCGTCGCACCATACTATTAGTAAAGTTATTCTGTGCTCGCACTGTCTCTTTTCCATACGAAGACGGCTTATATTTCCATTTCAGAGAAGCTATACCAAAGAAAAATAGTGTCGCAAATTCGTGACAACCAGTGCGGTGGAGCGACGCGCGGGGCATTAAAGAGTACATTCTTTTTGCAACCAAAACATCGTAAGCGCCGCGACGTTTTGTGTAGTAACACACTGTTCTTATAGATTTTTACTGCAGAAGCGGCAGCTTTTTTACCTACGAACTACATTTGATTGAATCCATATTTTATTTCAAAATGTATTACAGATAATAGAGCATAATAAGGAGTGGTCCGGAAAAAAAGTAGCCGTGCCTTTTTTAAATTTATCTTTTTATTTTGTGCCGATTTAGAAGCAGTGTTTATATTTAAATAATCTCTAAATATAATCATACAAAACATAAATACAATCATACTTAAATAAAACAGCGTTTGGAAGTTTTCGCCTTTTGTATTCTATCATACACATAGTTTTTTGAACAGCGTCTTCTGACAGAATTTTTGAGGTGTTTCTCAAAAACATGTTTTTTCTTATAGTTTGATTTGATGAGCTATTTTATATCTTAATAAATTGTCTTTCTTCAATAGTAAACTTTTTTATCTGGCTTCATTTTAAGGTAGTTACAGTAATTTTTAATTAAATGTATTTGCCTTTTTTCATAGAAAATTATCTCCCATAGAAAAATCTTTGTCAGAGGTTAGATTAGAGAGTCTTCCTGACTATCCTAGCTAAAATACAGTTAATTAATGTAGCTTCTTGGTAAGATGAAATTCTGAAAAGCATAAAAGTGTCCATACAAAGTGACCCGTTTTCATAGTGCTTGGATGTAAGTAGTAGTTAAGTTAGGTAATGTAAGGAAATATATGTACAATGGGTGTATTCCATTCGCCAACAAACTGTTTCGCAGTTTGGCGAAGTTTTGTAGTAGTTTTAAGTATTTTTATTACTGAGCAATAAATAAAAAAAAAAAAAAAAAAAAAAACGGGTTGTGAAAATGGAAATACAATTGTGGCATTGTAGCGGATGTCGATTGAAGATTGTCAAATTATGTTGTTCAAAAGGTTACAAAGTATGTTGAATTAAAAACGCGAAAACATAAATATGCTCACATATTCTATTATGATTGTATTTTTATTTATTAGTATTGTATCTAAGGATTAATAAAATAAATATACTGCTTCAAAATTAGCACTAAATTAAAAAATACACAAGATTGTACACTGCTACTTTTTTTCCGGACCACTCCTTATTAAACGAACATTTGACGGGTCTCATGTGGATTAAGTCCTGAAAAAATTACCAGTGTAACCTGTGTCGAAACTCGAAACATCGAAACTCAAGGTAAATATAATTTAATTCGCGTTAAACCCATCTAATAATCGTTTAATATGTACTCCGATCTGAATCGGAATGCACAAAGGAACTATAAAAGTAATAATCCGCAATTAATTAGGGTAAACGCACCAGTGCTCAGCCATGCACCAGTGGTCAGCCTTTCTTACCTATTTTTGACTGTAATTAGTAAAGTTTTTCTAATTTTCATGTCAAAAATATGCAATATTATAAATTAATGAACTGTTAATTGAAAAATAGCTTAACTCTTAAAAAAATCTCTAGCATGAGCTACAATAATACTATTTCAAAGAAGTGGTGTCTTCTGACATGACGGCTTATGTTAAATGCGCCATTTTTTATGGAGTGTCTCATGATATTTTGGTAAGATGATAGCAGCCGAATCGTGATTTCTTGTTGAAAGAATGTGGATGGCTGCACTTAATTATTACTTAAACTATCTGAAAAACGTAAAAAATATGTATAAATCCATATGAAAGTAACATTTTTAAGGCGGCTGACTATTGGGAACTACTTTATGTACAAAATCCAATAGCCAGCCTCCCCTGGCTGACTATTGGGTTTGAAGCAGTAATTTTAAAAAGGTCGTAAACCCAGAGGTCAGCCGGGGGAGGCTGACTATAGGATTTAAGACTTTTTTTTATCATCAAATGAAGTGTAAGTCGTTAAATCAAGCCCCTTTAAATATTTACGTTATTACGACTTTATTTGATTGAAATACATTAAATACCCAGTAGTCAGCCTGTGGCTGACCACTGGACAATAAGATCGCTCAACTCGAACCTAGTAATCAGCCGTTAAAATGGGATGGCTGGGCACTGGATTCTTAAAGGCTGTGTATTGGTACACAGAGGGCTGATTACTGGCAAAAATGCCCTTTCATTATATTTAATAAAATAATTTCAAAAGCAAGATTTAATTAAGTTTTATTCTTTACAAACATTAAACTAGATTAAATTATTGAACAATAGAAACATTGATAACTCTTATTGGTCAATAAGTGGGCAAATTATACGATCTTGAACATAGACATTTCGTTAAAAGGCTGACTACTGGTGCTTTTACCCTATTCATATCAAAAAGTTTTTTAACATGCCTGAAATAACGAAAATGCATTAAAAAAATCATATTTCACTAACGAGTCACAAAATTTTAGTACATCGACATGGTGGTACCCTACCTATAATTTTATTAAAGAAAATCACTAAACTTAATCGTTTTAAAAATTGGGTTTAGATTAAGTTTTTGTGTGTTTTTAATACATGACAACAGTGTTTGTTCCGCTATCTTATGATATTTATTAGAGCTTACATGAAATTTGTAAGTTTTTGTCATACATTTTGTCACGACGACTTTTTTGAAATTTGATGGAATGGAGGAAAACGGCTTGTTTGGAGAAAAGTCGTCGACATCTCTTCTAACTACCTAAAACTGGTATGGGGTATGGATATGTTCCTCATTGTCTCTAAAATAGGAAGTGACCGGTTTTATCTTATGGAGGGGGGATTAGTCGAAAAAAAGGGGGAGAGGAAAGATGGCGGCCGACCGTCATCGAAATTTGTTCATATCTCGAGTCCTATGGAACCGATCGGTGCGTGTGAGATTAAAATATTTGAAAAATATGTTTTTTTACTGTGCATGTTTGCGTAAGTACTGATAAAACATGCTTAGAACTCAATAAAGTATCACTTAACCGCAATGAATGTCATTATAAAATATACAGAAAATTTTATGTGCTTTCTAAAACATAAGTTTTATTTGTATATAATATTAAATAACCAAGTAATGGCGAATTTTGTTCAGCATGGGTCACTGCGCTTCGTCATATAAATGGTGGCCGACCGTCGTAGTATTTTGAGTATTTTCATTATTTCTCAGAATCTATGTAACGGATCAATTCGTGATAGGTATCATTTGAAAGCTACAATTTTTTTTTTATTTTTTTATAAAATATAAGATTTTTCCTAATAGACTGGAGGACACCGGCTTGGTTGGAGAAAAGTCCTCGATACCTAAAACTGGTATGAATGTGTTCCTGATTGTCTTCAGTGTACGAAGTGACCGGTTTTATTTCATGGAGGGGGCGACGGGTCGAAAAAAAAGCAGAGGGGAAAGTAATGATGTTTTGTTTAAGGTTGTTGTTGTTAATATGATAAGCTAGAAAACTAAGGCATTCAAAACGAAAGCCATTGGCGCCAGGAGCCCCTTAAGTATTTACATTAACAATAGTAAATAAATCATTTTTCATTTTCAGCTTTCATTTCCATTTTCCTTTTCATTTTCAATAGTTTCAAAATAATACATTTTAATCATTATATTTAGTCCCGTCGCGCTGGCAATATTTTGAGGGTAGGTAAAATTCTAAAGTCACTTAGTATTGAAGTTGGAAATACAGTGTGTACATGAGAAGCTTTCAGTGCGTTTTATAATATATTCAATTGTTGCTTTTTATTCAATAATTTGAGGTTAACTTTTTCAGCTTGCCATAACTTGAGTAAAATAATATTAGAGTTAAAAAATATAACCGTTTTTTATTTAGAACAGTTTTATTGTTGTACAAAACCAGTTTGTGTCATTTACGTCGAGTGCAATTTGATATAAGTATGACAACGCTAAAAAACTACGTATAAAAAATTTGAGTTCATAAAATAAGGATTATCTATATCAGCACCGGCAATCTACCGATTTTACTGTAATCAATAACACACTAGCTGCTGTACTGAACTGGTTTACTATTAACAATTTGCTACTTAATGCTAAGAAAACCAAATGTATTAGATTTGTTTTGCCAAACGTTGCACCGGTGGACACTAAGATTCTCCTGAATGGTGAATGTTTAGAGATAGTAGATAAAGCAGTGTTCCTTGGTTCGACGTTGGACAAAAATCTACAATGGAGTCCTCATATAAGAAAACTCGCTCTTCGATTAAGCTCGGCCGCTCATGACGTTAGGAGAATTAGACTATTAACGAATATTGAGACAGCTCGCTCGCTCGTTCATAGTGTAATGTCATATGGTATTCTGGTTTGGGGCAAAGCAGCTGACATACAGACTATATTTGTTTTACAAAAAAGAGCCATCCGCTTTCTGTATAACTTAACGGCAGGTGCATCAGTTAGAGAACTATTTAAAGAAATTAATATTTTAACTGTTGCTTCCCAATATATCTATGACAATATTATTTTTGTTGTAAAGAATATACATACATTCAAAAAAAATTCTGACATCCACAGCTATAACACTAAAAATAAAAACTAGCTTGCTATCAGAAGTAGTCGTATCCGCAAAGCATATAAGTAATTTTTTGGTCAAGGTATTCACATTTATAACAAGTTACCCGTCGATGCTTTAAATTTATCATTTCCCGCTCTTAAGAAATATTTGAAAAAAAGTTTAATGTCAAAGGGTTATTACAGGGTCGAGGACTATATGACGGACAAAAATGCATGGCCCAAACCAGAAAATACTACAAAATCATCTAACATTTAGAGGACACAGTTCAGATAGGAAAGCATATCAAACGTTTTGTGAAGCAATCAGATTTGGATTTTATTATTATTATTTTATTTTAATTAAATAATAAGTACATTGTATGTCTCTTAAGCTGTTTTGATATGCCTTCTTATAGAACTACGCATTATTGTGTATCTTTAAGATGTAATATTACTGTATTACTGTTTTGAAAAAATAAGTCCCGCCGAGTTTCTTGCCGGTCATAAATAATTCTTCTCGGGTCAGAGGTGTAGGGTTAGAACCGGAGGTAGTTTTTTTTTCTCTCTCTGACGTTCATAAGTGCATTGTAATGTGCCTAAATTCAAGAATAAATATCTTTTATCTTTTATCACCATAAAAAATGTGAATAAAATCAATATGTATCCAATGAAGCAATGAAAATTTAAGTTTCTTGGTAATTAAGTTTTTTTAGGCTGTTATCGTTTTAATAAATTATTAATGTCATCAGAGTTCACATTCTAATAATCAAAAATGGATTTAAAAGTAGATATTTCAATTTGTGTCACTTTCTTCAATGATATTTCGTCAAAAATTAAACAGAAACAATATTTGCGTTCAGAGGAAATCCTCCTAACTACAGCGCGTGACCTTGATAGCCTATTCGGCGTACTTCTGTATGACCACTAGAAGTAGACCCCCGGCTCGTTTCTTAACCAGCTAAAACATAGGTCAACCAAGCGCTGGCATCTTAGTATTTACGATGTAGGTGCTCGCTCACGGAGGCGCGCACGGGGTGATAAAGCTAACATACTCGACAAAGGAACTGAGCGGAGGAGCGGGGCGCGGGAAGCCGGCGAGTGGGGCAATGAACTTTTGCGTGTCTTGCCTCATCATCAGCCTATACTAGTCCACTGCTGGACATAGGCCTCCCCTAATGAGCGCCATAGCGCCCTGTCTTCAGCTTGCCGCATCCAGCATCTGCCAGCAGTCTTTCGCAGATCGTCATCCCACCTGGCCGGAGGGCGTCCTACACTACGTTTGCCGAGACGCTGTCTCCACTCAAGAACACGTTTACCCCAACGGTTGTCGGTTCTTCGCGAGATATGGCCGGCCCACTGCCACTTCAGCTTGCTAATTCTTTGAGCTATGTCGATAACTTTGATTCTCTGTCGGATGTATTCGTTACGAATCCTATCCTTCAGAGAAACTCCGAGCATAGCTCTTTCCATAGCTTGCTGAGCGACTTTGAACTGGTGGACCAGCCCTACCGTGAGTGCCCACGTCTCAGCTCCGTAGGTCATTACGGGTAGGACGCACTGATTGAAAACTTTCGTTTTCAAGCATTGCAGTATGGATGGATGACGAGAAGGCTCGGCGTAGTTTCCCAAATGCTGCCCAGCCTAGTTGGATCCTTCTCTTGGCCTCCTTCTCAAAATTTTTTTTACCTAACTGCAGGATCTGCCCAAGGTAGGTGTATTCAGAAACAATTTCAAGAAGATGGCCATGTACGACGACCGGTCCCGGATCAATGTGGCCATTGATCATGACTTTGGTTTTATCAAAATTCATGCCAAGACCGATGCGTCGCGAGGCTGAAGCTAGGCCGTCCAGCATCTGGGTCAGCTCCTCTAGCGACTCCGCCATTATGACTATGTCATCAGCGAATCGCAGGTGTGAGATGTAATCGCCGTTTATGCTTATGCCCTTACCTTTCCAGTCCAGCGTCCAGATACCGTCTGGACTATCCCTCCTTTGGAACGCCCCGGTAGTCCAACCCGCGCACTCGAGGACGACGAGAAAGCAGAATGTCTCGCCAATAGTTTAGAGTCTCAATGTTCGGCCAGCCTCCTGCCTGCCGATGAAGCCCATGTCGAGAGGGTAAATTCTGAGGTGGACAGGAGATCGCGTCTCCCCGTAACTTCACCTCTCGTACCGGTGTCGGTTAAGGAAGTCCACGATCGAGTAAAGTATCTTCGAGTAAGGAAGTCCCCGGGTGCGGATGGCATCTCCAACCGCATGCTGAGACTTCTGCCCGAATATCTCTTACTCATTCTGGTCGGCATCTTCAATGCCGCCCTGTCCAATAGTCACTTTCCAGCCGCGTGGAAACGTGCCACGGTCATCGGAATAGCGAAGCCCGGCAAACCCCGGGCCTCGCCAGCCTCTTACAGGCCCATCAGCTTACTCAGCTCGCTTGCTAAGCTGTATGAGCGAATCATCCTCGCTCGGATTCTCAGGTTCACGACTGAGAATTCAATTATCACGGACGAGCAGTTCGGTTTTCGTGCCGGACACTCGTGCGTCCAACAGGTGCACCGCATCACGGAGCACGTGCTGGACGGCTTCTCGCGTCGAACAGGGTTGAAGACGGGAGCGATCTTTCTTGACGTGGCGAAAGCCTTCGACAAGGTCTGGCATAATGGGTTGATATACAAGTTATATCAGATCGGTATGCCGGACAGACTCGTACTCATAATACGAGATTTCCTTACGGACAGAAGCTTTTGCTACCGACTGGAGGGAACGCTTCCACCTCCACATCCTATTAGGGCAGGAGTCCCGCAAGGCTCCGTCCTCTCGCCTACACTCTATTCGTTGTTCATGAACGATATTCCTAGGCACCCGCGTGTCGAACTAGGGTTGTTCGCGGACGACACCGCGCTCTTCACGACGCACAATCGCTACATTCTTGTTCGGAAATACTTCCAAGAGGCAATCAATGGCCTAGGTCAATGGTTTCGTCTTTGGCGTATTGAAGTCAATCCGGACAAGAGCGCAGCGATTATCTTCCACCCTACTGCCATAGGTCCGACAGGCAGGAAGGTGGCTCCGGTCCGGCTTTTTGACCAGCCCATTCCGTGGGTTAATGAGGTCAAATATTTAGGCGTCACTCTCGACCGTCGTATGACTTTCAAAAGCCACATCCGTAGGGTACGCAACAGAGCGCTGTTCGTATTAGGAAGGCTAGCGCCGATGATTAACAAGTTTAGTAAAATGTCACTTGGAAATAAGCTGACACTCTACAAGACTTGTGTTCGTCCAATCATGGCATACTCAAGTGTGGTTTTTACCCACGTGGGTATGTCAAGTCTCGAGCCGCTTCAGACCTTTCAGAATCGTTTCCTCCGTAGGGCGACTGGTGCCCCGTGGTACCAGACAACCCTCAGTTTGCACCATGACGCGGGGCTTGACTCCCTTTATGGTTTCTTTAATGGCGTTATTTTGACAACGCTCCACACAGTAGTAATCCGTTAGTTAGGAAGGCTGCGAACTACATTCCCAACCCTCCCCCCCCGGACTCTTAACACGTAAGTCACTGATTAGGGGCCGCTCGCTTCGGAGGCCTAGACACTACGTCACGGACCAGGACGACGCACTCACAGCGGCCATTCATGAGAAATGGAACGCTGTGCGTGCGCCCTCCCCCACATGTACACTGCGTCCCCGCCGGCGGGGGCAGGCGGGGACGCCCACCTCGGAACAGTCGCGACCACATCGACACGTTCAGTCCCTTATCCACCCGGTACCGCCGCATACCGGATAGAGTCACCCCGACAGTCGTCGGGCCTAGCTGAGTTTCTTGCTGGAGTCTTCTCAGCTAGGCTAGGAATAGCAAACCAGCGACAAAACTCCCACTAGCTCGATCCCCCCCCCCACTCACCCAGATCAGGTTGAACTCGCTTCAACTGATCTCGCTGGAAGCGCAAGCTCGGTAGGAGCATTCCAGCGTAGCAACCACATCACGTCTGGTCGCGGAAGGGTCCTGGATTTTCCCCGGGCAACCATCCCACCGAACAGTCCGCCCGCTTTAGCACTTCAGAAGCATAAAGCCCAAGTCAGGTTCAAAAAAAAAAAAAAGTCCAGCGTCTTAAACATGTCTTCCAATGCGCATGTGAACAGTTTCGGGGATATGACATCCACCTGCCTCACCCCTCGTGATGACATTGTTCCGAGTTCCGAGTAGCGTCGCGCGCGGTACGACGTGCGTTCAGTGAGCGCGTTGGTAGCCTACTGACTTTAGCTCCCTGCGCGGAGGCGCAAAACGTAGGTATATAACTCGTTCGCGCGGGCATGATTCATAGGCTGCCCCATCGCTGGTTTTTTTTTCGTAGTCCAAATTATATACAAGTTCAGAGTCCATTATCTGGGCCATTTTTGATTTTAGAAAAAAGTTTTTCGATTAAAAAACGCTTATTTTACCTTATTCTATACGAAAAAAAATCATAAAAAGTACATGTTATAATGACGTCCCGTCAATGTTTTTTTTCGAAATCTAAATTATATACAAGTTCAAAGTCCATTATCTCGGCCATTTTTGATTTAAGACCAAAGTTTTTCGAATAAAACACGCTTATTTTAGCATATTCTATACGACAAAAATCATAAAAAGTACACGTTATAATGACGTCCCGTCGATGGTTTTTTTTTTACAAGTTCCATGTCCAATAGGCCATTTTTGATCTAAGAGAAATGTTTTTCAAATAAAACACGCTTATTTTAGTGTATTCTATACAGTAAAATCATAAAATATACTTTATGATGATACCCCATCGCTGGTTTTCTTTTTCGAAGTCCAAATTATATACAAGTTCAGAGTCCATTATCTCGGCCATTTATGATTTGAAGAGAAAAGTTTCTCAAATAATACACGCTTATTTTATCAATCTTAAAAGTACACGTTATATTGATGCCCCGTCACCATTTTATTTTTTAAGTCCAAATTTTACTACATGTAGTCAATCTTCAAAGTCCGGTTACTTCGAAGTTTTTGAGTAAAAAAAATGTTGAAAATAGATGTCATATACTTCAGAAAAAGTGACCAAACCCTCCGGTGTCCGAGGCCAGATTTGAACTGGCGTCTTCAGCTTTCGCGGCTGACGTCCTGACCACTAGACCACCCGGTCACGGCGGAACTTGACAAATTTTCTCATGTATATGCAATCTCTGAATTTGAAACGGCTAGGCGCCGTTGACCATACTCTAAGGGCATGCGCAGTACGTGCTTGCACCTCCTATCCGAATCTCTTACGTGATTCTGGTATAGCGAGAGAGATGGTGCTGCCATCTATGAATCTTGAAGCAAATCAAATTATTTTGTTCAATATTTTTTGATTTGCAATTTTTAAGTAGTTACACTACTATATATAAACTGAAAATAGATGTCATATACTTCAGAAAAAGTGACCAAACCCTCCGGTGTCCGAGGCCAGATTTGAACTGGCGTCTTCAGCTTTCGCGGCTGACGTCCTGACCACTAGACCACCCGGTCACGGCGGAACTTGACAAATTTTCTCATGTATATGCAATCTCTGAATTTGAAACGGCTAGGCGCCGTTGACCATACTCTAAGGGCATGCGCAGTACGTGCTTGCACCTCCTATCCGAATCTCTTACGTGATTCTGGTATAGCGAGAGAGATGGTGCTGCCATCTATGAATCTTGAAGCAAATCAAATTATTTTGTTCAATATTTTTAGATTCATAGATGGCAGCACCATCTCTCTCGCTATACCAGAATCACGTAAGAGATTCGGATAGGAGGTGCAAGCACGTACTGCGCATGCCCTTAGAGTATGGTCAACGGCGCCTAGCCGTTTCAAATTCAGAGATTGCATATACATGAGAAAATTTGTCAAGTTCCGCCGTGACCGGGTGGTCTAGTGGTCAGGACGTCAGCCGCGAAAGCTGAAGACGCCAGTTCAAATCTGGCCTCGGACACCGGAGGGTTTGGTCACTTTTTCTGAAGTATATGACATCTATTTTCAGTTTATATATAGTAGTGTAACTACTTAAAAATTGCAAATCAAAAAATATTGAACAAAATAATTTGATTTGCTTCAAGATTCAAAAAAAATGTTTTTAATAAAATTTGCTTATTTTAACACATTCTACTACACAGTAAAACAAAAAAAGTATGTGTCATAATGACACCATTCAACCAAAATAGTCTAAATTGTACTCAACCTTTAGAGCCCCATAACTTCGAAACTATTGAACTAAAAAAAAAGTGTTAAAGAAAGGTTGCTTATTTTTATGTGTTCTATACGATAAGTTATATAAAACATAGCCGTATTATGACATCACACTGATGAAAAATGTATTAAGTCCAGCCCCGTCCCTTTGCTAGTCCGACCGAGAGGCAGATAACGAAATTTCGATTTTCGCGTTTCACGATAGGCACTCTGTAAACAAACCGCCTTGGTGCATAAATTATACATTTATTAGTTTTAAATTGTCTGTGATAATTTGTCAAAATACTGTTTATATGGTACACTAAGTTTTCCGTGGCACACAAATCTGCCGTTGCAAACATTGTTTCGATACGCTTTTATAAAAATATTGACGCAAACTTTAATATTTTATTGTACTGTTAACAGGGTCATACAAGAAAAAAAAATTAAATAAATAAATATCATTGATTAATATGGCACAAATTTATTTAAATAATAGATACCGATATTTTAGAAAGCACAGTGCCTAATCGATCAACTCTAATTTATATAGGCTTATAAAAGTCCACATATATGTGCTGATTGAACGTCAGTATTCCCGTTGACGATAGTGACACAAAACGCGTGCGTGCGTCAGTAACAACTTTGCTGTTACAGTGAAAAAAACAATTTTGATCTCTTATTTTCTACTTACCGAATAATGTTTAAAAAAAGAAATGTCTAAGTTTCTACCTAAGCAACAACCTAAGATGACACAAATTATTATTATTATTATTAGTAGTAGTAGTAAAACACTTTATAGCACAAAACAAATACATGACCAACAAAAATATTGTGAGTGTGTACAAAGGCGAAGTTATCCCTCTAAGGGATCTCTTCCACCTAACCTTTATTAGCTAAGTTGGATGGCTGAACTCTGTATGTGAATAATAAGCATCTTTAATTTTATCGAAACTTCATAACTTATCGGTACGGGTCTAATTTATCGTTTTTGTATGCACTCTAGCATACTAAAGGCCTTTTTCTACTAAAATTTGAAGCCACCTTTCACGAAAAAAAACTTAACGTATGCGAGTGAAACTAAGCTAGATATAGATTTGTATCCCTATATTCTACTATTACGAAAAGAAGAAAAAAATGATGATTTTAAGTATTTCAGAAAATCTTTCATATTTCCGTAACTAGAAATTAGCATAACGGCCCTTCTCTAATGGAAAGCCACATATAATTTTAAGTTGATGAAAATTTAACTGGCGTAAATTCGTTGAAAAGCAGCAAATGGGTCAGTGTTTCTTAGTTAACTAGCACTTGTTTCTTGTAGCCAGAAACGTCCTTTCTTCGGAGTTACAAGTGTTTTTTGGTATTTTTTATACTAAGAAGAAACATAAAATTTAATTTATCATTAACATAACATAAATAAATAAAAAATTCGCATCTTCAGCGCTATAGTTCATACGGTAGTGTTAATACACATTTTTGTATTTATAAAAATTACATATTTTCTCCATTTCTCGCGGGGATTTTTTTAATTTTAATAACAAAACATTTATTTTTTCCATTTTTATGTTCATGTAGAAGTGCCTTTTTCCGTATGGCGGCAGTACGGCTTAAATATGTGCATTTCTGCCATGTAAGATTTTAACACTGACTTGAACAAATTCTTGACCGCTCCGCCTTTTTAAGTTTTATTAAACTTAATTTATACATATAATTTGGGCCGTATTCTAACTTTAAAACACGCTTAGACACGATCCAACGTCAATACAACTCCAATGTATTAACTACACAATATAGCTAGCGCCTAAATGTCTGAATGGAAAATATCAGAATTTGTTTGAAAATTATTCCAATGCATCTAACTCTAATACAACTTCAAATTGATTGATTGTTTGTTATGTGTTGGAGTGAAAAATACTCACCGTCGTAGAAGCGTATGCCGAACTCTTTTTTTGGTAGGTACTTATACCTACTACAACGTAGCGCGCGCGGGCAGGGAACCGCCGTGTTTGGCGTTGGGCGCTGCGATAATAGTCCATATGCAGTTGACTTAAAAGCTAAAACAACTTGCTCGTATTTAATCAGCGCTTGAAGCGATAACCCTTGCCTGAGTTTTTGATATCGGTAAGCGCTAACCTAAATTAATTCAAATAAAGGGATTAGTTTATTCACCAGTAACCCAAAAGCTTACCGAAATGAAGCTGTTTTTGAAACCCAGCGTTAAAAAAACGCAGGTTTTAAACGGGTTAGAGTAAGCGGGTCCGGCTGGTCCCTGCATAAATACATACACAAAAATACAATGGTCTTGGAGCGACCATAGACGTGTAGGGCCTCTTCTCACGCACATATACCTACTCACTTCACGGATATTTTATGAAAGTACAAATACCTACTTACTTCAAACGGAAGAGCTTTCTCGACGCAGTGCAACACAAAAAGTACTTTGCAACCAATATAAAAGCAATCAAATCAACTCAACCAACCTCCACGCTATTCACGTCTAAGTTCGAACTAATGGACATCGCTGCTGAGTAAAAACGAAAATAGGTACTTAACACACTACGCTAAGGCATACACTGAAATAACTAATGGCCATTGGTTGGCGATGACGACTCATTTCTTATCCGTTGAATTCAAAAGAACCGGTTTATATTGTTCCTGCGAACGCTATCGAAAGAACCGCTCTTTTTACGTTCTTTTGGAACGATACGAGCTTGCAAACGTTCGTTCCCAAAACCATTGTAAATACCGGTAACCAGAACAGAACGCTATCGAAAGAACGGTTCATAACGTTCTTTATTGGGAACTGTTCTTTCGGGAAATGTTCTTTCCTAAAACCATTGTACAAACCGCTCACCGCAAACGAGAACGCTATAGAGAACGGTCTAGGTTATTGACCCGAGAACGTTTTGAAAATAGAACCGGTTTCCGATCCCTGACGCCCCATACAAAAAGTGTGCGGATTGTGACGTCACCGTTCACAAAGTTGCAGAAAACTGTTTGGAAGGAACAAGTTTTTGTAAGATTTTTGTAATTTTAGGCACGAAAAAATGCGTTTAGCTATATAGTTGTCATACATTTTTTTTCTTGTAAGGACATAAGTAATCGAACTGAAGTTTCGAAAATACATTTGATGTATATAAAAAAATGCCTAAAATTCTACGTTTTCAAACCGCAATATCTTTAAAAAACTGTTAAAAATGATTACGGATTTCCACTTATTTATATTAGTTTGGGGTTGTTGAACGTGTTTATGCAACAGATTCAATTAAATATTTTTCATGCATGTTCTCTATTAAAAAAAAATCTGAGACTTTTTCAAACTATTGAATACTCGAAGTATTTAAATGTGAATGTTACTGTAAGAGCCCAAAGTAGGATAAAAGTGATAAAACCTTGGTAAAGACCCAGGTTTTTACCAGCTTGTATCGAAAAGAATTACTAACTACTACTTACTATCAAATAGAAGTAGAACCCCGAAATTCGGACTTTTACCTTCGTTGACTCGGTAAATTCTACGTTTTACCACACGACAACAACCGGTAAATGTTGACAACCGTACAGTCACCGGCAATAGTATCTACTTAGGCGAACGCCGCAAAAATATGGAACACGCTCTTATTTGTAGGGCCATAAGAGCGTGTCACATATTTTTGCGGCCTCCGTGTAGGAAGATACTATCGCCGGTGACTGTACCTACAGTAGAGATTTCTTTGTTTGGGCTAATCTCGCAATAATGTCTGACAGAATCTGGTTCGTTGAGCCATAAGTGTGTCACATATTTTGGCAGTCTTCATCGTGCAAGATATTATTGCAGGTGACTGTACTTAATGAGTACTTTTACATTGTTGGTATGGAAACCTTTTTATATGAATTAGTAATACCTAATTTAATTAAAAAGAATATTGAAATTAGTACAATATTTTGTGAAATCATAGCCGAAGTATTTCATAGTTTTCCACTTATATTAGAAAAAATAATTTACTTAGTCCCGGGACTCCCCCTTACCCGGGGGTTCCACTTGCTCCACCTGACCTTATAAGAAATGTATCTGTTAGTATTTGAAATTTAACACAAATTCTATATCAATCCTGTAACTATAGTGGTAATTTTTAAAGATGTTGGAATCTTAACTAATTTTAACGGCTTCCTAGCCCAGTCGGTAGTGACCCTGCCTACGAAGCAGGACATCCCGGGTTCGAATCCTGGTCGGGGCATTTGTTTTTGTGTTTATCACAGATATTTGTTCCTGAGTTATGGATGTTTTTGATGCTTAAGTATTTATCCATATTTATCTATTATATATATTGTCGTCTAGTACCCATAACACAAGCCTTATTGAGCTTACTGTGGGCCTAGGTCGATTTGTGTAAGATTGTCCTATAATATTTATTTATATTTATAATTTATAATGTTACTAATGAATTCTACCTACAATTCCGACATTAAAAAAATTCATACTAGGTATACATAGAGGTACTTTTATCAAATTTTCTAATGCTACATAATATATCATACCTGAAAATACTTCGCACTAGGCGTATCCCCTTCCAGCTTATTCCTATAAGCCGAGAGCAACCTCTCAAATGGATTCCTGACTATAATCATCTTGTGGTAGTTTTCCAGCATGTAGTCTCGGTCCTGTTTTGCCACGGAGCTCAAGTTTCTGAACATGCCCGGAGAGTGGGCCAGGCTGCCAGGAATGGACAGGACATTTGTGTTATTCCATTTTCCGGCCAGTATCATGAGCACTCGCTTCCAGTTTGTACAGGCCACCTAGAAAAAAAGCTTTGTAAGTTTTTTTTTTAATAATCTTTGGCAGAGTGAAAAACAATAGCTTAAAAATAATATTATACTGCGCCCATGGGGTCGAGTCGAGGTGACGTCATGTCACTTTACCCTTTTATAGGCAAAATTTAACCTTAGTCTCCAGAAACATTAACACCTAATATGAGCTTATTAATAACTTTTTTTTGAGTCTATTATTGAACAAAACATATTCCATGGAAATATCCCCAATGACAACGGATATAGAGGTCCCAACTACTAACAATTTTTAACACCAACAATTCCAACAAACATAATTAATTAATTAAGTAAACAACTAAACACTAGACAAGTTTGCCTTGAACTCACCTTCGGCACGTAGCAATAGAGAAGTTTTCGGTGCTCGTCAACTAAAATGTGTTCCAAACGACTTGGGGGCAGGTCATCCAGCCTCCATCGCGGAGGGAAACGCGAACATGTATCTTGAATTAATTCCTGCCGTGCCAAGTTCAAGGATTGGGTCAACTCTAACGAATGATTACTCGTCTCTATTTCATTAGAAATTTCATTATCACCACCGCACACACACAGTAAAAAGTTTATCAACAGCAGCTTATTCACAGCACGCATTTTCACAACAAATTAAAATGTACATCACACTTTTCTTTCTAATAACAACTTTCGTCGTTATAAAATGTGGGGCACGCACTTTAGTAATAGAAACTGACAGAATGGCACTAGATTTAGGTTTGCGACGAGCAGTCAGACACTGTTTTTGTTATAAAACTGGCTTTGATTCGGTAGTTTTATTTTTACGAAACTTATTATACCAAGAGACCATACACACATCCAAAACTTGTGGCTTTGACAGTTTGACTGAACTGAATGAAAAAGCCTGCCCTGCCGGCCGCGCTGCGACGAGTGCGACGGCGACGTGAGGTGGGAGGAAAGAACCGGCTTGATAGAGCAAGATAGTAAATAGGGAGCAACCTGTATCAAACAGAGATAGATTAGGGATGGATACAGTCTAAGGCGTTTTTTACAATATGGGGTCAACTAAAATTAGATAACATAAGAAAAATAATAGCAATCAGTAATATTGTTTATTTATTTATAATCAAGAAATACAATATTTTGATTTAATTACTTCGTTGATATTTCATTAGGAGTCAATCGTTCCGGTATTGTATTCTGAAAGAACAAAATTGAATGTTAGGCTTCATTCACACTGCTGCGGTTTCCGCATGCGGCGCCGGTGCACGAGCCAGATAGGTTCTGCATGTGTATAGCGCTATCACGCTTGCACACCATCGCCACATCCGGTTGCGACGCCAGTGTGATATCACCTTAGGATTACTTACAATGTAAATAATTCGAATAAAAGAAACAAACATGCATCCTGGGATAAATTTGCTAGGTATGTTATTTACATCCAACTATCCATTTTAACCCCGGTATACTCCAGTATACTTGATAATATCTTTTATTTAACCCTTTGAAGACCAAGGGCCCCTTAAGTGGTCACCCTACTATTAGTTACTTTGACCACAGCGCCAGAAATGAATAGTTGTAGCTAGTAACGTACTCCATAAATTAATTTTCTTCTTACCCTTAAATGCTGTATGTAGCACACTTGGTGGTACTGTCTTATGAGAGAGAAGGCTTCTTCCGCTACGGTCAGTTGGTGATGTTGCCAAGCAAGTACGGCGAGGCACGCCCATAAAGTATCATCTTCCACCGTCCGGCATAGCTTAAAAAAGATCGTTGACATTTTTTATTCCGCTGGTACCGGTTGCTCCACGTTAGCTACTTATAAATTAAATAAATTGTAACTTCTATTCTAATTAAGTTTTGTCAAAGGAAATAAAATTATATAAACCTAATATATATTTAGGTAGAGTCACCGGCAATAGTATCTTAATACACAAAGGCCGCAAAAACATATGACACGCTCCTATGGCCCTGCAAATAAGAGCGTGTCACATATTTTTGCGGCCTTCATGTAGGAATATACTATTGCTGGTGACTGTAGGTACTTAGCACATGTATGTACGATCCATGATACTTGTGCATACGGCTTATATGACTAATAAGAGTGAACCTATTACCGCATTAATAAAAAAAAAATCTTAAAATAATAAAACTATAATGAAATAAAAACACACTATTAATCCAAGAAAGAATAGGCCAGCATATATTTCACTGAATATTAGCAGAGATACTAGAGGTAGGATTAAAAAAAACTATGATACAGGTAAAATAAGACAAGATAATTATGTTTACCTGCAATGCCGCTTGCCACATATTAGCAGCGACGTGTTTGAGCAACTTTTCCGGGAAAGTCGCTAAAGAGACGTGTAGCAGCGAGCCGTTGCCGCGATAGATCCGTGCGACGCCGTCCTCCACGTTCATTACCGTCGGGTTGCGACCGAGATCACTATTGACAAAGTGTAAGATAATAATGTAAGATACAGGTTGTAACTAAAATACTGGTAATTCGTTTAAGGACATAAGTGGTATCGTATTGCAGCCAAAAAAAAAAACTTAAAAGAAAATTTTTTTGGACGCATTTTTTTTGTATGGGACGCATCCATACAAAACAAAAATTTTTTTTTCGCGTCAAAAATTTTTTTCCTATTTTTTCGTAATTAGAATACGATACCAATTATGCCCTGAAGCTGATCACCAGCATTTTTGTTAGGTACACCTTGTAAATGGATAAATACATATAGATTTATTTAACGTTGTTGGTGTCAAATGAGTGCTTGGATGGTAACAGCAAAATAAAATACATTACAAATTAAGTACCAAGAAATACTACTTATGCCTTATTATATGTAGTTAAAGAGTTAACCTCAATATAGTGAATTAGTTTGCAAACAAAAGAATAACTAATTACGTTACGGAATTGAATTAGGAAGGAAGTAGCTAGCCTATCGCGTTATAAAATAACATGACATTACACGCTCTGAAAGTATTCAAACCAAGTATAATTGCCATTAAACCTGAAACGACCACAATGAATGCAACGAAAAATAGAACTACTGTTCTATGATAATTTACTAATTATCGTATACATATAATTAGGCGTATAAAACTGTTAAAATTATATCAAAACGCAGTATAAGATTTACCTATCATTCTTCCTCATTAGTAAGTCTGCCCAACTGTAAATACTTACGTGATCTCCTTGCTAACTGTAGTTAGTGCTAGCCAATCGGGCTGGGCAGCAGCCTTGGGACAGCACCAGGCTACGGCAGAACTAGCTCGTAGCCCAACTAGAAGTTCCGTCTCAGCACTCCACGCTATACTTAGAATCTGAGATCCTTTAAAACATATAAATTAGTTAAATAGAACAACAAATTGTAAGCTTCACAATAGTTTCATTCTGTACGTAGCTTTATATATTGTCTTGTTGTATGCACTCAGCCTAACTTCATGGTTATATGTTTATGGTCAATGTAACTTTTTTCGGAAGAACTGACAGATGTCATTTTTGGAGGGAAGGCTCTCTGATTTTTGCAATTGTAAAACAAAGACATGAAAAACATCTCTCTTGCGATTATAGGAATAATAAACACAAGTTCAAGTGATATACTTCGTTTAATTCCATAAAATAAACTTTTGAACACCAAGAGCATCTAAAGGTGTCATGAGTAGCCGTGACCATAGCGCGAAGGACGCCTATAGCTGACCAGACACTGACAGTATTTCTATACTCATCCTTCTTATTCTCCATATACAAAGAAAAGGGCGGCTACAAAAATAATGACATTATTATTGACAGTGTCTGGTCAGCGTATAAGTGTTATGGCGTACGCTGTCAAAGTAACCTTCTTACTTTCAAATAGGGTTTAAATTCGCTCGCATATGACATATGGGGTTCAAAGGGTTAAAACAATTTACCAAATAATAAAAAAATTTAAACACGATTTACGCTGTTGCATTTTAATAATATAAACACGATATATACTGTTACATATAGATAGTTCACGAATATTTAAGTTTTGGCAAAATCGCTAGGTATGTAATATTTAAAAAAATATTTTTAAATGTCACAATAAATTTCATTACAGCTGGGTGAGACCTTGAAACTTTAGTAAAACCTGATGGACCCGCCAGTCGAGTCGAAATAAGTTAGAAGCTTATTAAGCTGGTTTAGATTATTACCGGTTTGATTATTATCTAGAAAAGTTAAAGTTTATATTTTATATACATATTAGGCTATATTACATACATCACTTAACTTAATATTTAATTTGAGTTTCCAGTTTCTTACCCAATTTAACAAACTTTGGTTTGTTATCTTTGACTGTAGCGACGTACAGGTCTCTATTGTAGTCTAACAATGCTAGCTGCCTCTCAGAAATAGGTCCTGTTTGACTGAGAGCTATGGTTGACACAGTCATTTTATGAGATAGCTTAGTGACAGTGTTATCCGTAGAACTGCGTACAATAAGACCAGTGGGCAAATCAAAAACGTGGATCACTGAAACAAATGAAAACTGATACTATTGTTACACTAATAAAAAATTTGAAATAAAAACACAGTGTAACAAGCGGCATCTTTGTTAAACCAAAGGTTAGTACTGCATAAAAACGTATGACATAATGAAATAGCAAATTGATGGAAAACAAAAGTTCTTACATTTTCTGTCACTCTGATCGATAGCTGCAAGAGCATCAGGGCCCAACGATAAAGCAGAACGCCCTAAAGTTTCGGGACGGGCACCCCATCGCGGACTCGCTAATAATCGTCCCATGTAGCTGTATATAGACACTCCTGTACGCTCAACTATGCATAAACATCTGCAATACAATTATTGGTAGCATATACAATGATATTACCTATATAAATACAAAAAGTTAAAGAAAAATTTTGTCAGAGTTGTAGATAAGTATTTACTTTTCCGACAGCAAAATCATGCTAATAGTGCCTTCTTTCAGATCGAAAGTCACCGGGGTATTCCACGAGGTCAGTTTATGTATAAAGCATTGTTTGACTGTCGCAATAACTAGATGGTTGAAGCCTAGAGCTATTTGTATCACTCTGTCGGGATAGTCGAGCTGGTCACTTTGATCGGTCGTGATGTCTTTGATGGCGATGACTTTCCGTCCAATTTGTGTGCAGGCATAATTTTTCCATGTATATTCTCTGAAAAGCAGAAAATATAGTCGAGCTAATCGAATAATTCAGACTATAGTTATTATTAAAATTGGCACAGGCATTGACAGCGGACTCCAAACTAACTTAATTAATCAGTTATTTTTACAGCTGTCACAATATTTTTGTTTAGTTTGGTTATTTAGAAGCGTGAAATTTAAATCTGAGAATAAAAAGGTAATTGACCTGCATACATTTTTACTTTCATTTTCCAAAGTCATACCTGTCAATAATGTGAGCAAAAAGCACTTGGCTATTAGCGCAAGCAGCTGCTATCTGTGTTCCATCCGATGACCACGCGATGCTATAAATACTACCTGTTGAAGGACGATCAAGGCAATGTGACCACTGGAATTAATAACACATACAATAACATACCACAACTTGGTAGCAGATGTCCATTACATTAATAATTGAATTGTGAAGGACTTTGGAAAAATACAGGATATACAATAAAATTCAATCGCTTTTTAGACGATACCGACATTCTTAACTTATTTAGTCACTAATTAAACTTACTCCATTAGCATTACATAGTCTTAACAGGTTGTAGCTACCAACGACAAAAAGGTCTCCTGCCGGGGCCCAGCTTACGCTTGTAATTGGCTGATCGTGTTTTACACTGACTGAAATTTGCTGGCCAAATGTGTCCCAGATCTAAAAGAAAAACTGCAAAGTTTTAGCAGAAAGTTGGCTAAGGCGAGGATGGCATCAAAACATCAGCTGTGTTTTTTTGTGGTTAGGGATGTGTTTTCTTAACCATTTAAATAGTTTTAAAACTATAAAATAATGATCTGTAATCAGGACAAATGAAATTTTTACATGTCGTATTACAAACCTTAAAGAAACCATCTTCTCCGCCAGAAATAATGAGGTTGTTATTGGCATTCCATGTAACACATAATACTATGCCTTCGTGTGCTTTCCACTACAAGCAAAAAAATAAACATGTTTACCGATGGCATTGATCAATGACTAATATTGAGTTACAGCTTTGAATGTCGTATAAATAAGAAGCTTCTAATGAGTGTCCGTATGAAAACACTCGCGAAGATACGAGTAAATACATACTTAGCAATATCAACAGCTCAAGAACCGTTCCATATGATTAATTTTTTTAACCATTCGCTAGTCATGACAAATTGAAAAACCATTTTTTTTGTTTCATTTATGGTACTTATTCGTAAACATACAGTCAGATGTAGAGCAAAAGACCCCCCCTGCATACAAAGTTTGTATGCAGCGGGGGCCTTTTTCGTTGCAGCTGACCGTACCAACCATCATAATTAAGAAAATGGATAAGTTAACATGTTAGCTATATATGTAATACACGTGTTGTAAAAGAAGAGTTCAATCGTTAGAAATATTTGAAGATATAAAAAAGATGTTACTTTACGTATTCGCCTAAAACAATTTTTTGTTTTAGAATATGTCATGATCTCATGAGTCATGATGTATACACACGCAATAAATAGTACAGAAATATCCAGATGAGAATTTTAACCTTTGTGATCTTCGAGCCAGAGTTCAAATATTTTATAGCGAGGCAATCTCCTTTTGTGTGTAAAATGGCCCCACTGTCTGGGCTCCATACGGCGCTATAGCATGACACATCTGACTGGACCAGGGTTGACCGAAGCAGTCCGTTGCGAGACCATATCTTCACAAAACCATCTTCGCCAGCTATAAAATTCTTAACATTAAAAATAGCATAAGTATATTATTTTCTTAGGAGAATAATAAGTGAGGAAGCGTATGTAAACACCGCTCAAAATCTGCACCAAACAAAACAATGGTACCAAAGGGGGTGGAGCAAATCATCCTGGTGCCCTAATGTCACGTAAAACGTTTTGAAATTGTCACGTTGTGAAAATATCAGTTTTATCCAGGAGTGCGATTTTTGAATCTCACCAAGTGACTAATTCTCACCGATGTGAGTGATTTCCGATAGTAAATCACTCACATCGGTGAGAATTAGTCACTTGGTGAGATTCAAAAATCGCACTCCAGGCATGGAATTCCGATAATATATTGCTATTACAATGCCGGCTTGGCCATGTACTGGTGCAGGAGCCACACAGGCGCCAAAAATGACAATATTTTTTATAAAAGTAATTTACGCATAATTACTAACTTGTCAAACTTGGGCGTACTTATTTATTACACGTTAACTTAACATTTCTGTTTTAATTTTAGGAACTACTCTCCAATTGAACTTTATATTGTCATATCAATTTTGACTACTTACTCACAACACTGCAACTTTTCTTATTGGTGAAATGGCATGCAAAATGGATCGTGTTTTCAGTGTTATCACATGAGCTTTGCTTAAAGGGTTTAGCAGGCTAAGGAAGGACGTGTGGCCCCTGTGAGGAAAAGTTGAATTGGTAAATGTCAATTGTTTGTCGCCTCATAACTAGTAATCACTCCAACTTTCAGCCCTCTATCTTGAACTGTCTCAGAGATAATGTCAAAAATGTATTTTTTTAACATTTTTTTTCAAACTCGTATATCTCCTAATCCATAGCAGCTAAAGCGTTGAAACAAAATCACAGCTACGTAGTTTGAGTGGGAGTATACCCTATAATTTTATTAATATTTTATACGTGAAAAATAAAAGAAATAAATGTCAATTAATTGCACATCCGTCGTTTCGTTGATTTAGTAGTTAGTAAAATTAGTTACAAATGCTAACACAGCAGTAGTTCAGTGACCTTTTTTGACAGTCATACGTCAAATTAAAAACAATACACCCTTTGTTGCTAGGCAACAAACAAAAAACTTAAAAACGAAGTTTCAGTTCAGAAGCCTACTCTTGATACTTGAATACTTTCGTTAGTTTTTTTTTACAGTATGTTGCACCAAATATAATCAATTGAGTTTTTGTATGCTAGTAACTAATACTATAAGCAATTTATATGATTTTTTTCATAATTGTACTTTCAAAAAAACGTGTTGGAAAGAGCTGTCAAAAAATAAATTGACATTTATTTCTTTTATTTTTCACGTATAAAGTATTAATAAAATTATAGGGTATACTCCCACTCAAACTACGTAGCTGTGATTTTGTTTCAATGCTTTAGCTGCTATGGATTAGGAGATATACGAGTTTGAAAAAAAATGTTACAAAAATTCATTTTTGACATTATCTCTGTGACAGTTCAAGATAGAGGGCTGAAAAATGGAGTGATTACTAGTTATGAGGCGACAAACAATTGACATTTACCAATTCAACTATTCCTCACAGGGGCCACACGTCCTTCCTTAGCCTGCTAAACCCTTTACACGTCTTTATCCATCCATACATATAATAAAGCTGAAGAGGGTCGAAAGTCTGTACATGGAAGATAATCGAAAAAAAGTTGGCTGGGGATACTTAGAATCGATAACAGAACACGTTCCAACAATTTTTAGAATTTTTGTCTGTTTATCTGTTTGTCTGTTTATCTGTTTATCTGTTTGTCTGTTTATCTGTTTATCTGTTTGTCTGTTTATTTGACCGCGCATCACGTGAAAACGGCTGAACGGATTTCGACGACATTTTGTATAGAGATAGTTTGAGTCCCGGGAAAGGATAATATATAGTTTTAATCCCGAAAATCAACCCTGGTGGGGGTAAAAATGGGGTTAAAAGTTTGTATGGAGAATTTTTAACCGCTGAAACGATTTAGATAGAAATGAGTATGGAGATAATTTGAGTCTCGAGACATGTCATAGGATAGTTTTCAAACCCTTGTGGGGGTGAAAAGGGGGTTGGAAGTTGGTATGAGGATTTTTTTACCGCTGAACAGATTTAGATGAAAATTGGTATAGAGATAGTATGGGTCTCGAGAAAGGACAAAGGAAAGTTTAATCTTGAAAAAATCCCCCCCCCCCCCACCTTACTTTAGAACCGTAGGTCCAAAAAAATTGAAAAAAATAATGGAAGCGAAGCCTGAAAGGTACTTTCAATAAAAACTATCTATCTATACATCTATCACGTGAAAACGGCTGAACGGATTTTGATGAAATTTTGTGTAGAGATAGTTTGAGTCCCGGGAAAGGACAAAGAATAGTTTTCATCCCAAAAATCAACCCTGGAGGGAGTGAAAAGGGGGTGGAAAGTTTGTATGGAGATTTTTTAATAGAAATTATTATGCAGATAATTTGAGTCCCGAGAAACGACAGAATAGTTTTCATCCCGAAAATAAACCCTTTCACGCCGAAAAGGGGGTTGGAAGTTGGTATGACAATTTTTTAACCGCTGAACTGATAAAGATGAAATTTGGTATAGTATGGGTCTCAAGAAAGGACAAAATGATAGTTTTCACTCCGAAAATCAACCCTAAAGGGGTGAAAAGAGAGTTGGGAATTTGTATAGGGAATTATTAATCGCAGAATCGATTTAGATAAAATTTGGTTTGGAGATAATTCATTCAAAAAGGAAATAAAATAGTTTTATCTCGGAAATTATCCTTTAAACGGATACAAAAGGGGTGAAAGTTTACATGGGGAAGAAACAACCAATAACCGCTGTCCGTATTTAGATAAAATTTGGTATTTAAATAATTTGTAATTTTTTGGTCAAGGTGTTCATATTTATAACATGTTACCTGTCGATGCTTTAAATTTACATTTACCCGCTCTTAAGAAATATTTGAAAATGTCATGAATGTCAAAGGGTTATTGCAGGTTCGAGTATTATATATGACGGACAAAGATGCATGGCCCAAACCAAAAAACTACTACAACATTTATAGGACACCGTTTAGGTAGGAAAACATATCAAACGTTTTGTGAAGCAGTCAGATTAGGATTTATTTTTCTTTTGAATTAAACAACTGGTACATTATCTGTCTCTCAAGCTGTTTTGATATGTCTTCTTGAAGAACTACGCATTATTTTGTATCTTTAAGATCTAATAATGTATTACTGTTTTGAAAAAAATAAGTCCCGTCGAGTATCTTTTCGGTCATAATACTTCTTGGGCCAGAGGTGTAGAGTTAGAACCGGTGGTAGTTTTGAAACGAAGTTCCTTATTGGACGGTTTGCGGATGGGGGGCTAGGTGAAAAAAAGTCACGTGACCGTCACGAAAACACGACACCCATACGATTGAGAAACATGTAAAATGGAATGAAATAAAAATTATATAAAATAGAATAAAGTGAAGTGTAGTGAAAGTGAGAAGTGACAAAGTGTTAAAAGTGAAAAAAGTCGAGAACCTAAAAGTAAAAAATGTCCAAAATGCCAAAATTTCTAAATTTCAAAAATTTCAAAAATTTCAAGTTTCAAAAATTTCAAAAACTTCAAAAATTTTAAAAATTTCAAAAATTTCAAAAAAATACAAAAAAAATTAAAACCACAAAATTAACGAAAAAGTCAAAAATGTAATAAAATTAAATAATATAACTTCGTTCCGACAGAGTGTTCCACGACACTCACGTATTTAATTTTTCTCTGACGTTCATTAGTGCATTGTAATGTGCTTACCTTGAAGTATGTAATTACCACAATTATTGCAACCAGTAACGTAACATCAGTGTATTATCTGTGACAGTGTGGTAAAAACGTATGAAAATTCATTACCTACGGTAACGTAATCAAAATCCGCCCCTCCCCACCCGACCGCCGGCACGCATGGTTTCAGTGGATTTTTAATTTGTGTGTAGGTAAAGCAGTGTACATAATTAGGCCTTATTACGTAACAGTTACATAAACTACTATTTATCTCTTTTTAGGGTTCCGTAGTCAACTAGGAACCCTTATAGTTTCGCCATGTCCGTCCGTCTGTCCACGGTCTAGCTCAGTTACTGTTCGCACTAGAAAGCTGAAATTTGGTGAGGCCTGATAAGAACTTTCAATAAAAACTATATTGACTAAAATCGGTTCTGCCGTTTTTGAATTATCAGTCAAAATCGCATAGTGAAAGGATGTGCCGGATAGTAAACTGACGTAAGCGCCGCCAAATATCCCTTAATAAACGACCGTTTGAACGGATGTTTCGTAACAGGGCGGCATTTACGAAACTACACTGGGCATCGCCCGACATGCTCTTAGCCGGTTTTTTTTGCATTGTTATCCTGGAAATCACCCCTTAAGGATTACTAATTCCTCAAATAGAAAAAAAACATTTCTGCATTTGTGACACCCCACTCCCCCCCATTTCAACCGCGCCTGTTCTTACCTTTCATGCTTAGACTGATTTAACGGGAGGATCGATTTGGATGATATTTGCCGTGGACATGAACGTATAAATACAAAAGTGGTCCTGTATCGTCCGATATACACCTGCTATTGTATGTCGTTTAAATCATGCCAATAAAAATTAATAGGATAAATCCATCTGTCAACTTTACTTCAAGTTCCGCCTCCAGAGTAGCGGGAGAGAAATTAGGGGTGAATTAGCCGCTTACTGACACAGACCGAATTCCACGCGGGCGGAGCCGCGGGCACAGCTAGTATTATATTATGTTAATGATTATATTAGGTATTATTGACATTTAATGTAAAGTTAACTAAAACGGATATCATGCATCTTAGGTATACACATGCTATTAACACCCTGATTTTGTATCGGAGGATAATAAATTATCAATTACATCCCCAATTACATCCCACGATTATAAAAGAACTGACTCGTTGTGGCAATATAGTTAATGGCCAGGCGCATACCTGTCAAAAGGCTGGCTCCATCGGGGCTCCACTGTGCTACAAGGCAAGCGCCTTGATGGGCGGCGACACTTTTTTCTATGCGTCCGTTATGATTTACGATGTAGAATCTAGTAATCAAATAAAATCATAATTACTACTTAGAAATTCGACGAGGAGGTTGGCATCAACACTATGAACTGGCCCTCGAGAAGCCCGGACCTAAATTCGATTGAGCACGTATGGGACGAGCTCGGAAGGCGTGTAAGAAATCGAAACTCCGCCCCAGCTACACTTAGAGACCTGAAACAGGCGTTAGTGGAAGAATGGGCCAATATCCCGCAAGAACGCATAAGAAACTTAATAAACAGTATGCCCAATCTTTTAGAAGCTGTAAGAAGAGCCCGAGGAGGCAATATTTTAGTTTTGTGTGTGAGGTACCACGGTTGCTTTTTACCTATAATTAATTGATATCGTGTTTACTATGTTAATTAAATAAACAAGTGAATATCATCTCTAACTCTTGACGTTGTTTTATTAACTATGCATTTATCTATAATATACAATTTAATTCACGCTCCTAGCTTTATTATTTTAGGAGATATTATAGTTTTTCGTACTGACCCGAATTATTTGCACGCGAGTGTAGCTGCCGTTCCTCAATCGGTGGTTTGAGGAGCGGGAGCTGACTTTCACGAGGCTTCATTATACATCGCCCTTAACCACTTCACAAGTTATCGCCTGGGACGCGATTGGTCATGAAATTTGTTCCTGACTTACGGTCATTACCTCCCTTTAAAAAAAAAGCTTAAAATATACTGATATCGTAAATTTTCTTCCACAAATAGTTTCGCGTACGTAACGCAATAGTGAATGTCGTCTACGAGTATTCTAGTTGCTTTCGTTGACAAAGTTCGACTCACACGAGTTGCACGTATGTGATAGGTACAGTTAACCAATTTGATTCCTAGGTACTCTAAAACCTTATCACAATAGCTAGTTTGGTAGCGATAACGTACCGTTTATTTATACGTATCCACGGGCAACTGTCATTAGCATTACGACAATGTTCTACAGTGGTATAGGAATCAAATTGGTTGACTGTACCTACTACTAGTAATAACAACATGTCTGGATTTTAGCAGCTGGAGCGAGCACGGAGCACGGGCGATTATCGCTTGAATCTGTTAATTACAATTCTAATCGGTTTTACGCCAAATTTACAGAATAGGCGACGCATATTAGCGCGGAATTGGTCCTTTTTTTTACAAAATTATACGTTCTGTTGTCTCATGCCAAATTTTAGAAAAATAAAGTCGGAGAAAAAATTAGGCAGCAGCTTCAGCAGAAGACGGAATCAGTAGACCTCTAAATATGAGAGGCATAGCTACATGAATAAAATTATGATGTAGGTATAACTATCTACTTACTCATCAACTAACATAACTCTTTGTTTGTGGCTACTTACTTTCCCTCAGCAGATCCGACTAATATAACGTCGTGTTGGTGCTTATTTGCTCCTTGGTTGATTTTAGGGAACAAATGCATGCCTGTCGGGTAGAAATCGTCTGGGAATGTCGTGATCACCATGCATTCACTGTTCACTAAATTCCATTTCAATAGTTTGTGGTCGTCCCTAAAACCATAATTATCTTCCCTAATGCTTTGGAAACCTCTGTAATGATGGCACCACACTTCGCCTATGCGGACAAATATTTGTGTTGCGTCTCTTTCCTATTCTATGCAATTAGAAAGATACGCAACACGAATATTTGTCCGCATAGGCGAAGTGTGGTTGCAGCATAATAACCGGGCAAAATAGTCATTTCCGCGGTGTAGAGTGCGGTGACCACCGAAACCGAGATTGCATCGCATGTTTAAGTTGAGTTTATTACACAAGTCAATATGATGAGTGACCTAAATACGTGTAGTTTGTTGTAGCGTGTGTGCTTATCTTTAATAATATATTTTTAATTTTTAATTTCCGGTTATGGCTACTTGACAGGTATATTTCATAACAAAAGAGTAAGGTATTTTTGCTTACCCACAGGAAAATACGTCTTCTGTGTTATTCCAACTAACACTGATGACTACCCCTACGTGCTTAGGTTCTTTAAATGATGAAATTTTAAATTTCATTGTGATAAACGATAATTATTACGAAACTAAGAAATTGTATCTTTGTTATGCTTCTAAGCCTGTTTCGTAACTATGGTTACAAAATAGTTTGTCGCGCAAGCGTCACGCTTGAAGTAAGCCTGTGCAAATAACGCCTTTAGCTCATTCTATTAGCTGTCAATGTCAAAATGACAGCGTAACATTGTCATTGTCAATTTGTCACTTAGCACATGGTTTGCACGCTCCTTTTGCGTTGAATTTATTTCCATCTTAGTGCCGATTCTTTATTAAAATCACAATGGCAGACGTACCAGATTTAAGTAGTGACGAAGAACACTTTGAAGAAGATGAATGGCAGGAGATGGAAACGAGCGGTGCTTCGGTAACTTGTTTATATTGTGCCGATGTTTCTACGTCCATCGAAGACGCCGTAAAGCACTGCGAGAGTGCACATAACTTTAATTTAAACACGTTGAAAGCAAAGTTTAACATGGACTGTTATTCTTACATTAAGTTAATCAACTATATCAAGACGCACAAGCCGAATGCTGATGCTGTAGTAAATGCTACAGAAGCTTTGTGGGACGACGAGAAATACCTAAAACCAGTAGAAAACGACGAATGGCTGATGTTTGACTTCGAATCGCTAGCCGAGGCGCCAAGTTCCCCACAATCCTATCACGCAAACGTCGAAAATGGGTTGGTCACACTGACCCAGAGTCATTTTATAGAGCTTCAAAGAACAATACAAATTCTGACTCAACAACTCAACGAAAGCAAAACACACTTGCAAATGGCTAAAGAGGACATCAGCAAGATGCAGGCATCTATGAAAACTATTGTCGATGTGGGCTCAACTAGTACTAACGGAGGCGATAGTACTATGATTGTGGACTGTGTTTCTAAGGTACCTTTGGAAGACGATGAAGGCTATTTTAACACTTATGCACACTTCGGTATTCACTATGACATGCTCTCAGACAAAGTACGAACAGAAAGCTATAGAGATGCAATATTAAATAATAAGGAAACATTGAAAGATAAAGTTGTTCTTGATTTGGGATGCGGCACTGGTATACTTTCTATGTTTTCAGCAACAGCAGGTGCGAAGAAAGTGTATGCATTAGACCAATCTGAAGTCGTGTATCATGCAATGGATATTATAAGAGAAAATAATTTACATGAGACTATAAAAGTAGTGAAAGGAAGATTGGAAAATACAAAGCTTGACGAAAAGGTTGATATAATTGTTTCAGAATGGATGGGCTATTTCTTGCTTTTTGAAGGCATGTTAGATAGTGTTATATATGCAAGAGAAAACTGCCTAAAACCTGGAGGGTTGTTATTGCCCAATAGATGCAATATTAGTCTTGTTGCCAATGGAGATATTGACACGCATAAAAAATTGATAGAATTCTGGTCAGATGTGTATGGGTACAAAATGAATTGTATGAAATCTGAGGTAGTTAGGGAAGCTAGTATAGATGTTGTTGGATCTAAGAATATTTTATCATCACCATGTGTTGTAAAAGAAATTGATATAAACACATGTAATACTGATGTCATGGATTTCACATCAACATTTAAATTGCCAATTACGAAAGATGGTATGTTTACGTCTGTTGTAGGTTATTTTGATACTTTCTTCGATCTTCCAAGTAAAGTTTCATTCTCGACCGGCCCTCATACAACAGCCACACATTGGAAACAGACAGTTTTCTATTTTAGAGATTGTAAAGAGGTGAAACAGGGAGATGTTATTGAAGGCACAATTATTTGTAATAGGCAAAAAACTGATGTTAGAGCGCTGTCTGTACAAATTGAGATCTATGGTAAAATCCACAAGTATATTTTAAGCTAAGCCTTTGGAGAGTTTTATTTTTATTAAAGCAATAACAATGTAACTCTGTTTAATTATAAAAAAAAACTCAAAGAAAATTTGATGTGAAATATTCACATTTCCAAATTTTATGCATTTTAATGCTTGCATATTTAGTTTTGAGAATAGAAAATATTGTAGTCACAGTTTTTACAGCTGAAGTAGATGGTTCTATATAGGAGATCAGACATTTGTCAAAGCTGGGTACAATATTTTGCATTAATACGTGTCTTTGTATTTTTTTCGTATGATTGTAAGTTAAATTACCGCTGATGATGAATTTCTTGCATTTAAAATGTATGACTCCTGCCAACAAGATGTAATTATGATTATTAATAAAAAATAGTAGTTTTCTACGAAATTCTTTATTTTTATTTTACATATATTATACACATACAGGTCTTTTATTCCTATTTACATAAATGTAGAAAAAGAATTATTTATTTAGGAAAATAATTACACATAAATTGAGATTTCACATAAAATGTACATAGAGGTGCTAAAGTGGACAAATAGTTAATAATTTATTAGACTGTGTGATATAATATTTTATCAACATTTAATGCACACTTTTATGCCATACTAATTACGATGTAAGTGCGTCACAAAATTAACATTTTGTTAGGTTTATTACTTCCGACTTGTAAACATAATATAATCCATTTCTGAGTAACTTATTGAAGAATTTTATCTTAAGTGGTCCACACATTCGCGTTTTCCCCGAGTTGGAGCCAACACGACAAGCAAATGTGGATTACGTGGAGGTTTGTTAACAGAATCAGAATTTTTGAATATGTAGGTTTACATTTAATAAGCTGTGCTTTAGGCTCAGGCTGAATGCATTGTTTAGTGCTACTGTTCAGTAAAGTTACAATTAGTTACATTTCACAAATAATACTAAGGCGGCTGTTCCTCTGCCGACGATTAAGCGAGATGCCTTCCTGGCATCCATCATTTAGGAATCTCGACACGGAAGAAGAACTAGCTAAAGAACAAGCAATGCATTATAATCGGAAAAGTTTACAGTTCTAAGAAGTAAGAAAAAATATGATCTGTCAACGATTAAAATACGTCTATCTACTTAGATTTGTGTCTTATGTCATTTAGTCAACAGGAATTTAAGTAGGTACATCTGCCTTCTTATGTACAGTCGCCATCAGATATATCGGAGCGGCCAAGGTGGTCACAAATATCTGAACAACGCCTCTATTGTCAAGGCAATAAAGTGCAGGTTCAGATATTTTTGAGAACCTTGGCCGGTTCGATATATTTGATGGCGACTATACCTACCTTCATGTCACGTACATTCCTCAGTATCACGAGAAAATAGTCGGTCTATAGTAGCGAATGCAATACCGGGATTATTACCAGGATCCCCAAATACCGGGATCTCGCATGCAATATGCGGGATTAATCCCGCTCGTAAATTATGCGGGATCCGCGGGATTGTGGCGCAACGTACTTCGTATGTGTTTTTCCGTAGGCCTCGTAGCGCAGGCGCGCGCCTACTGGCATAATTTCTTTATCTGCCGGGGAAAGGGGGTAAGGACGCGACGCCGAAGAGAATTTCGCCCTTATTAAAGATAAAAGATAAAGAAAATTTGATTTGGCATATTTTACATAAGTAATAATAAACAATTAAATAACACAAGTTATAATACACCAAAATACAGCATTTGCCATGACATTTGTCTATTTTTTTGCCAGTTTGAACTTGTAATTACGACGTTATGCACATTATGCATTGCATATTATTTGTTTGGATTAAGTATCTGAAAAACCATTTATATAAAGAGTATTTTTGAACGTATATACCTACTACTGTTAAATTATGTTGGAGAAAGTGTATAAAAAGTTTCCTTGTACTGTTGTTGCATCTCCTAGTACTAACTTGCGGGATCCTGCAAATACCGGGATCCAGTTGGACTGGAACTCTCAATCCAGCTGAATACCGGGATTGGAGTCCTCATGCGGGATTGCATTCCCTAATCTTTAGTAAGTAGCCATTCTTCGGCGGTCGGACAGGTACTGACCTACTTAAACCCTTTGACCGCCAAAGCCGTTCAAACACGTCAACGAAAAGTCGTGCCCTCAGCGCCATGACGTGTTAAAACGTCCAAAATGAGAGATCAAAATACTCCTTAATAAACAACCTTTATAGAAATATGTTTGTATATTTATTATAGCTCTACCATTCACCTATCTTTTTAGTTAAAATTTCATTCAAAATAACCCGTAACTCGAGAAAAAATTAGAAAATACCTCAAAGCTATTTAAAAGAACAAAAAGGCACTGCCCTCCTCGCCATTGACGGGTAAACACGTCAAGCGGCGTGACGTCACTTCGAAATAGTGTTGTTCGTTTGAAAGCATAGTGGTCGATGTTGATTATTGTATGAACATTAACCAAACACTGTAATTATGAATGTTCTTCGAATTTTAAGCTTTATTATATAATGAAACTAATTATTAAACTGTGATTCGTGTAGAAGATTAGTTTTAGGAACTACATATCGTAATGTTAAAAAAGGTATATATTTTAAATTTTTACAATTTTTACTTTATTGAAAAAGATGCATTATTAAAAAAGAAAGAGTTTTATTTAAGTCGCAATGGAATAAATACAATGCGTGTTATAAGGGCCGTATTTAAAACCTAACAATGTGTATGTCGTTTCTTTTAATCTTATTGCTTCGCCGCATTCTTGTTAATCCTTAAACAATGATAAATACCACGACGTGGGCTTTCGATCAATTTCATTCATACCAAATAAGTAAAAATAATGAAATGGTATTTTAGATAAAATGTCAACCAATATGAATGTTATCGGTGAGAGAACGAGTTTAAGTGAACAAAGAATATGTCATTATTAGGGATATACCAAGTTTCTTTAGGTACAAAAGAATGAAATATGCGCGAGGTGTTTTTTTACCTACACACCCGTTCTGTCCGATGTTCATTAGTTTTTATCATAAAATGTATTTATTTCATGGTATTGTTAAACATTTTTTTACTCGATAAACACTTAAAAAACCTAACGTATTTTCCTTCATTCAGTTACACCACGGAAATATCGATACAGAAATGAGTGAATATCTCCCACCCCCAACTCTAACATTCATAATAAGTTACGGTGCCACCAGCGCCAAACCCGTCATAACACGTCAGCGCGTGACGTTATCATATCACTTAAAAAGTGCTGTGGCTATATTGACAAAATTAAATAAAATTGTATATTAATTTTCATATTTTTGTAGTTGCTTTTAGGTGTATAAGAAAAATACGAAATTATTATTCTTTACTATTATGATTTTTAAATATCTAAAGTGATTTTGCCTAACTAAATCCACTATTAGGAGGAAAGAAATGTTTCGTCGATATGTTGTTTTCCAATCACTACGGTATCTGAGTGTGCTCGTGCAAATTTCGCTCTGGCGCTGGTGGCACGATTTTTCTGTCCGATGCGTGATGCGTGGCGTTCAAAAGGTTAACCCTTTCGTCGTCAATTACTTGTACCTACCACTGTAGGTCCCCGTTACAAGTGTACAACTTAACCACCAACGATTTAAAACGCGCCATTGTAAATCGTAACGGAACGCGTGAAGGTTCATTTTATACTGTAACCGTGCATATCTATTGCTGTGTTTGTTGTGGACCTCACAATTTATTAGGTAATTGTTTTTTTTTTGTGTTTTATTGTTTTTTAATCAATTGGCGGCGAAAAGGTTGTCTAATTTAGTTTAATTCACTCACCTTCATGACATTACTTATTAACCATGATTAATCTTAAAACGTTTGTCGACCTCCATGAATATGTAGGTACCTACTAGTTAATAATTAACAATATTTTACATTGATCTTTTGGTCTAAGAGCTGGCCACGTCAGATATGACGTATATAATGAGTCATATATAATGAGAGCAATGAAACTCATGTAGTAAGATCATGTGACAGACAAGCAAAGTTTTTGAATTGAAAAAAAGTAATACTAAAATAGGTAAAAACGGCCGAAGTTATCTTATTTATAGAGGACGGGGCATATATTTTAACATTAGAACAAAAAACATTGCGTAATATTTCGGAAACAGAAACAGTACCTACGCGACAAACTATGAATTAGATTATACGTCGTTTTGGACTACTTTTCCCCATCAGAAACTTTTGGCAATGACATGATCTAATTATTTCTATATTTTTTCGTAATACTGCATCAAAACCAGAAGTCTAGGATTTGTATTTTTAAAGTGGTTTGCATTATTTGACCTCCACCACTTTGCAGCTGCCAGATGTCCGGATTTAGAAATAAGCATAGTATAGCAAACTAACGAGAGAGGTTTCGTCGCTCTCATTATTGTGTCATATCTAACATACGCTGTAGGTAGGTACCTATAAGTTATGGTTTTTTTAAACATAATTATCCTTATAATCACGTAAAATGCTTTCTAGGAGACATACAATAGGGTCAATAGGTAGGTGAAGAAATTTAAATAAAACAGTAAGTACTATTTTAAGACAACAGATTCATAAATTATGCAAGAAATTGCTCCGAGTGATATCGCAAGCTATTTTTACAGAAACAACATTCATCTATGATGTCCATAAGGCTCAATATTCTAAACTACATTTTCATAAAGCTATATTCCCAATCAGAATGGCGTTAATAAACCACATTCTAAGTAATATTTGATTATTCTTACATTAAGTAAATACTATAATTAGGTACACTACCGTACACAATATACAGATTTTTGATAAATCTAAATATATTTAGATAATAAATATATAAAAGATCTATTGTTAATAATTTACTACAATAAGCGTCACCAGTTGGTTAAATCTAAATCCTTACCATTCATGCAATCGTTATTCTACCTTTAGGGAGCTAAATGTATTCTGATTATGGTTTTTTGACTTGATATTCAATGAGAGTGGTCCCATGTACCTGAAAAACTAGGCCTCTGATAATAGATAAACCTAACTAACTTTATAGGTAGGTAGGTATAAGTTAAAATTTTGAATAAAATAAAATTTGAATTGTGATATTTTGGCATCTGTGAGTCGGGATGATAATATAAAATCATTTATCTACACTCATATTGTAAGTTCTCTAAAACGTGTTCGAAAACGGTAGGCAATGGCTAGCATTACCACGACCGATTTTACTATGATAAGCTTTTTATCCGTGGCAGTAACGTAATTTTAACTTTTCATGCTCAATTATTGATGTGCTATGAGTTTTGATAACATAATGTACACCTGCACCCTCCCGCACATCCGCCGACAGCCCGACACGCGCCTCCCCGACCGCCGGCACAATCGAGTTGGCCATGGCGGTGCAATGGCGGCCATTCTATGGTTTCCGAATACGGCATTTTGGATAAATAATATGAGTGTAGATAAAGCAGTGTATGCAACTGTACGTAATTAGGCCTTAAAACACTCGTGTGATCTTGCCTCACCTGCGGCTCGTTTCATAAAACCACACTCATGTTTTAAGGACCCTTATTACGTAACAGTTACATAAACTACTATTAATGCTGCCTCCACATTCACGCGCAAAAACACTGATCTATTGTTTTTTGGTTTATTTTTAATGTAGGTACACTTTAACCCACGTAACTACTTGTACATGCATGCACATGTACGAGTACGAATCCCCTTTTGTTTCGAAAACATTAAAAAATATATGTACATAAAGCCGAACTTACTGCAAGTCACTGTCTAATAAATAAGATAACAAAGAAAAGGGTTTTGAAATATCCGTTTGAGCTCAAGATGGCTGTGCCGTCTTTAGAATAGTTTTGTGTTTTTTGCTCATTTACGTAGTTCAATGTGCAGTGACCTAACGAACAAGTGTGCAGCTAATAAAAAAATAGTCTCAAAACGCGCGTAACCTTTAGTAGAACAAAATGTTATCCGGGGTCTCGGCCGCCCCTGTGTTTGTAGGGAGGCTATCACCTTACAATCAGCAAGGCCTCAACCGAACAACGTTGCTTATAGTTTATGAAAAAAAAATATAGTAATATAATAAATAAGTCTACACCTCGAAATTGGCAGAATTCACCTCGCCAAAATCGGCGAGGAGGAAAAGCCATATATATGTAAAAGAAAAAAAAAAGAAAAGGGTTAGACAGTCTTTTCAGTGAGTGCCACTTGCCCCGTTGGTTTATTACATGACAACAGAGAAGTCCTTTTACGGGGGAATGTGGAGCGCTTAAAGAAGGTTGTCAAACAACACGATTCCTTATCCCATGCCTTTAGAAATACTAATGGAAGGACGGTACATTTACTCTGGGTCCTCCTTAAAGTTACCATTTTAAATTCAAGTTTTACCTACGCCGTGGCCGCCTAGTTGCGGAAACCTTGTGCCATTCAGTCTAATACATTCATTATTTCATTATGCATTAAGTGACTCGTATCCTCCGCAAGTGGATTCTCGTAGAGTATGTGCGAGAAGAGATAAGGCCCGTAGAATGTATGACCTATACCACGCGACTTCTCTTTTAGATCAAAATCTATGTCATGTTGTATGCATGTGTATACGTTACGCTTTGGTTTATAGTAGGTAATCGAATTTATAATAAACAGCTAGGGTGCTCCTACGTTTCGGTACCTTATTAAGGGAGACTCATAACTTTTTTTATTTATATAATAATATTTTCATAGTAAATATTTAATTTAAAAAAATGATAATGGCAGGTAATGCCTACTATTACTTTTAGGATACACAAGTATTAGTTAAACAAATCTGTACCGACTTATATCTTCGTCGGACGCACGCACGCTCTCGAGAATCCACTTTAGGAATTAAAATCGGAAAAATGGTAAAATAATTACACTATAAAATACTGAATGGGAATTAAATTCCGTTTGACCGGTGGGAGAAGATTGAGGGTGGGGTGGTTTGTCACTAGGTGCCGGATTCTAATTTAAAAATACATTAATGATACAATAAAAATATAACCTATCTCAAACATAACTCCAACACAACAAACATTCAACCAATATTGAAGTTGTAATGGAGTTGCGTTGGAATATTTCTCAAGCAAATTCTGATATTTCTGATTCAGATGTTTATGCCGTAGCTGTACGAGTATTGCGTTGTTAATGCATTGGAGTTGTATTGAAGTTGGATCGTGTCTGTACGTGTTTTAAAGTTAGAATACGGCCCTAGGATATATAATACCGGGCTAAAATTATTTACAATAGTAATTTAATCCAACCCAACTCCCAAAACAATATTTTAAATTATGAAATATTTTCTGACTATTATTTGTATCGTTTGACCTCCAAATCTATAACGGCTACTTTATGTGTAAGAGATATTTCACTTGAATAGCTATGCAGCGAGATGTCTTATTTTAATTTAAATACGAAAGTATCCTAAAAGCTGACCAAAACTGCTCTAGAATGTCACTGTTCCTATCCAGATCAGATTGTCATATGTAGGTAGTTGATTTAACACTAAAGTATTAAGCTGACCGTCTGGTCAGTAAAAATTACATTATTTCTCTACTCATGCTTCTCATTCTCCATATACATAGAAAAGGACGGCTACAGAAATAATGACATATTACTGAGTGTCAGCTTTAGGATTCCCAATTGTTACGATAATTCTTCGCTTCATGTTATGCTGCTACATGGCTGCTACACGCCAGGCGTATTTGTTGAAATTTTCGTGGTGCATCTTTCTTATTCCACAGTAAAGGAAAATACATGATAATTCAGACCAATAAGGCTAAGTGTGTTGGCGTCATAAATACGTAGGCACTACACTATGGCGGGTGACTAGTGTGACCACCTAACGCTTCGAGTTGGGGTAGCGAAAGTGGGTAAATCGTTCACCAACATCGTTATCAACAAAATAAGTCCCACTGCTGAACAAAGCTCAACGATTCAACGTCAAGCGCTGCAGCATTAATATCGTTTCCTGCAATCTTAATCCAAGCGGCTCTACCTACAGTGTAATAAATTAACGAGATTAGAAACATATTTGATATAAGGTACCTACATATGAAAATCAGGATAATATTGAGAACTTGTGACTAATAGGGACGTGAATTATGTAACTAAAATAATATACTATCTACATATATTATCTAGCTATTTAAATATCTATTGAGAAAGTTAATATTATTTAAAAAAATGATTTCTTTTTAAATAACATTTGGTCAGGAATATCAATTCTCCAATTTAATCGGAAACATTAAAATTAATAAGCGTATTTTTCATATATTATGGGATAAGATTACACTAGATAAGCTACATACATTAAGTAAGGTATAAGTATATAGACATTATTTATTTCTTATCATCGTATAGGCAAGCGATCTATTTTAGGATGCAAAATGTACGTAAAACGGCCCAAAAGGCTCAGTTAAAAAGTTGCGACACTTCATGTAGAGGTCTAAAATGCAACAATTTATTATTTCCTTTTCCTAGGACACGGAACTAGTGTCACTGGGTCGCCAGTTCACTAGTCCTAAAATAGATCAGACTTTACAATGCTATATAAGTGTTGTACCTATGGTATAGTTATTATGCGAAGGGCTCACCTGTACACGCGGCAATAAAATATAATAGGGAATGAGTTGCTCCTTTACCAGCATTTTTTATACATATACATTTAATGCTAACTAATTATTCGTTAACTGCTATTATAAAACAAACAAAAGAGTGTAAATGCAAAGAAACTAATCGAACTCGTTGGAATGTGAAGGTGTTTTCTATAAGATATTGTTTACAATTTAGCTACATTCCGTGATATCCAAAGAAACAAGGAGTATTTTTTATATAAAAATAATTATCCTGCACAATGAAAGTTGTAGTCGAATCATGCCATTCGAGATAAATCTGTATAATAAATCAAAAAGATTAAGCATCTTGCACTATGCCAGGCATGAAAAGTAGTGACTTTGGCGTTACCTAGTAAAAAATTAACCTTATCCGCAATTATACATATAATAGTTCCATGCCTTGTTTTCCTATTATTATAAGAATTGTTCCAGGCCAGGGAGATCAGTCGGCTATCGTTCTGGGGCCGCATTCGATTGCGACGACGGTTTGCGAGTGATATAATGCTATAGACATGTATAACGCTTTTTGCTTCCACACCGGATCCTTCGACGCATGCGGAAACTGCATCAGTATGAAAATAACCGCCTCATGCTCTCGCTTAACAATTCACGCACTGAGTGTGGATCAAACATTACAGGATAATTATTTTGATTTTGCTCCTGTCCCATTGCATATATTATAAGGACGATCAGTTTAATAAACATTTAGATATTACTACTGTACAATTATTCACAAACGGAGAAATTATTCTATGGCCGTACCTATCTATAAATTAACAAGTTTAACGATATTACTTTATGTCAAATACCCATTGAAACTAAGCATATACCTACCGTCAACTCGTGCAATATTGCCCGTAGGCAAATGCTTCATGGAAAACATGGAGTTATTCGCGAAACGCACTTTTATTACTTATTCCTGAGATGGGAGACATGGGCGGCCATTATCAGGAATTAAATATACTCGTATTGTCATATTCAGTAGAGATCTCTGGCTGTCACTGTTTTTCAAGCCAGACAAAGCTAAGCATCGTAAGCTTGGAATCTGAATATTTCTATGGAAATTATTCGAAATATTTATCCGGATAGTAACAAGCCTTAATCGTAGGAAATGTTGCAGGAGGTAGGTAAGTATATTCAAAATATATGTCAACGCATTATAGGGATTATAAATTTATATACTCGTAGATGTCATATGAGTGAATTAAGTTTTGGTTTGGGACTGAAAACCAGCGGTCTCCTGAGTCTCCATCCTTTTCACTACACAATGTTTGTAATTTCTTGTAGTAGTTACTGTAATTTATGTTGTTTGTGTAAGTGGATAAATATCTTTTTATTTATTTATTTATTTTATATACAAAGGTAAAAGTGACCTAGGCCTCCGGTGCCCAGGGCTGGGATCGAACCAGCGTCTTCTGCATTCGCGGCAGTTTTTTTTCCTTTGTATATGACATCTATATAAGTTTATAATTTATATAGTAGTGTGTCTACTTAAAAAATAAACAAACAAAATATTTATTAAAAATAATTTGATTTGTTCTTCAGTTGCATTATACGGAGTCCATAACTAGACAATTTCATAAGTGTAGACCACACAGTTGTAGTCACAAGTGTAGACAGTTATAATAACAATTGTTTTGCGTGCCAAATTGGTAGCATATTTTGTTGGCACCTATTAAGATTACGAATGGACTAAGAGCTAGCCACGTCAGATATGAAGAGGGCGGAGTACCGGTGGAAAATTTCACACAAAAGGTATGGAGTCGTTTTTATAATTATTATTTTAGGCTTGAATAATAAAATTATTCATTTACCTAATGTACTTAAATTAGAAGTAAGTACTTAACATTTATTTTCATAAATCGATTTCAGGAACACCTAAATGTTATGTCGTAAATGTTTTGGGTTATTTTTCAATTTCTTTTAACAAAGTCACCATTCATCGATATAATATTTTTTACCATATGGTAATATATGATATGATATTACCATATGATAATACCATATGGTAATGGGCATATGGTAAAAAATATTATATCGATGAATGGTGACTTTGTTAAAAGAAATTGAAAAATAACCCAAAACATTTACGACATAACATTTAGGTGTTCCTGAAATCGATTTATGAAAATAAATGTTAAGTACTTACTTCTAATTTAAGTACATTAGGTAAATGAATAATTTTATTATTCAAGCCTAAAATAATAATTATAAAAACGACTCCATACCTTTTGTGTGAAATTTGCCACCGGTAACCTTTCTTTTCAAAAAGTTACTAATTTACAAATTTATGAGACATTTAGAAACTAATTATTTGACATTGTCAATTTAGACAGCTGCTTTACATCTATATTATCTGAATTATTATTGCGTCGGCTAAATATTTAAAACCGAAAAATATCAAGATGAATAAGCCATGTGAAGCAACAATTCTGCGGATGATAGAACCGTACGAAAATCTTATATATAATGAAGAAGAATGTAGCATTCACTGTATTTCTTGCTCAGTGGATTTAAAGCAGTTGAAAAGATATAATGTCGAAAAACACGTTAACAGTAAACAACACCAAATTAACTGTGGAAACCAAAATGGCACCTTTGCCTATGATTTATGCATTTTCCTTATAGCGTGTAACATCCCATGGAAAAGAGTTAACCATCCAGAATTTAAAAAGTTCTTTGGAAAATACTTAGATAAAGGCGTAAAACTTCCCGAAGAAAGTGTTTTGAGAAAATACTATCTTACCAGAATATACAATGCGACCGTCAAGCAAATACGAAATACATTTTTCGATTCCAATTTATGGCTTGCGGTGGATGAGACTCTTGATAATTTCGGTAATTGCGTAGTAAATGTAATTATAAAATCACTTGATGATGCTTTACAAAGGCCATATTTGTTAGCGTGTAAAGTCGTTAGTACTGTAAACGCGAACTCAATTGCAGCGGTGGTTGACGAAAGCTTGAATTTTTTGTGGGAGGATAATTTTACAGATAATATGAACAAATTTTTAATATTCTGTTTGGATAGCGCAGCGTACATGCTTGCTGCCGGCAAGATTTTGAAGAAAAAGTACACTAAAGTACGACACGTAACTTGTTTCGCTCATGGACTACACAGAGTCGCGGAGCAGATAAGATCTGAACATAAATTGGTCAATTCTTTAATATCTAATGTCAAGAAGATTTTTTTTAAATCACCACACCGCGTCCGATTTTTCAGGGACCATGCGCAGAATGTGCCTTTACCGCCGGAACCCATTATCACTCGTTGGGGCACCTGGTTAAATGCAAGTTTTTACTACGATAGACATTTTGACGTGATTAAAAATGTTGTGATGCAATTGAACAGTAAAGAACCTATTGCCATTAGAAAAGCCCAGAAGTTGTTTGAAAACGAAAATTTAAAAAACGAGTTAAGCTTTATAAAAAATTGTTACGAAATTATACCTGAATCGATAGAAAAATTAGAATGCACTAAAATTCCGATAGAAGAAAGTTTTCTGGTAACAGATATATTTAGGAGTATTTTAAGCCTCCAAGGAAGTGAAACCGTGCGAAATAAACTCGAATTGGTTCTAGATAGAAACCCAGATGCTGACGAATTAAGGAATATGATTACAATGGAAAATTATAAACAAGTCCTTAAACATGCAACCATGACATCGGTAGATGTAGAGCGATCGTTTTCCACTCATAAATGGATCTTCAATAAATTAAGAAACCGATTCACTCCGAAAAACCAGGAACATGTGGCCATAGTCCATTCATTTTATAACATGGATACGCACTTAAGTGTAGATTATGAGGAGGACCTCGAACACATAATTCCAGTCCTCAATTGTAATTGAATGGTCTTGAAAATAATAAATCGTTTGGCAGGTATAACTTCTTAGTCTAGTATTTAGTACCTAATGATAATGTTTTGATAAGAAAACATATTATTATGTATTATAGATATTAACAACATATTACATTATATTTGTATGCTCGTAAGATAATTTCTATAAGTTCCTCAAAAATTATTATGCAAAATTAATCATTTATTCGTTATTTATTTAATCATAAGAATACTTAGGAGACTCCATACATTTAGTGTGAAATTTGCCACCGGTACTCCGCCCTCTAGATGACACAATAATAAGAGCAACGAAACCCGTCTGGTTAGATTGCTATACTATCCTTATTGCTAGATCCGGGCATCTGGCAGCTTTTAATGGGTGGAGGTGAGAGTGACAGACTAGCAAAATTTTAGAATTAGAAAATAGTAATACCAAAACAGGTAAAAGCTGCCGAAGTCTCAGTTATAAAGGACAGGGCCTATATTTTAACTTTAGAACAAAAAAACAGCAGGCGACCAACTATGAATTACATTATACGTAGTTTGGCATTACTTGCCCCCAACAGAAACTTTTGGCAATTATATAATTTAATTATTTATATTTTTCTCATAATATTCTATCAAACCCAGAACTCTAGGATAAGTTTTCTTAAAGTGGTCTGCATTCTTTGACCTCCACCACTTTGGAGCTGCTAGATGTCCAGATCTAGAAATAAGCATAATATAGCAAACTGACTAGAGGGGTTTCGTTGCTCTCATTATTGTGTCATGTCTGACGTGGCTAGCTCTCCACCTTTAAGTCACAATGGGCACTTGACATTGGTAAACTTCAAAATCCATTCGTCAGGCTAAACCTAAAGAAAATCTTAACCGCGAATAATGAATTTATAAACTACTGGCTAGCGCCGTTCGGCTGCCGTATCGAATTTGGCTCACTATGGTGTCTTCCAAATTGAATGTACACTCAGGCTTTTCACATTGTGCTTTCAATTCAAAGTTTGTGCGTAACGAAAGACGTTAAAATAAAGAAATCGAAATTTGAATGAATATCCTTCGCCGTGTAGGTGTTGGCAGCATTCTGAGTTCCTAGTTATAAATGGTGTAGTTTAATAAAAAACTGTCCAACTAATCCTGTAAAATGAGAATATTGACATAATTTACATTAGTATGTTATTCAATCAAATACAAACACTGAAAACATTGAAAAAATAATCAACCCAGCCGGACTTGAACCTGGCATCGATACGCCTTACCGGGGCTCGATCGCTTTACCAATTAAGCTATGGGTTCAGTTATGAGTTCAACTGAACCCATAGCTTAATTGGTAAAGCGATCGAGCCCCGGTAAGGCGTATCGATGCCAGGTTCAAGTCCGGCTGGGTTGATTATTTTTTCAATGTTTTCAGTGTTTGTATTTGATTGAATAACATACTATTGTATGAGTGGAATGCCCCACTTTAAAAAAAATCATGTAAAATAATTATAATTTACATTAAATTTAAAAGGAGAACAATTGAAAAAATCGCCTAACTTTCCACACATTACCTACATTTTTAAATTTTACCTCTTTTCTAGTTACGCGTTAGATATAAACTTTGCAGTAGAATATTATACTTTATTTTAACATTATAAGAATAGACAGTGAAAACAATGTAACAGATGAAACACGGATTATACCTGAAAAACTAGAAAGTTGTCAGGATATTCATTAAAATTTCGAACGCGACGTTTAATTACTGCAAGCATTTACACACAAACAAGTAACGGAAATTCAATATTTCTTCAAGAGTGAAGAGAACATGTTGTAACAGTTAGTTTTAACGCTATTTACAAATGTGGCTAAATATTATTCTTCCGTCGCCGCGGGAGCTGGGGGGTTGTTGGATTCTTCTTCAACCTTGGCACGGGCCTCTGCATCTGAAAACATTTGGAATGCCATCAATAACTGTTTATCCTTTTTACTGCTGAAATTATTTGTGGTGTGCAGTGATCGTAGATTTTCCAGCATTTTTGGTTATTATTATTATGAGGCTATTAAATTGTTTGAAACATGAATTTAAAAAAAAAACTGAGCCATTTAGAACTAAGTAAAATGAAGAGATGGTTGGTAATTAAATAACAATTTCACATAAAAACGTCATAGCACCGGCTTTGCTGAAAAAGCTACGATCACTGGACTGATGTGTGAATAAATTTGAAGATTCCTTTACATGAAATGAAACCCATGAAAGTCGACATTTGGAAAATTATAATTTTCGAGATACAAAAACGCACCTATATATAAATCTAACAGATAACTAATTTAGTTTAATATGCTAGATAGCAGAAGAAAATAAGTGTTAAAACAATAGACCTGTCACCTGTCGGTTAAGTTGAGTCGTTGTAAAGGCGTCTACAGTATCGATGAACTGATTTTGGAAAGCAAATACTTAAATATTATTTAATTTATTAACTAGTAGTCCGCCTCGAACTCAGAACTCGCGATTTCCTTGCATACCGAGATGACCAATATAACAAGACCCTTTTGATGATTTTTTTCGCTCCTTCTAGCTCTATGACCCCTAAGTCTGCTCATGTACGAACCTAACAAACTTCATGAAGAAAGATGAAAACCGTTACTAAAGTTATCGCGGAACAAACTCCAAAATCAAAAAGCCATCGAAATGCCGAGACGTCCCATTAGCTAGAAGTTGTTTGTAAGAACTTCGCTTACGCTCCGCTCGTTCTATAAATAATTTTAGGAATTTATACACGCCAACTACATCTATTTTTGAAGAAGATCTCTGGTTTAAGTTGACGTTTAAATTTACTTTATATTATACTAGCCTTTTCCCGCGGCTTCGCCCGCGTACTATAAGTACTCAAAAAGGATACGATACCCATGTTGACTTTCAGTCTTTGTGACCACATTTGCCCCCTTTTGGGGGTTGAATTTTCAAAAAACCTGAAACATGTATTTTACTCATTTATCGTTAGGAATACTCCTGTGAAGTTTCGAATAAAATAGTCTAACAAATCTTGATTCACCATACAAACTTTGGACCCCCATTTTGCCCCCTTAGGGGGTGAATTTTGAAAAATCCTTTCTTAGTGTATCTCTAGACCTTATAAGGAACCTACGTGCTAAATTTGGAATCTCTAGAACCAACGGTTTGGGCTGTGCGTTGATATGTCAGTCAGTCAGTCAGTCAATCAGTCAGTCAGTCAGTCAGTCAGTCAGTCAGTCAGTCAGTTTCTTCTTTTATATATTTAGATAAATACCTTTAGCAGCTTGCTCCTTCCAGATCTTCTTGTTGTCACTGAGGCAGGCCACCCACGGCTTGCGGATCTTGAACTTTGTGCTGGTTTCGTTTACTGAAACGATTAACGTCATGTTTTGTGAATTTCAATAATTTACTAATAAAATAAAAAAATAAGTTCCACTTCCTATATCTTTATTGGGCTAAGTACACGCGCTCCTCGTACGGCTAAATACCCTTTATTTTTAGGTCTTTGATCTGGGAATTCTGGGATTCTGCAATCACCGTATTATTCTGGAAAAGAGGGCTGGAGGGGAGGCTCTGCTAACAAATTAGACTTACCAATCTTTCCCGGAGCATCTTCGCTAATTGACTCCTGAGTGGAACCTGTCTTGCTGCTAGAGTGCAGAGGCCCAAGGATGCACTCGAGCATATCAGCGCACACCCCCATGCTCGGCTCAACGATAAACTCTATAAAGCCAATCTGGGATTCTGCCACTAGTGTGTTGTTCCGATCACAAAGGGGGCTGAAAGGCAGCCCCAGCTCACGCTCCTTGTCACCTTGGAGGAAAAACTCGTCGAGGAGACTCATCGTCCATCGGTGGTGGAGGTCCCATCTCTGGAAGTTTGAATTGCTGATTGAGATAAGTTCGGTTTAATAGCTATACTCGAAATCTATTGCAAACATTACGGAAAATTAGATACTATACTTAAGTAAACGTAGACTCTCAACTAAAAGGAAGCCTAATCGAGCTAGAGCCAGATTTAGAAAAATCTTTATCAGATAGGTAACTAGGAGATTCCGAACGCGTAAAACAATTAGGACTAATCTTCAAAAAAGGAGTGTATAGGTTCCTAAAGGGTAGGCAACGCGCATGTAAATCCTCTGGGGTTGCAGGCGTCCATAGGCTGCGGTAACCGCTTACCATCAGGCCGTATGCTTGTTTGCCACCGTCGTGGTATAAAAAAAAAGTTAACTAAACAGAGACGACTGGCCAGCATTTAATTGTTTCTAGATCAATGTGAAACATATCTGCACTGACAAAGAAAGAATTGTCCAGCCACCGTGAGTAGGTATATGTTGCTCAGCTGTTGGAAGTGCGAGCTCATATCTACAAGGGTCAAATATCTTGTCCACCTCGCTCAACCAGCGTCAGTAGGGATTTCATATTCTTCAGCTATTCAAAGTGGAAACTGATATCTACAAGGATCAAATACCTTGGCAGGATGCGAAATATCACAGCAATGTAACACCAGCGATGCCGCCTTCGACTTGTCCACCGTAGGCTCAGCCAGCGTCAGCAGGGATCTCATGTTCTTCAGCTGCTGGAAGTGGAAACTCATGTCGGTCGCCAGCACCATATCGATGACTAAGGTGCGGAACTCGCGGAACTCGTCCCGGGACAGGTTTTGAAGGATGTTGCACTCCTCGTCTTTTATTAGTCTGAAAGTAGAAACGGATGATGTGAATTATACAGCTTAGGTACATCGTTCTGTTTCAAGTGGCTTTGAGTATCAACGCGCAGTATAAACTAGAGTTATATAGATTATGTACTGACAATGTATAGCCTAATAATACATTGAAGGTAGGAACTAAAAATAACATATATTTTTCGAATATTGTAGAGCGCCAAAGCGCCACTAAAGGTAAAGTCGGATGGAAAATTATATGCAGTTGAAGTCTTACACCCCCTTATCCGTAAACGTCTTTTTTAATTTTTTTTATTTCAAGATATAACTTAAGTGGTAGGTATACATATTTTTTTCGCCAAACTGAGGACAGTTTGTTCGTAATTAGTGCGCTCTAAAATAAAAATAACAATTTTGTGCTATACCTACTTACCCATTACACAAACTTATTTGAAACTGAGTTAATTTGTATAATTAATATTTACATAACTAAATGCAAGTCTGCATATCTACAGGTACCTGCTTCATCCCACGAGAGCCTCATTTAACTAATTAACTGTTAAACAAAACGTACATTATCCAAATATAATAGAATAGAATAATTTAATTCGAGTAACTAAAAAGTCTCACACAGAAATACATACTCAAATTAGGCTTTTAAGACGTTTTTATGAATAACAGCATTTACGATAGTGCTAAATATATAAGGACTAAAACCATCTTTAAATTAATATTGTTTTTATAAATTGTGTTTCCTTAAATTGTTTTGATATTTTTTCCGGTTGAACTACCTATTATCATTTATTTTTGGGATGATGAAATTGTTTTCAAAAAAATATATTTCTTCTGGGGTAGGGTCGAAACCGGCGGTAGTATATTTGACGTTCATACTGTATTTGTTTGTTTATTTGGTAATGTACCTTCATTGAAGAATAAAGATTTAAATTTTTTTACAGTATAATATGAAGAAAGTAGGTCACTATAACCGGGCCAGAACAATTTGCCACTTAGCAACAACTGAGATTGTTAACATAAAAGATCGACTTGGTCCCGGATAGTTTTCCAGCCACTGGCTCTGATTTTCCGTGCCTTTTTCCGGGACAGTAAGTTAATTTCGAATTCTGCCAGTTGCAGGCAAGACAAGGTGAAAGAATTCAACGATGTCAAGGTTGTACTTACCTATGCAGCTATGTAGCGGTAGAAGAGTGTTTTACGTGTTTTCGAATAGCCATTAACTTGATGCAAGTAGGTCGTACAACTACGAGTACATACTTAGCATAGGATTTGAGGGGCAATGGCTTTTTTATTTTGTTTTATCTTTGGTTCTCCGACGACAGTGAAATATTAGAAAATAATATAATATTTATAACTTATATTTAAGTCGATTTTTGCTCGGCGTGTTTCGATCCATGTACGATGATAATTCTCACCAGGCGGCCTTTCGCGACGGAAGCGCGCCGGCTACAACTCATCAACTTAAATTACGTGTGTAACCCGTTATAAATATTTTTAATATGTTAGTCTCACGAGAGTTTTATATTGGAAAATTAGTTTACGTCACACCTAGCCATAATGTGAGTTTTATCGCACGCTACGCGTACGGTAAAACTCGCATTATGCCCAGGTGGAGACGTAAAATTGTGTACTCACTACGGGCAGTAAAAAAGAAAGCCCTCTATCGCATATTTACAACCCTCGCCTGCGGCTCGGGTTACAAATACCTGCGATTTCGGCCTTTCTTTCTTTTACAGCCCTTGGTAAGTAATGTACTATTGTGGACGCCTGCGCAACAAGTCATCTGGCTGGTAAAAAGTCATCATGGCCGGTAAAAAGTCATCATAGATGGCCCTGCGTGCGATGGTCCTTATTTTATATGGAAGTTGGTTAAATGAATTCTAGATGGCGCTGCGTACGATGGTCCTTTTTTCGATGAGATTTGACATATACCATAGACAAACAAATTGACTGTTGCGTTCCCCGTTCAAAACACTGGTTACGTTAACAAAAGCTTGAAGGTCCGCAGTAAACTAGGATTTCTAAATGAGCTTGACACGACTTTATTGATAAGATCATTTTGAATACTTGGTCCGCTTAAATGCTTCTGATGATGTTCTGCCGACAAATTATTTGTCAGGGACATGACTGTGTTGATTGAGTACACTTACTTACTTACACTTACTTGACTTGTAAGAGTTGTATGAAATCATAATACCGGAAACAAACCTCAAATCCCTCACCAGAAATCCCAACTACATTCCCTTGCCTTAATCCTACAAACTTTGTGTTAGTATTTCAAATAACACTGTTATCTCCATAATGAATTCCTGTGAGAATATCTTTGACTCAGTTAAACCCAAAACTTTGTGTTTAACTTTGGATAGGATAATATCTTAGGAGTTAAGCTTATATTTAGAGATATGAATAAGTATATGAATAATATTGTTCTCTAAGGAACTCATTAATATAGGCATTAATGAGTTCCTTAGAGAACATTATAAGCGTAACGCGAACTGGATACAAATTGCCATCCGCCCCGGCTTGACCGTTATGTGTCAGAGTTGGAAGCCGGACAAATATTGAATTTTTCCATCGTTGGACGAGAACTTAGGAAAAATGCACTTACACAGGGTTGCACAGGGCAATTCCACATCACTTCGGGAGCTTAAATACCGCGAGCCATCCAGATGCCTCGCGGTTACTCTGACTACGAGTCATTGCTTTAACTAAAACGATTTTTTTAGTATGACGTGCCCGCTCTGTAATTACATTTTAAAAGTTTTGAAAGTTGGTCTCTCTAACCTAACCTAACCAAAGATTGTCCATGTAAATGATTTTGATAGGTCTCCCTTGTTACAATTGATTAAAGTTTGATGTAAAGGTACCTACTTTGTAAACTGTATTGTATTAACATAACGTTGTGAAATATGACTGTCAAAAAATTCATAAGCAAGAAATGAAGATAGTAGTCGAAAACAAGGGAGGGAGAAGTTACGGACGAAAAGTACTTGCTAAATGATCTCAGCTGCTTTCATTCAAAAGACGTAACGTTCAATTCCAAACGGCTCCATTCTATTTTAGGACAATTTAGGACACTTTACTGTGACGATAAGTACCAGTATTCATAGTCTTTAACGTTGTAATTTTATCTAATGGAACCAGACAGTTTATTACATATTCCCCTTAAAAAGCTTTTTGCAAAGAAATAAAATTCGCTAAGTATCTCTACGAAAGGAAACGTGTTTCAGAGGGCATTTTAAACTGATGTTAGTCGACCTTTTATGAAAGAAAGCAGTTTTTCCAAGAATATAAAGAACTCTACTTTTAGGCGCAGAAATTAAACGCGTAGGTATACAACAATCAGCTTTATATGTAGTACTTGAGCCATTTTATTTAAAGTTAGTACATTCATTGGTGAAGAAAGAACATTTTGAGTATAAACATAGAATCATGAGCTCTTTCGATCTTGTTAGGACAAAAAATGTGTCCTAAGTTTTTTTTCCATTCCGTTACCATTTTTCCATACACTACTTGTGGCGGTAACGGAATGGAAGAAACAAAAAATATATGGAAATTTTGGGACATCGCACATCGTATTAGAGTTTGGAAAGAAGTTTTAGAGCGATCATTTAGAGAGACACGTAGTTTCTACATACACATAGTGCGATTGGTCCTCACCCCACTTATTACGTACTAATACGATACTCGAACGCCCCAGTGCCCTATCTCCGTCAGTTTGCCCCGCTGTCGCCATCCATCAATCCGTCCTTGGGGCGAATTAGGGCCTGTTCCTACAGGCGCATATCACCGTCTGTGGTTTCATAGTAAATTGATTGCCAAGCGGCAGGCGTTATGCGAAAGTGAAAAACGAGTTGCAAATTGTGTGTTGTTTAGAAAACATGATGTTCTTTTCTTTTAATAGAGAGATCCACTGTAAATACACGACTATCGATTCACAAGTTTTGTCACTAATTGGATGTACAATCAGCAAAACTATGAGCTCTTCTGCATGCATCCGCTTATGCAGAACTATCAAGCTTATATTTTCCATCGAGTTGTACATCCATTGAGTGAAAAAAGGGGATTTTTTTGTAGAACTAACGCGCCGATGCTGAAATAATAGTTAGTGTGGTGCACTCGCCTTTGCTCGTACTACGAATCTCGAATTATAATATAAATTGCCCTCGTCTCCACTCAAATGAAGTGTCAAGGCAGCGTTATTTACGCAGGCTACAGTCGTCAGAATTTGTGCTGATCAAATCAGAAAGTTATTAAAGTGGCATTAAATTGGCTAGAAAATGGCGTAAAATGAGCGTGTTCACTTATTCTTTTGGTGTTTGAGATAAAATAAATAGATGATGTTCATTTCAAGGTTGGTTTTGTTACGGTAAGTATAAGATCTATGGTAGCGCTATAGAATATCGATACCTTTATGTTATTAAGGTAGAACTATACCGGTTGAAATATAACGGTACGCTACCGGTATAAGATTACGACATCGCTATTTTTCGATACGGTACTTTTGCCTTTATTATAACGATATCCAACCGTTATTATTTCGGTATCGAAATTTTAGATTATAGCTATTATGGCGAGCGCAGCGATAAACGAACTGAGCGAGGGAGCGGGGCGCAGAGAGCCGGAAGGTAGCGCATACTTCAAGCTCAAATGATACCGTTATGAAAACGTTTAAGGTATCGAAAAAAATAACGGTACAGTTATATTTCAATACAGAATAAATTCGGTCGCGCTACCGAAATCATATCGATACAAACGGTACCTGTATTTTTCCGATATGCAGTCCCTGATTCAACAAAAAAAGCGAGTCATAGCCATATATGTCTTAGACGAAAAAAAAAGCGAGTTAATTCTATTATTTAAAAGGACTGAAAGTGAAGTGAAATAAATCTAATATTTGCACATCACGTCACAACGTTAAACGTCAAGTTAAATTTACCAATGGTTCGGAAAATCTTTCGTTGAAGTTTATCATTTGATTTGTTTTTAAATGCATGTATTAGGATAATAGATATCATTTATCTATACATTTGTCCCCGATTCATAAAAAAAAAAACATACAAGATCACAATGACAACGTAAGTACGTTACGGAGAGCACCAACCGATTAGTATGCCATTCGGGCTAATGAATGCTCCTTAGCCATGCAGCGGTAGGTTTTCATGGATAAGGGACGGCCACAAATTAGTAAATACAAATCCATAACTATTATATGGTAAGGGAAACCAAGAGGGAATTTTATGGAGTCACTCGAGAGTGTCAGATTAATATTTAAGTGATATATTGCAACTCGTGGAGATAAACCTCATCCAATTTTATGTTTTAGCCTTTTTTTTATTAGTGGGCAATCAAAAATCGATAGGTGGCTTGTGGATTTGATCTCTTTGGTCCAAGTTGAAGCTTTGATTGTATTAATACTTCATCTGATAATTATTTGTAGGAATTATCTTTATCGGACGATTACAATTTAAAATTTTGATTTGTTTTTGACACGTTCTGTTTGTTAAAAAGCCATTTAAAAAAACCACAGAGAAAATGTAAATTAGGTAAGTGAGGCTTGTATGAAGTTTGTGAATAACATCGTTAGTCTGTACACCTCTAGAGTGAACTGTAACATATTCAACCCTTTAGACGGAGAGCTATCCACCAATTAAAAGCTGCCAGATGCCCGGATCTAGCAATACGGATAGTATTGCAATCTTACTAGACGGGTTTAGTTGCTCCCATTACTGTGTCATATCTGACGTGCTCTGAAGTCCACTTAATAGGGTTTTATAATTCACAATTAATGTACGTTTGTATCTACAAATAATCATATTTAATTATTTATTAAGTAGAAAATGAGATAATGTTACAATGTTTGCCCTCTAGACTTACATGGTATAACTGACCTTTATCGAACCTACACATGAGGTACAATGTAACCGCTTCAAAGGTCGTCTTGATGTTATTAAGGGTTACTTAGGTAAGGTAAGCCTATCATTTACTTTGATGGATCGACGTGTGAACTGGCGATAACATTGTGCAGGAATGTAATATTTAAAAGTACACAATGATAAGCGTCTATCGTTTGGATGGTGCTATAGAATTGAAGACTGTAACTTTGTTCGTTTAGGATTACAAATACAATGCAAATACAAATAATTTACTGTACGAAAGTGAGTATTGAAAATGATATTCTATTACATATAGAGCGTCACTATCAGCCAGCGTTTGGCGTACAATATTTTATTTTGTTTTTGTTTTATTTTGTTTTGTTTTGTTTTGTTTTATTAGGGATATGAAACGCCGTAAAAGTGACATATAATATCATCATGGGATTGGCCTTAGACCATATATTTCAAACCGGTGCAGCATTTTTCCTCTTCCATATCTTTCTAACGTCCGTCACCTCGTTATTCAATCTCTTCCTTATCGTGTCATCTCTTAGGAATTGTTATTCAGGAACGATAAAGTTGCGACCAGACGGCAGATAGCCGCGGATTCTGCCACGTGACCTTGGTTAGAGCGAGTGGTTGAAGCGAGCGGCTACATGGCTGACAACCAACCAACCGCTTCTGCCAACGGTTGGCAGAGCACGCCTAGCCACCAAGGGCGTTTAAAGGTCATGTAGAATTGGGCATCAACCACTGGCTACACGGTTTATAATCTCTGTTTTCTGCCAAGGTCTCGTGGCAGAGGGCTGTTGTTGTATGCCGTCTGACCGCAACTTAAGTTGTAAATATGACGTCATATAACAGACGAGAGTACCTACATAAGTAAGTATACTCGTATGCATCAAATTTAGAGTAAGTACAAGTAGAGTAACACTGCAACATGTGCTTTTAAAGCCTGACCAGAAATATATAATCTCATACGCCATGTTGCGGAATGACATCATTTTAATGATAGGTTGTCAATGTTATCAGTGTCATTGTGGCGGATTACTTGAATAATATAATTGCTGAATATGAAATAATAAATGACAAAAAATGCCCAAAACTATTCATTGTCAAGAGTGAAACATTGTAAATAATGTATACAATAAACTGCTTGATATAAAACGCTCGGAAAATGAAACTATTTCGCTACGAAACATTTCCAAATTAAGATCAGTACTGACAGGTAAACATTGCCTTATCTGTGCAGGTAAACAAATCAAGATGACACTATACCATAGAGAATAATATACCGTTTGACTACCTATACTGAACAGTTGCCATATAAAAGGTACACGCAAAGAACATGTCTAGTCACTTTGACAACATTTTGAGTTATAGCGCTTTTAAAATTTGGAATGATTCAATTAACCATACTATTTTCGTAACTACATGGTTTTTATGAGTTAAGAAGTGGATATTCGTTAAGACTTACAGCTGTATAGATAAATTAACGAGAGCATGGAATTGCATATGTAGTAGTATTGTATGTTTACAGGCATTCTATATTTGAATTTTCTATTTTCTCGTACTATCAGCATAAAAAGAGGTTTGTTATATATTGAAGAAGTAAATACCAAAATAATGTCAGTGTCAAATTGTGAATATTATTTACGTTGTGCATATATTTTTACGTCTGATTTTATTGTATTCTCACAACTATCCGAATAATTTTGTGTCAGCCCGTACGACTAAGTGTAAGTTACATAATTTTCAAAAAATATGGCAGTGTGTAAATTGGTCCGATTGAGAGTCAATGTAAGCAAATTATTTTTAACTGTTATATTTATTATTATTATTATTAATTTTTTTTATATTAAGGTTCATATAAAAATTTACAAGATAAGCGCCGTGAAACCCTATCGGGTTTGTACCTCATCCGCGGAAGTAAATCATACAGTACAAGTTGACACTATACAAGATACAAATCATTATAAACTAGGAACAATAAAATATTTACTTAAGTGAGATTATATAAACTTATAATTTTGACGGGAGGTAATATTAAATGGTTTCACTCAGGTACAATTATATGTGGTATGTAGGTACTCACTACTAAGCCGTCCCGTCCATGCATTTGCTTATCGCTAAACGGTGTGCATGGCCGGAACGTCTTAAGTAGCTTGATTTTCCTTAACATGAATGCTTTTAATCGGGTAAGATACTCAATACCATGGATCGGACTTGTTTACCTGGATCTCGAGTGGGGCGTGTTGCGCGTACAGGTTGATTCAATTTGTCTACTCCAAACTTGAGATATTACTTATTTTAGTACATGTTGGTTATGAGTATTATTTAGCATTAATATTACGTTAGTGTGTTTTTTTTTAATATTACGTAGGTATATTGTAGTTTATATGTAATGCCAGTATTATTATTTAGTATTATTTCATTAAAATATTTTGAACTTGAACTGAAGAAAAACTTAAATTCCCCTTACACCGCTGCCCAGTTAGTTGAAAAAGCTACAGGTGTTTGTCTCTCTACTGTTTATAACATTGTGTCTGAGAGCAATAGTGAGAAATTCGCAACAACAAAGAAATTCACCTCCCAGAGAAATAAAAAGTTACGTACTTGTCCGTCATCAGCAGTAGACGATTTTGATCAGGAAGTCATCCGGAGAACTATATACAATTTTCATCTGTCCCTTAAGCAATTTCCAACCTTAAAGGCACTCCACTCTGTGTTAAAATCCGATATAGATTACAAATTTGGCATTTCCACCTTACGAAAACAAATACAAAAATTAGGATTTAAATGGAAAAAGACCGAGGACAACCGAAAAATATTAATGGAGAGACACAACATACGACTGCTAAGAATAAATTACCTTACCAAAATTGCGAAATATCGGTCTGAAGATAGACCACTAGTTTAAACTGATGAAACCTACATCCACACTTCACATGTGTCCGGAGAGGCTTGGACCGATGGAACAGAATTTGGTGTAAAAAAACAAATCAGTACAGGCCAGCGGTTAATAAAAGTGCACGTAGGAGGAAAAAATGGTTTTATTCCCAACGCTTTGTTAATGTTTAAGGCAAACCAAAAAACGGGAGATTACCATGACCAGATGAACTTTGTCAACTACGAAAAATGGTTAAAAGAAAAATTAATACCGAACCTTAAACCGAATAGCGTACTTATCGTTGATAATGCGCCCTATCACAACAAACTTTTGAATCGTGCTCCAACGTCAAATTCTCATAAACAAGAAATGATGGATTGGTTGACAGAACACAACATTTCGTATAGCCCGTTTGTATGATTTAATTAAACAAAATAAAGAGCGGTTTCGTGAGTAGGTACCACATAGATGCAATTTTAAAAGAACATGGCCACTCCGTTTTACGATTGCCACCGTATCACCCGACATTCAATCCGATCGAAAATATTTGGTCCATGGTAAAAGGATATGTAGCGAAAAGAAACGTTTCATTAAACATGCAAGGCATTATGAGTTTAGCAACTGAACGAATGAATACTATTACTGCTGAGGACTGGGAAAATATTTGTCGCCATGTCGAAAGTGAAGAAAATAAATATCGATGTCAGGAAGGGGAAATGGATCGAATTTCAAACAATCTTATTATCAATACTTGTGACAGCTCAGAAGAAGAACATGATAGCGACTAAAAGCAAAACACAGAGGACTACTACTTATTCCATTTCTTAAGGGTCTGTAATTTTATTAAATTAAGAGAAAATTATTCTCCTTTTGTTGCAAACGGTACAACCACTACAAATGCAATTCCATGATCTCGATAATTCATCTATAACAGAATTTGTTACTAATAGTTCATTGCAAGCTCTACATTTTGATATAAAAATCTCATTTTACAAAAAAAGTGACTAGACATGTTCTTTCCGTGTACCCTTCATATACATGAGAATAATAGCGTCCTCTTCACAATGATCATATATTTCTGGTCAGGCTTTAACAACCTACGATCTTAATTTGTTAATCTAGCTAGTGGCCGGTATCAAGACGGGACGACCGAATGTTTTGCTACTACATATTATCTTGAAACGAATAAACGTATGCGAGTATAGTCTGGAAAACCAAAATCCGCAGTAATAAGCTATACTAGTCCCTTTTTTAGTAGTGATAGTTGGCAGTAGCGTAAGAAAAAGACAGTATGAAGCTCTCGGTCTAAATAATAAAAAAAACTCTCTGGCTACCTACTTATACAGGGTGCCATCTGAGACGTGATCAGTTATATGTTTTTCTAACTCCATAAACAACTAGCAGATGAATGCCCCAACATTTACTAAAATCAGACATTTTTTTTTCTTTTTTTTTTTCATGTTTTTGTAATTTTTTTTTTTTTCAAAAGTGATAATATTAGTGTAAAACAGTTTTATAATATATTTAAGGTAAAAAAAATATTAAATTACATTTTATCCGGAATAAATGACAAAATTGTTATTAACGACAGTTCCATTTCAAAGGGGTAATTCAATTTACTTATTGAAATATTCTAATAAGTAGTTAAAATATCCCGAAAACCCCGTCAAATGAAAAATAAATTTCAAAAACATGTAAAAAAAGAAAAAAAAATGTCTGATTTTAGTAAAAGTTGGGGCATTCAACTGCTAGCTGTTTATGGAGTTAGAAAAACATATAACTGATCACGTCTCAGATGGCACCCTGTATATAAACTTCTTTAGACCGTACATAGCTAAAATTCGTTGGTTACTTGTGAATTATCGTACTTGTTATCGTCCGTTTTTTATACCATTTATTCTCGTACAATTTAACTGTTGTGTTGTGAATAAATGTATTTTCTTTCTTTCTTTCAATTAACTTTCTTTATTATTGAGGCTTGTTAATTGGATGATGATACAAATTGAAGCACGCTAAGACTATATGTTTGCCACATAATACTGCTGCTGGCAGGTAAGACTATATGTTTGCCACTTAATACTGCTGGCAGGTAAGTGATTAGTTTCGACCGTACGGGTCGCTATGCTGCGTTGCTAGTTGTTACGAACAAGTAATTACAAATACTAAATATATGTGTTAGTATGGATTAGTATTCTTTAGCGCTTAGGTTAGGTTATCCCCAAGCGGTTAGGGCTATGAGAAATTGAGACGGAGGGCGTCAAACCACGAGAGCTGCATAATTAAGTGTTCACGATCATCCGTAATGAGCAGTGATCGGAATAGGTAGTGCCATTTCGGGTGAATGACCTTAAACATTGTAAATAACATGGATAAGACTTGAGATTTTTCGACTCGTATTTGTCACAGAAAATTTTCTTCTAAACGCAAAAGTAAAAAAAAAAGTCATTATAAGTACATCATTCATTTAAAATTACTTTCGTTTAACAGTTACAATTAACAATAATACAATCATAAAATAAAACACGAAACATCAACATTATTATTTAAAATGAACATAATTAAATTATTACTTTCTTTGAAATTATAATAGCAAACCATATTTTTTATCAATATTTTCTACTGTCAATCTATTTCTTTTGACGTCCGATATCTAACTGAAACCATATTTTTCATTCTTACGGTAGGCCCGCGGTTCTTTAAAACATTTTTTAAACCAAACACAAACTTTAAAATTTTCATATCAAATCCCGGGGTTAAAAACTATATCCATACTAAGCTTACGCACCGAAGTCCCGCGAAATGGCACTACCAATTCCGATCACTGGTAATGAGATCGATAGATATGTATGATTGAACATTGGAATATGTATAAAGTCAGTCTGTTACGTAGGTACTTATTTACAACTGTATATTAGAAAGTATGTGTATATGTAAAGTATTCTTACAAATACCTAACTACATAACAAAATCATGAAAGCGGCCGCGCGGCGAGTGCCTGCTTGCTCTGCTTGCAAATACCTACCTGTTACTGCAAATGGAGTAAGCAGACTCTCCCATAGCCACGTAAGTACGTACCTAAATGATTAAATAGTACAACGGTAGAGGGTAAAATAAGTTTTCTGCCAACAAACTGCTATACAGTTTAGCAGATAGGTGAAATTGATTAATTATATCTCTCTTTTAGTAAAAAAAAAAAGATGGTAATCAGGGACTGATACAAAAGAAGACCTTTTTGTTAGGCCAGCAGCTTAGCCGATATAGAAAATGTTACTGACTTTAAACTAAAGCTAAGACTGTACCTTAACACTGCAGGGCGGTATAGGTGAAAAACTTAAGTAAGTCAACTGTTGTATGTGTGAGTAATGTGTGCGAATAGACATTCCATTTTTAAAATTTGTAATATATCGTATGGTTTGCAAACTCATTATTTGCTTATCTTTCAAGTTTGATTATTCCTGTCCACTTATGCATGAATCACGAATAAACAATAATACTTACAGTTTACCACAGAAGTAAATTGTAAAACATCGATAAGATAATAACAGTGACATTGTTTCTGTACAGTCCACTGATGAAATTGAGGATGACGAAATGCCGAGTGATTGAGATAAATACATCTTCGGTGTGTTATTAATATGTACTACTCATATTAAATGTTTATATAATTTATTATGCTTTTACGTTTTTTTGCAAACTGTACACGACTACATACAACAGGTGACTTACTTAAGTTTTTCACCTATAAGTGATTATATAGCTTCGACCGCAGTCTACAGGCCACGTTGTTAGCTAATTACCATACATCGGGGTTTTCGGTGCGGGAATGTTTGACATTAGCCAAAGAGTAGGTATTGACTTAAAAAACAGAATGTACTCTAGCAGGTTTCTGCCTAATGAATAATTAATTGAAAAAAAAACTTGAAAAAATCATTCAATATATATAATAGTCAGTCATTATCATACTCTTCAGTTAAGTCCCTAATCATTTATAAGCAAATAGTTCATAAATATCAGACGTCAAGATTAATATTTGACACTTAATGTCATACCGTGTCTTTTTCTTAGTTAATTATCTAGTGCATACAATTTCTCATATGCAATTGCATTAAACTTATATAGATGTCATATACAAAGGAAAAAGTGTCCTATTATGCAAGTATGCAATTGCATTTTTAACATACTACTAAATAGTCAATACCAAAATGCGTCCAAGAAAAAAAACTCGTATCTTAGTGTGTATACTATTAACATAGAGGTAGTCATTAGTCATAATATGATATTTTCTCAGACTAACCTATCTGTTTATATCTACTCTTTCTCAAATCGTTCCCGCACCGAAAACCCCGATGTATGCTAATTACAAACACTCCACGTGCAAGTTTGCGTTATGTGCTAACTGCAGTAGAATGTATCAAAGTGTATACCGTCAAACGGGGCTTCAAAATACAGGGGCGACTATGAAAAACTGAAGCGACTTTGGAAAATCAATTTATACGCCAAAGTACTAATTGTGGCGTTCCATAGGTATGAGTAATGGGCCTTTATGCTCGATTTTGAGTTAAGCATGGATCCTAAATTAACGTTAAATACGCTATCTAATTCAACAAAAATACCCTAACGAAAAATTAGCATAAGGGCCTTTTAGGTATGGAAAGCCACAATTTTTCACCTCCTGACTTTTGGTAATTCATAAAAGTTAATCACGTGCGTAAACTGAAGAGGGCAGCACAGGACGCCCCTGTCTACTAGCGCGTAGTGCCAATGACAGATAGTTGCCAAATTCGTCTACTAGATGGCAGGACCTACAACACGCAAGGGTATGTGAGTCAAATGTTGGAGGCAGCACTGTCTATTGGCAAGGAATAGTTTCAGTTTTCGATTTAGACGAAAAGATGGCAGGCCCTCCAACGCGCAGGGTCCCTATATGTTTCTAGCCATTTACCAAAAGAGATCGAGTGAATAATGCTGCTTTTATGACGGTTTGAAATCTATTAAAGTAGCTCCAGATTATTCTAATGTCACCCCGTTTTACGGTATTGTAATTACTAATTTCTAGCATTAGCCCGCGACCTCGTACGCGCCTAAATAAAATGTAATGACTAATGGCAAATATTCAATTAGAGCACCAAAATAATGTTTCCCCCTTTTCACCTTCCTAAAAGGAATGATTTCTGTGATAAAAACTATCCTAAATCGTTTCTGGTACTCCAACTGTTTTCATACATAATATCATCTAAGTCCTTTAAGCGGTTTAAGCGTGAACAGGTAACACACAGACAGACAGACAGAGTTACTTTCTTAATTATAAATATTAGTGAGTGGCTACAATCTTGGTTACCAGTGTAAACTATAGTCAACAAATAAAAAAAGTGTTATAAGACCATCTTACGCGAATATCTAGACACGCGGCAGCGTGTCAAGCCAAGTTCACGCAAAGGAACTGGCTAGCCAGCGCCGAGTGTATATTACACGAACCACTTGGTGCCACTTTTGACCCTTCTATAACTCAAAACCTCTTTAACGTAAACACATAAAACTACGTGTGTTTAATTATATCCATAAGGACATCTAGAAACCCACATTTCATGAAGCTAGCTCAAACGGTTATAAAGATATGAAGGTCAAAAAGTCGTAAATTTTAGCACTGACTGACATATAAATAAATAAATAAAATATTATAGGACAATCTTACACAAATCGACCTAGGCCCACGGTAAGCTCAATAAGGCTTGTGTTATGGGTACTAGACGACAATATATATAATAGATAAATATGGATAAATACTTAAATACATAGAAAACATCCATAACTCAGGAACAAATATCTGTGATAAACACAAATAAATGCCCTGACCAGGATTCGAACCCGGGACCTCCTGCTTCGTAGGCAGAGTCACTACCGACTAGGCTAGGAGGCCGTTTTTATCAGAATTAATATATATATATGTTGAATAACTTTATAAAATGACTGATGTAATGAAAACTGGCCAAGTCAAATTTAACCTACTTTAAGATCTCACATTTTTAAATAACAGCAATTGTTATAGGTATCCAATAAAGCAAAGAAATAGAGTTTAATACTTGTTTATTATGTTATTTTGTTCCTATAAATACATATTTGGATTTTGCATAGAACTTGGCACTCATTTAGATCTCCATTCTTTTTGCGGCGAAGCCCACAGCCAAGCATAATTTTTGTATTGAACTTGGCTCTTCTTTTTACATTTATGTTTTTGGTGGGATACACTTAATTACATACATTCTCCATGAATAAACTTATCTTTATTTACAAACAAAACGGTTTGTGAGCTCTCATTGACTTGGTGTAAATCTCAACCTTTCCAATTATTTAGAGTACATTTCACAGCAACACGTTTCCAGGACTATTCGAAGTTTCAAAACCATAACTTGAATTTTGATTGGTATGATTCGTACTTAACACAAACGCAGTGCATCTCGCTCTCCCTTATCGCACGTAGTGAATGTTATAAAATTCGTATCATATCAGTAACAATGAATGTAGCGATTTTCATCTTCGAATAGACCTCTAGGGGTGCGAAAAACCGGCCTCACGGGACCTTATCGCTTTTCATCGCATCTTCCGGATTCTTTTTGTAACTATTTTTTAAATTTCCATGGAGACTAATCTTTCTTAAAGTGATTTACATTTTCTAAAGCGTTTAAAGCAGTCGAATACAGAAGGGCAAATTGTTCTTGTTAAAATAATTACCGTTAATAGGTACCGTATCCGAGTAAAGTGAAAAACATATTATGAATAATCTAAATAGATATAATTGAATTATTATTGTAATAATGAAGTGAGATTTGATTTGAATTTGACACTTTTATAATGGCCAAATTATTGAAAAACATTCCACTTTGAAATGATACAGTTATTATTAGACACGCTTAGATGGCGTTTAATAATTGTATTAACTTACTAAAAACCGGCCAAGAGCGTGTCGGGCCACGCTCAGTGTAGGGTTCCGTAGTTTTCCGTCCGTCACAGTAAGTGTCCCCACTTAAGAGTCAAAATAACACCTACATGGTAGGATATGATATGAGCGTTCCACGTACAGCGACATCTATCGGCAAATTAAGTAAACTATTGCGCGCGAGCTTAAAGTATGGAAGATGATTTTTATGGGATAATTCTTTATTGCGTGGACCGATTTTCACCGTTGAAAGCACGTCATTTCATTGTGAGTTTGTAGAAATTACAGGTACAATAAACACCTGCTTATACGGTTAAATTACAAACTTAGCTCAGAAATTATTTTGTTAATTTTTTTCAAAAACTATTCAACCTATCAAGTTCAAAATAATTTTCCTAGAAAGTTTTTATAAAGTTCTACTTTTGAGATTTTTTTCATATTTTTAAAACTTATGGTTCAAAAGTTAGAGGGGGGACACACATTTTTTTTAACTTCTGGAGCGATTATTTCCGAAAATATTTACATTATCAAAAAATGATTTTAGTAAACCCCTATTCATTTTTAAATACCTATCCAACAATATATCACACGTTAGGGTTGAAATGAAAAAAAAAAAAACACTCTCCACTTTACGTATAGGGGAGGTACCCTAGTAAATTTTTTTTTTCCACTTTTTATTTTACCACTTTGTCGGCGTGATAAATATACATATTAGTACTAAATTTCAGCTTTCTAGTGCTAACAGTCACTGAGATTATCCGCGGACGGACGGACGGACGGACAGACGGGCAGACATGGCGAAACTATAAGGGTTCCTAGTTGACTACGGAACCCTAAAAAAAAGTAAGTGACATTAGTAAAAAACAGAAAAATATTGGAATAGGTATATTTTACCGTATAAAGTAACGGCTATGCCGGGTATAAGTTTAAGGTGGGTAAGTAAGAATTTTAATTCTTAGGATGATCAAAACAAAGACTTAGTTTGGCATTGAACGTGGGTCGCCAGAAAATTAATAAGACCTCTGCAGAAATTCAATTAAGAAGTGCATTCTGCAACGACACTTGCAAGTGGCGTTTGATTAAAATGTAAATTGTAGCGGCAGGATGGCTCAGTTTTTATTTGACGTGAAACGAGATTGCCCCGAGATAGGCGAGGCGGGATGAATGGCATACCTTACAGCTGAGAATAAAGACGAAATATATTTCATGCTCCAAGCAAGAATTTAACTAGAGACCGCACACGCGTACTACGGTAAGGGATAGACATCGATGACGATAAAATCACTTCTACAGCACAAAACAAAACAATTTACCATTGTTTTCCTTAGACGACACAACTTTTTAAGAAAAATATCTGGTTTTATTGTATATGGGCATTTCTATCTACGGCTGTACCCTTCTCGAATTTGGGTGTGTCCAAAATTATGTTAGATTTTTGTTATTGATATAATTAATTTTAAGAGAAAACTAGAATATTCTAGTTTACGAAAAGCTAAAGTTATTTGCTATTTTTGCACGATAAACAGGTTAAAATAAATATTCAATAGGATGAGGGAGATTTTTGATGGTCCTTTTGGTAACGAACTGTTTTGCGTGTAGGAAATAAAAAACGTGATTAATGTAAATGCTATTATCCTTATTGACAATATTTACATTCAAATAAACTAATAACAAAAAAAAATCCTCTAAATTCAACAAAAAAAAAAAAGGAAAAATTCACAATTTAATGCCGTTTGGTAACGGTTGGAGTCCAAACCTTAACCAATTTTCGGAATATTTAAGTAGTCAATGACATTATTGCAATTTTATGGACATAAAACAATATGTATGACCAAAACACATAAATGTCATCCAAAATAATGAGTATTATAACTTCCAAAGTCTGATAAATTAACAAAATTAGTTTAAAAATCAAGGGGACAGTCACCAAATGGACAGGTATGTTACTCACGGACAAAGTAAGATTAGTTCACAATGGTCTTAAATTTGTTAAAAATGAACATAGTAAATTTAATACCAAGTAGCAACATAGTATGACTACAAAGTTTAGCTTGTAATTAGTTTAATACTTATTTTGGAAATAGCATAGCTTAAGGTATTAATTACATAAAACTTAAGGCATTCATTAAACCCATAAATCGAAATAGTACAGACAAAGTCCCAGGGAATTCTATATTATACTCAATATTCATGCGGCCTTACCGTGTCCGTTTGATAACGCTTTCATGTTATATGTAACCCATCAAAATGTTACCAAACGGACGTAACGTTTTCCTTGAAGCAGAATTAAATCTATTGTAATCAATACAAAACAAACACCAATTCAAAGCATGTTTAGTTTAAAAATAACTGCATAAAATATGTTTTTATTGTATATAAACAGGATTATAATCATCTCTCATCATCTCTCTAGCTGACATATCGGGCCCGAGAAATTGTAAAGTATAGTACTGGTTGTTGTCTATGCTGTCTATGGATTATGCTGTCAATCACAGCCACAGAATCACAGCTAAATTCAAAATAAATATATCATGTAAAAAAAAAATAGTTGCGTTTTGGCTTTTGCTTTAGTTATAGTGTATCTACTTGAAATGTATTTGGTTAAATATATTGTATAGGTAATATTAAGTGCCGGTCCGCAACCGTTGAAATTAGGAAAAATAGCGTTACTACCACTTTGCCTATGACCGGGGAGTATAGGTCGATTCACTAAAGCTGGCACGAATGGAATGAATGAAAGTTATGTCACCTGTCACTTCGAGTGTTAGTGTGAGTGCTATTCTTATACAGGAGCCTCTTAATATTTTGTAAACAATAACAAAATGGGTTTTTGTTATCCAAGAAAAATAAAAAATATTATAATATAAGCATAATCTGCACAATATTTAGACTAAATAGGTAATAAATATGTCCGAAAGGTATATTTAACCGTTTGATACAAAAATATTTTACTATCATGGTGTTTTATGCAGATATCAGAGCGCTGGTGGCCTAGCGGTAAGAGCGTGCGACTTTCAATCCGAAGGTCGCGGGTTCGAACCCCGGCTCGTACCACTGAGTTTTTTACGAAATATCATTTGATATTCACCAGTCGCTTTTCGGTGAAGGTAAACATCGTGAGGAAACCGGACCTTATCCCAATAAGGCCTAGTTTCCCCTCTGGGTTGGACGGTCAGATGGCAGTCGCTTCCGTAAAAACTAGTGCCTACGCCAATTCACGGGATCAGGTTGTCAAGCGGACCCCATGCTCCCATGAGCCGTGGCAAACATGCCGGGATAACGCTAGGAAAAGAGTTTTATGCAGTTTAATAATAAAAACCCTGAAGGTGGTTTTCTGAACATTGAAAAGTTATATGAAATGACTTCTGCGGCAACTGGTACATCAATACGAAGTGTTCAGCAGATCAAGAATAGTTTCTGCAAAAATGCGACAGCGGCATCGACTTCAAATGTGTTTGTAACACCCGGTAAAAAACGACCACGTTTGTCACCAAAATCAGATGTGGACAATTTTGACATAAATGTCATTAGAAGTGCCAATGACATTTATGTCAGAAAATGTTTGTTCAGAAAACCACCTTCAGGGTTTTTATTCTTTTGTTATAATTAAAAAGCTCATGGACATGTGTATACTTCCAATTCTCACCTACGGTGCACAGACTTGGTCTTTGACAGCATCTCAGAGGTCCAAACTTGGGGTTTGCAGCATATTAGGTGTAAAATTAATGGATCGTATCCGGAACACCATGCTGCGCTCCAAAACACAAATAGTCGACGTAGCTCGGAAAGCGGCCAAGCTGAAATGGGACTGGGCTGGTCATGTCTGCCGCATGCCGAGCGAGCTGTGGGCCAAGATCGCCACCGAGTGGCAGCCCAGCTCAAAACGGGGATCTGGCAGACCTCGTCGGCGATGGCGAGATGAGTTAGACTCCTTTCTAAAGGAATGGCCGGATGCTGCACAGAATCGGGAGGATTGGAAAAACCGGGGGGAGGCCTTTGCCCAGCAGTGGGACATTACAGGCTCCTAATAATAATAATAATATAATAAAATAAATTAAAAATTATTTCTCGAGACTGTCCCGATAATGTTATTCCTGGCCCAAGATTAGACGAAGTCATTTTGAAAACAAGATCCAAAACTTTACGGTATTAGTAATGTTTGCCGATCAATTGATATTGAAGATTACGTGAAATGTCATTGTAATAAGAAGTTTATCAATTAATATGGTATCTATGAATGATCTTAGGTACTTCGTACCTAATCCAGGTTGGCTTCCAGTATTGTATGTTTTATAAATAAATAAAAAACTATTTATATAACATTGTTCCCAGGCACGATCTTCTAATGTCATTAGACATGACATCAATGTCATTAGAAGGTGTATTTATAATTTTCACTCGGTACACAAAACGCTGCCTACTATTAGAATATACACAAAGTTTTAAAGGAATCGATAGGTTTTCCTGGTAGTGTAACTTCTTTACTTCGTCTCGTACATAAAATGGGATTTAGATGTAAGAAGATTCAAAACAACAGGATGTGGCTAATAGAGAAATACGACATTCGTTACAAAAAATTTATGTATTTACAAAAATTACAGGAATATAAAAACGACAACCAGCCCATTGTCTATACTGATGAGACGTATGTGCATAGCACTGACACCACACCAAACGCATGGACCGACAACAGCAATAGCGGTGCTAAAGTTCCTATATCAAAAGGGCAAAGGCTGATAGCGGTTCATGCATGTACAGAAGAAGGTGTCGTAAAAAATGCTTTGCTGACATTCAAATCCAACCAGAATTCCGGAGATTACCATAGTAACATGAATGCTGCAAATTATCAGAAATGGGTGAACGAATATTTGTTACCAAACTAAAAACCCAGAAGCGTCCTTGTTGTAGATAATGCTTCTTATCACAATGTTCAAGTGGATCGGGCTCCAGTAGGAAATACAAATAAAAAAGAATTGTTGGCCTGGTTAGATAAAAATAATATACCATACCCAAAAAAAAATACGAAAATTGTTCTGTAAAAAATAATAAAAAAACATAAACAAAGAAGAAAGACTTGGATATTAGATCAAATGCTGCAAGAACACGGCCATTATGTGCTACGCCTACCACCTTACCACCCGGAATTCAACCCGATTGAGATGTTGTGGGGGATAATAAAAGGTAAAGTAGGGACGAGGAACGTAACTTTTAATATTTTTTTTTTATACCACGACGGTGGCAAACAAGCATACGGCCCGCCTGATGGTAAGCAGTTACCGTAGCCTATGGACGCCTGCAACCCCAGAGGATTCGCATGCGCGTTGCCTACCCTTTAAGAACCTATACACTCCTTTTTTGAAGAACCTCATACTGTAGCCCGCTGGGAAAACCTCGGCAGGGAGTTCATTCCACAGTCGCAGCGTTCGTGGGAGGAAATTCCTCTTAAACCGTACAGTGCGCGACCCCTTAGGCTCCAGGGTGTGAGGATGAACACCCTGCCGGCGGCGAGCAGTGCGGTGATAAAAAGCTGCCGTGGGCATCATATCAAACAGTTCTTCAGAGCACAACCCATTGTACAAGCGATAGAACACACATAAGGAGGCAAAGTCTCTCCTTAGACTCAAAGGTTCAATGTCGCTCGTGAGCTTGGGATCGTCGACGATCCGCACAGCGCGCCTTTGCACCGAGTCAAAGGGACCAAGCTGGTATCCAGGTGCTCCCGCCCAAAGGTGACAGCAGTACTCCATGTGGGGTCTGACTTGCGACTTGTATAGAAGCAGTCTCTGCCCCGGAGTAAAGTATCTCCTCGCTCTATTGAGCACACCGAGCTTTTTGGATGCCAGCTTGGCCTTTCCTTCAAGGTGACTACGGAATTGGACGTCACTGGAAATGTCGACACCGAGGATCCCAATACTCCCTGACATTGTGAGAGTTGTGCCTTGGAACTGAGGGGCCACAGTAAATGGGGTTTTCTTAGCGGTAAACGCGCAGACTTGTGTCTTTGTGGGGTTAAATCGGACTAAGTTGTCCTGACCCCACACCGAGACTCCAGAAAGAGTATTCTCGATATTGGACACAAGTTTTTCACGACTCTCTACCACAACGGATCGAGGGATATTGGCACGGCCCGTGTAAGAAGCATCCCCAGTACTGTACGCCAATAGACAACATATCATTGATATGCAGCAAAAACAGCGTTGGGGATAGCACGGAGCCTTGCGGGACACCAGCGTTAATGCCCATGCTTTCGGAGCAACTTCCGTCGACTACGGCTCGTATGCTTCTGCCGGACAAAAAGCTGGCAACCCATCTGCACAATCCCTCGGGCAGGCCGTAAGCTGGCAACTTCGACAGAAGACCTCGATGCCAGACCCGATCGAACGCCTTAGCTATATCAAGGCTGACTGCCAATGCCTCTCCTTGACTCTCAATGGCTTCAGCCATGCCCAGCGGTGAGTGAGATACACTAGAAGGTCACCAGTCGAGCGACCGTGGCGAAAGCCATACTGGCGATCACTGATCAGGTCGTGCTCTTCTAGGTATCCCAGGAGCTTCGCATTGATTATGCGCTCCATAACCTTGGAGAGAAGGGAGGTTATAGCGATAGGCCTGTAATTCGACGGGTCCGAACTATCGCCCTTTTTAGGCACAGGGTGCACGAGGGCAGTCTTCCATGAAGACGGCACTTGCCGTTTGTGGTAAGAGAGTGTGAAAAGGCGCGTTAGCACGGGACACAACTCAGGAGCACACCGTTTGAGCACAACTGCTGGTATGCCGTCTGGCCCGCTCGACTTGTGAACGTTTAATGATAGCAGCTCCCGCCGGACATCACTTTGCTTGATGCAAATTTCCGGCATCCAGGATGCGCACTGCGGGATGGTAGGCGGTACGGTGCTGCCATCATCGTTCAGGGTCGAGTTCGAGGCGAAGAGAGTACCAAGTAGATCGGCTTTCTCTTTTGCGCTATAGGCCAGATTACCATCAGCATTACGCAGTGGTGGTAAAGACGACCGACAAAAGTTTCCCTCGGCAGCTTTGGCAAGTGACCAGAAGGCACGAATCACGGTGGGGTAGCCTGCTAGCTTCTCACCAATTCTGCCGACGAAGAATATGAACGACGTTCAAAAATTATTGGTCGAGGAGGTTGATGCCGTGAAAAAAGAAACATTTCAAGGTATTTGGAGAAAGGTCCGAGAAACAGAGTGTTCGTATGAAACTTTGGAGTACCAGTTAGACGATCTTACTGATGGTTTTATCATTAATGTAAATGACAGCGAGGATGAAGAATCTTCAACATCCAGTTCAAGTGAAGGAGTGTCTGAGTAACAAAATTTAAAATAGATTTAGTATTCAGGCTATGTACAATCAGGGAAATGTTTTTACGTACCACCCTGAACCCTGTCGCAATTTACAGGCCATTTTAATTTAAACTCGAGTGATGTCACCTTATTGCGATAAGGTTCAGTAAACTGTTTCAGTATCGTGGTGTAGAGAGTGTATTTATCTATTTATGTTTATAATTTATATAAAATTAAAATATTCATAAAATTAATTAGATTTCTTCTCTAGTTGTATAAAATGTAAAAAACACAGTTGTAGATTAATACCTTTGTACTTACAGATAAAGATTAAATATCCACATGATATGTAGGTGTTTTTTAAGCGAAGACCCTGATCCAAAAACGTACGTACCCTATAGGAATATTTTATAGCATTCTTTATACTGCTGAATTTGGGCGGTTATGCATATACTTTGTCTACAAATACGTTTTCAATAATCACTTATTGTATCAACCTGTATGTAATCATTTTGTGACGCACACATAAATATTATCATTCACTCATTCATTCCATTCGTGCCAGCTTTAGTGAATCGACCTAGCAAAGGGAGAAGCAGCAATGAAGATTATTTATTTTACTTAAGTTTCATCATTTTCTACAACGATAACCACAAATATTTTAAGGTAAGAAATATATTTCATGCATTTTTATCATAATATTATTACCTATTCCGGAAAATTTAACTTATTTACATAACATTTATATTATTATTTTAATCATGAACTACGCGCACATAATTATAGACGATACGTTTATCACCAGCCACAACCGTAAATAAATTGTTACCTCAAAGTAAGGGGTACCTGCAGTAGTGATACCGAAAGAAGGGAAGGCAAGGTAGGGAAAGGTAAAAAGGGAACTAGTAAGCATGTATACTAGCAGAATATTTTATGTATGCAGTAACGCGTTATACTTAACACATTTGGCAGAGACAAGCAAACAAGAGACAAGCAAGCAGAGGATAACGACGTAAAAGGATATCATCATTAAAGATATATTATGTTTCTGTTGTGCAGGATAATAAGAAGATTCAAGGATGCATTAAGTAAAGCAATGCCACCTGGGCAGTAACTATAGCGGCTGCAACTTCAGGGAACTTGTCTGCGTGATGAACGGCTGAACGCAACATGCGTCCATAGTGTCCCTACACATCTCCAGTACCATTAAACACTGTAGAAAACCAATAAATGAATATACTTAATATATACTGCAGTAAAACACTTCTTTAATTGCATTAACACGTTTAATTTTGAAGACAAAGTAAATTATTTAAAATTAGCAACAATAGTCAGATTATTTAAAATTTAGCATTTCACGTAAAAATTACAATAACGGTATCTATATAAAGATATTTCACATTCAATAATTACCTTAGTGGTCAGAATGTAATTAAATTACAATAAAAATATTTAAAATTAGCACTTCACTCAAAAATGAAGATAACTGTACCTATATAAGGATATTTCACATTCAATAGTTACCTTAGTGGTTAGAATGTAATTAAATTACAATAATCAGAATATTTAATATTAGTACTTCACTTAAAAATGAAGATAACTGTACCTATATAAGGATATTTCACATTCAATAGTTAGCAAAACTGGTAAGTAAAAATAACGACTCGGCTGGTAATAATTTGGCTGCAGGAAAATAATGGGTTAATGAGGCGGGTGATATGGATGGTGACAGATGATTCGCTGGCTGAACGTAGCCTAAATTAAAGAGCCAGGTCTTTATACGCCCGTCAAACGAGGCAATTGGAATTTTGGGAAATTTAGCAAAACAACAAAAAAAACTGTTATGGCACAAAAATACTGGATACAAAGAAAAGGAATCGGATTTATAACGTTTTTAAAAAAATGTAAATAATATGATATTCTCGAAAGACAGGATGGCTAAAGCTGTAGTTTTAAATTGAAAAGAGTTCGTGGGCAAGTGTCCGCTTTGGTTTAGGCGGACCCAATAGCTCGCTGAACTCCTTTTCTCACTTGGAGAGCCCGCTGGATGCGGACTCTAATTCTCCGACGATGGTGAAGAATCCCGCGGAAAACGCGGCAGTGTCTCGCCGGTCCGGCACCCACAAGTGTCTTCCGGAATCCTTCCGGCTCAGGCGGTCCGGGGACGTGGTTTTGTTTTTGCTCCAATAATGTACTAATAGCACTTGCTATACACGGTGCCCGTGAGCATTGCGAGAGACTTTAACAGTGTATTCATTATCATATTTAGAGAACAAAATGTCCTTTAAACTTTTCCGAAATTCGCCATAGTTTCAGAGTAAATACTACTTACAAAAATTGCATTTTGAATTGTTTCTCAGTGTAAAATGATTTTTTGATGGCGATCTCACCGGTATGGGGCATAGTCTAGACATCTCTTATTGACTGATATCAAAGACCTAAGAAACACTTTGCATGGACTAGTTTTTACGAGAAAAAATGTAGCAATTTACTTTTTCCGTTACTTTTTTCTAATGACATTTACTTTTTATGTAGAACAGCATTCAAAAAAAGTGAAAAAAAAAAGTAAAAAAAAAATTTTTATTTTGCGTTTTACAACAAAAGTCATATAATGTTTTTTCATTCTTTTGACCTCAGAAATGCGTGGTTAAAATCTCTCGCAATGCTCACGGGCACCGTGTATAATGTTTGAATGCAAAGATCTAGAGAAATAAATCGCACTTCACCACGATGCAACTAAGCAAATTATAGCAAAACCCCCAGACAAAACCAGAATATCTGTTTTTCTTTAAAAATCTCCCCATAGCTCTGACACACTCAATCAAAAATCAACTTTTTCTTTTTTTGACAATCTATAATACCTCAAAAATTCACATTCAAAATTAGCGCGAGTATTATCTCAATTTTATAACTGCCAGTCGTATTACAAAATGCGGACTGATATAAGCGCCATCTACCTGTAATGCCGTGAATCACAATGTACGCTTTTTTATATATCAACCGTGACCTAGCCTTAGACCTCCCTTAGACACAGAAGTTCAGAAGTTCTAAAGAAAGTCGACAGATGTCGTACGATACGTAGCGTCACGCTACAATACCTACAGTTCAATTAAGCCTAGGAACGAATAGAGCAATTCTATGAATGTAGGTAGTTTCTAATAATCATATGTTTTATGCCAATTGTATGTTTTTCGACGCAGTAACCCAGTTCTTTTAATACTTAAAAATCTATACATATAATAAAGCTGAAGAGGGTCGAAAGTCTGTACATGGAAGATAATCGAAAAAAAGTTGGCTGGGGATACTTAGAATCGATAACAGAACACGTTACAACAATTTTTAGAATTTTTGTCTGTTTGTCTGTTTATCTGTTTGTCTGTTTATTTGACCGCGCATCACGTGAAAACGGCTGAACGGATTTTGATGAAATTTTGTATAGAGATAGTTTGAGTCCCGGGTAAGGATAATATATAGTTTTAATCTCGAAAATCAACCCTGGTGGGGGTGAAAATGGGGTTGAAAGTTTGTATGGAGAATTTTTAACCGCTGAAACGATTTAGATAGAAATGAGTATGAAGATAATTTGAGTCTCGAGAAACGTCATACGATAGTTTTCAAACCCTTGTGGGGGTGAAAAGGGGGTTGGAAGTTGGTATGAGAAATTTTTTACCGCTGAACTGATTTAGATGGAAATGTGTATAGAGATAGTATGGGTCTCGAGAAAGGACAAAGGATAGTTTTTACCCCAAAATCAACCGGAGTGAAAAGGGAGTTGGAAATTTGTATAGGGAATTATTAACCGCAGAATCGATTTAGATAAAATTTGGTATGGAGATAATTTGAGCTCTGGAAAAGAAAATGAAATAGTTTTATCTCGGAAATTATCCCTTAAGCGGATGCAAAAAGTTTACATGGGGAAGAAACAACCAATAACCGCTGTACGTATTTAGATGAAATTTGGTATTGAAATAATTTGTAATTTTTTGGTCAAGGTGTTCATATTTATAACATGTTACCCGTCGATGCTTTAAATTTACCTTTACCCGCTCTTAAGAAATATTTGAAAATGTCATGAATGTCAAAGGGTTATTCCAGGTTCGAGGACTATATTGACAGACAAAGATGCATGGCCCAAACCAAAAAACTACTACAAAATCATCTAACATTTATAGGACACCGTTTAGGTAGGAAAACATATCAAACGTTTTGTGAAGCAGTCAGATTAGGATTTATTTTTCTTTATAATTAAACAATGGGTACATTATCTGTCTCTCAAGCTGTTTTGATATGTCTTCTTGAAGAACTACGCATTATTTTGTATCTTTAGGATCTAATAATGTATTACTTACTGTTTTGAAAAAAATAAGTCCCGTCGAGTTTCTTTTCGGTCATAAATGCCATAATACTTCTTGGGCCAGAGGTGTATGTAGGGTTAGAACCGGTGGTAGTTTTGGAACGAAGTTCCTTATCGGACGGTTCGCGGATGGGAGGCTAGGCGAAAAAAAGTCACGAAAAAGCGTCACGTCACGAAAACGCGACACCCATACGATTGAGAAACATGTAAAATGGAATGAAATAAAAAATATATAAAATAGAATAAAGTGAAGTGAATTGAAGTGTAGTGAAAAGTTAAAGTGAGAAGTGACAAAGTGATAAAAGTGAAAAAACTAAAAAAAGTCGGTAACCTAAAAGTAAACAATGGCAAAATTTTCAAAAAATTTCATAAATTTCAAAAATTTCATAAACTCCAAACACTTCAAAAATTTCAAATAATTTCCAAAATTTTAAAAATTTCAATACTTTTATAAATTTCAAAAATTTCAACTATTTCAACTATTTCAAAAATTTCAAAAAAATACAAAAAAAATTAAAATTAAATAACATAACTTCGTTCCAATCGCGTGTTCCACGACACTCACGTATTTTATTTTTCTCTGACGTTAATTAGTGCAGTGTAATGTGCTTACATTGATAAATAAATATTTTGATTTATCTGTGACAGTGTGGTAAAAACGTATGAAAGTTCATTACCCCCGACCGCCGGCACGCCCGCCCCCCCCTGGATTTTTAATATGTCTGTAGGTAAAGCAGTGTATGCTTCTGTACATAATTAGGCCTTATTACATAACAGTTACATAACTACTATTTATCTCTTTTTAGGGTTCCGTAGTCAACTAGGAACCCTTATAGTTTCGCCATGTCCGTCCGTCTGTCCGCGGTCTAGCTCAGTTACCGTTCGCACTAGAAAGCTGAAATTTGGTGAGGCCTGATAAGAACTCTCAATAAAAACTATATTGAATAAAATCGGTTCAGCCGTTTTTGAATTATCAGTCAAAAACGCATAGTGAAAGGAAGTGCCGAATAGTAAAATGACGTAAGCGCCGCCAAATATCCCTTAATAAACGACCTTTTGAACGGATGTTTTGTAACAGGGCGGCCTCTACGAAACTCTACACATGAGCATCGCCCGACATGCTCTTGGCCGGTTCTCATCTCATCATGCTCAAATTCAACGTCTAAAAGGGGGGGGGTAGCCTCTACACTCGATTGAGTTAAATTTGCATGGATCATGGACCCCCTCCCCGCTCCAAGTGCACCTCAAATTGAATGACCCCCCCCCCCCTCCCCCCCAATTTCAACCGCGCCTGTTCTTACCTTTCATGCTTAGACTGATTTGACGGGAGGATCGATTTGGATGATATTGGCCGTGGACATGAACGTATAAATACAAAAGTGGTCCTGTATCGTCCGATATACACCTACTACTCTATGTCGTTTAAATCATGCCAAAAAAAAAAATGATAAAAAAAGTATTCATTTTTGAGTGTATTTTCATTTAGTGGTAATTGTAAAATATTTTATTAGGACTACTGTCCTCTAGCGTCATCTGTCAACCTTACTTCAAGTTCCGCCTCCAGGGTAGCGGGAGAGAAATTAGGGGTGAATTAGCCGCTTACTGACACAATTCCACGCGGGCGGAGCCGCGGGCACAGCTAGTAAATAAATAAAATAGCTTTTTTATTTCCACATTTGTAAAAGTTAGGTACCTACATATAAGTTATACATTTAGTTTTGGTTTTTCTAATGTGGATCCTTTTGAGTTCTTGTTAGACCAAAAATGTGCCTACTTGCTTTATTACTTTTTGCATAAAATATAACTTAACAATTTTATTACAAAAATAGCACACAATTTGTACAATTAAAAATATTTTTGAGTAATGCTAAATAAATAATAAATACCCAATTATCCAAAAAAATAAACCAAAAAGAATACCCGTACTGGGATTCGAACCCAGGACATCCGCTTCACAGACGGGCTATTACCAACGAGGCCAAACTGGTTGTCAAATTAGTTACTGCGATTGACACGGGAGCGCTGTAGTATAAACGAACTTTAGTGACGGGACATTTTTTTTGTATGTAGTTACCGTTCTTCTCCTAGTGATTATTATATTCTTTGCACCTCACACCAGCACGCCACGAAGGTCGCGGTTTGACAGTTTAAATCAAATTTTACCTTAAACAAGCTCTGGCTATGGTTACAGTGTTGCCAGAAACAAAAAAATCCCCCTACAAAGTTGGTAAAAAATATTTTGTAATACTACTAAAATTGCATTACCAACCTGGACAATGTCCAAATCGCGATTTCGGGGGGACACCGTTTTAATCTGAATTCGACCCTAATTATATATGTTTTAAAGCTATTTTTCATCAAAAACACATTGCCTATCGTTCAAACTGCGCCAAAATAGTATTTCTTAGTGTGCCTCCATAGAAAATAAATGCGTAAATTTCATTCAAAAATTAAATTTGGAGAAGGGGACAGTATGGCGGGACGATTTTACCATATAAAAAAACTAGTTTTTGTGCAGGAAACAAGTCATTTATTCAGCATTTTACTTACTTAGTCATAAACCAGTTTAGTACCTACATTTTACGACAAAGTTACATGTAACTGGATAAAAACAAGATGTTACGAGTGAATTCCATAAAACATAAGGGGACATCCAAAAAAGTGCAGGGTACAACGGTAAATAGAAATGCCCATTTAACAGAAATTCTTCAAGAAATCGCGAATTATGTCTGTTTGTGACCCTCCAATGCTATAAGTAAAATCGTGAAGGGTAATTAAAAAATGTGAGTCTATGACAAGGACCAACGATAATAGCACCTTCTCTGTCGTACCTATTGAAAGTGTAGGTAATAAGACCATCCCGTTCGATATTGGTATTGTTATTACCATGACAGGTCTATGGCTAGTATGTATAGGATTTCATGCCACTAATTTGGAATGGCTTTATTCGTTCGTTAATACGTCCAAAAATCTTTCTTCGATCTATATCTATAGTGGAAAATAAAAGCACAAATATTCCGAGATCGATCACTGTAAAGGTACCTACTCATTAGTTTAATGGTTCTACTTGTTGTATGGATGCACTCGTTATTAGAGTGCGAGTGACAAATCGACCTGAACTTTGATGCTCTCTTTCAGGCTGTAGTTTTGTTCTAAGAGCTCACTCCCTTATGTACCTCGTTGTTGGGTCGTCATTAGTTGACCTTTCTCACAAAAGTGTCCAAATTTAACATCATTTACTAATCTTTGAAGTAAAAAAATAGATCCTAATGTTAAAGGTCTCGACAGGTGAGACTTATAGTGCGTGGGCGATCTATTTTTACTTCCAATTACATTAAGGATATAAATTGGCCTTTATAAAGTCAACTTTAGACAGCTAATTAGATAAAAAGCTCTGAGCAGGATGTAGTTTCCCTATTAACGTGATATTAGAATATTAATAGATAGTACGCTTTTAAAAACGCAAAATACAAAAATGCTGTTTTTCTGATAAGCAAGAGGTTATATAAATATTTTAACAAGAGTGAAGGACAGGTTATTTTGGAATCGTATGTCTTGAGTAATATGTGGCAAGTGACAACCTAGCACAACATTAAGCCCGCTGTACACATTGGCCCAACGTCGGCCAATCTAAGGGACGCAGCTATACGGCAGACCGAGATCGCGATATCTCTTGCTCCCTCTAACATAACTGCGTCCTTTAGATTGGCCAACGTTGGCTACATATGTAAAAGCAGGCTTCATACAATTAAGACCAAGTGAGGTTAATTCAAAATACCAGCACAGTTTTCATAAGATATGGTACAACATTGGTACAATGTGTGACCAATGTGTGACCAACGTGAGACCAATGTTGAATGAAAATCTGTTCGAATAGCAAATGTCAATGTCGTTATAGGGTTGAGTTGAGTTGGGTTGGGGCTGTGTCTATCCAGTGTGTGTGTTTATTTTTCGAATCGCGGCCTAGGTGGTCTTAAATAATTTGAGTCCAGGGTGAAATAAGGCGAAATTAACAGTTTTTTCGATTTGTAGCTATCGACAGCAGAGCTCTTCATACTTGAATATTCATACATCAATTTATATAAAAAAAATACCAGGATAAATAACTGCCACGATTTCGTTAAAATAATAATTATATCGAAGAAACCATTAGGCAAGAGAACAGAGTCAATTGTTGTCTGTATTTTTGTCACAATATTTTATTTAGAGACATTTAAATATATTACGTATTCCCAAGCAGACCTCACGGTCAATGGAGCCGTAACAAAATAGCCGGGACGAACGCTAAGAGTATGATGATATTGACGATGATGTATTTTTTGGATTTATAATAGCAAAGTCTTAGAAAAACTAGTGTGGTAAATAAATTAGCCAAACTAGGTCACACACAAAGACTTGTTATATTGCACATTTGCTACATTTTGCGATGTAGATGTGACAAAAGATAACTTCCCTAACGAACCGGAAACTCCACGTGGCTGATTCAAGTCTTATTTTCATCAGCGCGTATTCGAGAAATAATGGATAAATAGACACGTTTTTTCCTGAGATGTTATTTGTAGCATAGAAAATATTATATGAAGAGCATCATCATCATCATCCTACTAGCGTTTATCCGGGTTTGGGATCCGCTTGACAACTTATTCCCATGATTTGCGTAGGCACTAGATTTTACGAAAGCGACTGCTATCTGACCTTCCAACCCGGAAGGAAAAATGGTCCGGTCGGGATTAGGTCCGATTTCCTTAAGATGTTTTTGCTTCACCGAAAAGCGACTGGTAAATATCAATATTCCGTACACACATAAGTTCCAAAAAACCCGATGGTACGGGCCGGGGTTGGAATCCTAAGGATTACAAGACGGACGTCTTACCGGCAGGCTACCAGCCCCCTCAAACAAATATGAAGAGCAATATTTCATCAATTTGCACCAGAGGCCGCCAAGATTACAAACGTTTATCGATATCTTAAAAAGATAAGAAAAAATGTATCGGAATGACAGATATGTATAAAAATTCAAGTGATTTCCATACATATTTAAAGTTTCGTTATCCAGTTATACAATAACTAGCATTTTCCCGCGGCTTCGCCCGCGTACTATAAGTACTCAAAAAGGATACGATACCCATGTTGATTATCAGACTTTGTGACCACATTTGCCCCTTTTAGGGGTTGAATTCTCACAAAACCTGAAACACGTGTTTACTCATTTATTGTTAGGAATACTCCTGTGAAGTTTCGAATAAATTAGTCTAACAAATCTTGATTCGCCATACAAACTTTGGACCCCCATTTTACCCCCTTAAGGGGGCGTCCATTAATCGCGTCATACATTTTTGGCTTGTTTTAGACCCCCCCCTCCCCCATGGTGATATTTGGTCATATTTTCAGGACCCCTACCCCCCCTGTCCAATATGACGTGTAATTTTTTGCTAACTAAAGTAAGTACAGTTTTCCAACACGTGAACCTACTTACGTAACGTACGTACACGTAAAGGGTAAAAAAACCGGCCAATTGCGAGGCGGACTCGCGAACCGAGGGTTCCGTACAATCCTATAACAAGCAAAAGTTGTAGTATGTTTATTACTAATTTCAATTTAATACCTCTACGCGTTTACGAGGAAAAACGTAGTAAGTTTAAAATTTAAAAAAATATGTTTTGTATGATTTTAGTAAAAATGTCTACTTTTCGTAATTTTTCCTTTGTCTATGCTATATGAAGTTTCTTCGTGCCAAGTTTCAAGTTTCTGAGTTTAAGGGAAGTACCCTTTAGGTTTTGCGTTTCTTGCGAGTACTCAGTTTCAAAATATGCGACATAAAAGTTTGGTTTTGCTACATCTGAGAGGTCCTATAGCCTTGAGTATTTGACATGAATTTCAATTTAATACCTCCACGCGTTTATGGGAAAAAAGGTAGTAAGTTTAAAATTTAAAAAAATATTTTTTGTATGATTTTACTAAAAATGTCAACTTTTCGTAATTTTTCCCTTGTTTGTCCTATATGAAGTTTCTTCGTGCCAAGTTTCAAGTTTCTGAGTTTACGGGAAGTACCCTTTAGGTTTTGAGATTCTTGTGAGTACTCAGTTTCAAAATATGCGACGTAAATTGCTATTTATTTTGATTGCGTTGACATAAAAGTTTGGTTTTGCTACATCTGAAAGGTCCTATAGCCCCGAGTATTTTACAAGAATTTCAATTTAATACCTCCACGCGTTTATGAGAAAAAAGGTAGTAAGTTTAAAATTTTTAAAAAATTTTTTTGTATGATTTTACTAAAAATGTCTACTTTTTGTAATTTTTCCATTGTATATGCTATATAACGTTGCTTCGTGCCAAACTTCAAGTTTCTGAGTTCACGGGAAGTACCCCGTAGGTTTTGCGAGTGCCGAAAACTCTAAAATTTGCAGCATAAACGACTGTATCTTTTAATTGCGTTGGCTTTTATGTTTGATTTTTTCACAGCTCCAAGGGACAATAGACCTGAGTATTTCATATAAATTTCAGCTTGACACCTCCACGCGTTCCTGAGAAAAATGGTCTTGATAGACAGACAGACAGACAGACGGACAACAAAGTGATCCTATAAGGGTTCCGTTTTTTCCTTTCGAGGTACGGAACCCTAAAAATGAGACTACATGTATACATATAAAATTATCTTTAATAGAAAAAAACCGGCCAAGTGCGTGTCGGACCACGCGGTTTCGAAAAAGTAATATCAAAAGGTCGTGTCTGCGTATGAATGAAATGAGTTTTTAGGAGATAACTCAATAATTCCCAAACCAATAATGTTCTCAATTTTTTTCATATGTTTGGATCTCCGGTTCGAAAGTGACAGGGGGGACACAAGTTTTTTAGACTTACGGGGTGACTTTTTCTTAAAATATGCACTAAGTAAAAAAAAATCAAACAGACCTCAATGTTATTTTGAAAGACCTATCGAGACATGACGATATTTAGTAAAAAATATTTTTTTTCACAAATAATTACATGTATGGACTAGTGCTCTCCTTAAAATATCTTTTTCAGCAATTTTACTACAAAAATAAGTAGCGGCATACAAAAACACACCTTATATTTAAATATTTATTAAGATACGTTTTATAGTTTCCGAGTAAAATGGCTGTTACATACGGACGGACAGACGGACATAACGAAACTATAAACTACGGGTTACGTTTTTGCCACTTTCGCTACGGAACCCTAACAACCTACTTCACAAAATAATATGTCAAATGCCATTAAAAATTATTTTCAATCATAGTGCTTAGTGCAATTTTACTCTGCTTTTGACAGTTTGAGTCATTTAAAAGTTGATAATTTTTATTTTATTGACCATAATACAGTATAGCACAAGGAACAAAAAAATTACACGTGATATGTGTCCAGACCCCCCTCCCCCTTGTGGTGATCATTGGTGATTTTTTCTTGACCCCCTCCCCCCCCTATACAATATGACGCGATTAATGGACGCCCCCTAAGGGGTGAATTTTGAAAAATCCTTTCTTAGTGCATCCCTAGACCTTACAAGGAACCTAGTTACGTGCCAAATTTGGAATCTCTAGAACCAGCGGTTTGGGCTGTGCGTTGATATGTCAGTCAGTCAGTCAGTCAGTTTCTTCTTTTATATATTTAGATATACTTAGTTTGTGAATACTCAGACTTTCATCTCGTCTAATAATAGTAATAATATTGGTGTCCAATTTTGTAGAAATGGAAGTTACGTGTTCAGGTGGCGCGTCCATTAAAAATGTCTATTGGAACGATAAGAGAAGTATAGTGAAGCTATTTTCAACCGACTTCAAGATTTCGAAGGAGGAGGTTCTCAATTCATCGGAATCTTTGTTTTTGCTATTTTTTTGTATGTTCTCCGATTATTCGAAGACGACTGGACCGATTTAATTTTTTTTTGTTTTGGTATAATATACATCACAGTTGGTCCCATTGTAACCAGGTCACGATCTGATAATAGGATCCTGGAGAAATCGAGAGAAATCTTCAACCATTATAGCACACCTATAGTGATTTGAGTATTTTTTACAGCAGCTCGAGCATTTGCTTTTGGAAAGGCGGAGGCTGTCGGTTATTTTTTGGTTAAAATTATATTGTCTAGATAGGTAGTAAAAACTGTGAACTATGATCGTTTGTGACTGGATAAGATGCGGCTTAGGATTAATTTAGAACCGGAGGTAGTTTTTTTTTCTCTCTGACGTTCATAAGTACATTGTAATGTGCCTAAATTGAAGAATAAATATCTTTTATCTTTTTTGTTAAATCTTTTTTAATCTGCCTCCCGAGGTGTTTCCATTGCGCTTTGACATGGGATTCTTCAAGAAGCGGGCGTGCAGGGCTCTCAAGGGTCGGCAATGCATTGGCGGCTCCTGATGTTGCTAATGTTCATGGGCGACGTTGACCGCTTCCCATCAGGCGGCTCGTCTGCTCGTTTGCTACTAGTTTTATAAAAAAAACATACCCTGCAAAGGGAACTTAAGGACGAACAGCACTAAGATGCGGAAGATAGAAGAAGTAACAGTACCTGAAGGCGGCGCTGATGTGGTGGTTTTCCAGAACGGCGCGGTCGTTGTACAGCAGTGCCGTGTCAGAGCCCGACATGACGTGGAAGTTGTTCGTGGTGCCGGTGTGCTCGAAGTCATGGATCACGGCCGCCACCAGCGTGGCGAAGATCTCGAGGTCTGATAGCCAGTTCTGTAAAGATTACCTTTATCACAACAGTATTTTTATTATTTAACCTCATAAACTAAACTTTGTAGTACCGTTCCCGTGTACACCGTGCTTCTCTTTTACTTGCGTTCAGAGAGCAAATCAGCAGCAATTTTGCCCAATAAAAATAAACTAATTACTTTTTGATCAAATAAACCTTTAAACTTATAGTGTTCTGACACAGGTGAGATGTGATATGAATTTAATCCTATACCATGACGGTGGCACACATGCGTACACCCTGCCAGATTATAAGCATATGGACACCTGAAAATCCAATCGTAGCCTACATATAAGGTACATTTACCCTAATCTGTTATTAAATTCAAACCAAGTACATATGGTAGAAAAATACGTAGCTGTGAATCCTCAAGAATTGTGACCTTAGTCATCGTCAGCACCTCACCACAGCATTACTAGATACTAAGTAGTAGTAGTGCTCTTTTGTAAAGTGAAGGTACTTCCAATCGAGCTGGGCCAGGTTAGAGCGAGACTGCATATCGCTGTGCTCTGCCTCTCTTGCGGTATAACTCTTCATCTTCATCGTCAGAAACAATTAATATTGAACCTTATTGCTTAAAACATAGGGTTACGAACCATAAGTCCAGTCTGACATAGCATGTAGTGCACGGTCTGCGCAACGTCGGCCGCATGCAGATTGTTGTGGTAGGGGTTGTCGAACTTGCAGTAGCCCTCTTCTATCCGGCTCAGGAAGCTCTCGAGGATCGTTGGAGGAACCTGATAAACAGAGTAATATTAAGTTTAGAAAGTACGAAAATAAATATATTTATTTGATAACAAAAAAAACAAGCGATGTTGAAGAAATCAGCAAAATGCGACGGCAAAAAGCCCCTTTCAAAAACGACCTACAATCAACAGGGAAATACTAATAAACATTGTTTGTCATCACAATTATCATCAGTCCTAATAAATATGCATTATAATTTATAAAAATGCTTCATGTTTATGTTTAAAATACTAAAATATGAAAAGTGTAACGTTTATTGTGTACTTTTTAAACAAATAAATATGCATACAGGCATGATTCTCCCAACATAATTAAAGGTTAAAAACCCTATCTTCTGCTAGACAGACAAATTGGTATGTGTTCATATAAATAAAATTACGGAGCTTAATCTAATAGCTCAATGCAGATGGCTGGATTATTGGATTTCGACGATGCATTAGACTAAATCACCTTTATACGTTTTTTTAAAATAAAGGAGATATTTTTGCGTCAGTATAATGACGTACTTACGAGTAAGAGTTTAAAAGACAGACCGTCCAAGTGCGAGTCGGGCTAGCGCCCTAAGGGTTCTGAATATGACATTAATAACATAAGTACGACTCACGCTTGACCGTAGACTTCTTAAAGGTTTTCCTGTCATGTAGTGGAAATAACTAAGGTACAATTCATAATTCATTGGAGTAATTTCACACCTCCTGGTATACAAAGCGGTTGTCAAATGTAAGTAAAATGCTGTCTAATTACGCCACTGAACTATGAATTCTACCTTAATATTCAGTTTTGTTTTTCAAACCTTTTTTTATGGTTGTTGTACAGCCGCCATTATTCTATCGGAGCGGCCAAGGTACTCAGAAAAATCTTAACATGCACTTTATCGCTTTGACAATAGAGGCGTTATTATTTTACATGTTTTTTTAAAGTGGGGCATTCCACTCATACAATAGTATGTTATTCAATCAAATACAAATACTGAAAACATTGAAAAAAAATAATCAACCCAGCAGGATTTGAACCTCGCATCGATACGCCTTACCGGGGCTCGATCGCTTTACCAATTAAGCTATGGGTTCAGTTACTGAGTTGACGAAATTCTCAATGCCTTCAATCAATATAATTATGAGTTGATAGCAGCGCCATCTATTATTTCCGTTGTGACACTTGTAAAAGGGTCGGCGGGAAGGGTATCTAACTCTAGTAGTTAGCACCTAGATGTCGCCTACGGCTGCTATAAAGTCGATGTAAAAATAAATGCAAAAAGATGATTGAAGGCATTGAGAATTTCGTCAACTCAGTAACTGAACCCATAGCTTAATTGGTAAAGCGATCGAGCCCCGGTAAGGCGTATCGATGCGAGGTTCAAATCCTGCTGGGTTGATTATTTTTTCAATGTTTTCAGTGTTTGTATTTGATTGAATAACATAATAGAGGCGTTGTTCAGATATTTGTGTCCACCTTGGACGCTCCGATATATCTGATGGCGACTGTACCTATCAAACTTACAGTTATTCATCTATTCGTTTTCTTATCACGCATCTTGCTTTTACCAAAACAACAAAGTTTCCAAACTAATATGTTTCCCAAATACAAAATTAATTATAAATTCGTGGATCACGTCCGCTTATAAAACTTACTTATAATATGCGCAAAATATCTTACAAGAACGTACATATTCCTGAATTCTAAAGAATCCGACGCTGTTATCTCGGTTCTATTAAAAGTTTGTCCGTATTTTCGTCGGCGATGGGATTTTCAAAATGGCGGAAAATTAACAGTAAACCGTGTTAGATATGGGCCGGGATTCGAAAAATAAACACACACACTGGACAGACACAGCTCCAACCCAACTCAACTCAACGCTAGAACGACATTGACATTTGCTATTCGAACAGATTTTCATTCAACATTTTCATTGGTACAATGTGTGACCTATGTGTGACCAATGTGATACCAATGTGAGACCAATTTTGAATGAAAATCTGTTCGAATAGCAAATGGCAATGTCGTTATAGCGTTGAGTTGGTTAGAGTTGGGTTGGAGCTGTGTCTGTCCAGTGTGTGTGTTTATTTTTCGAATCGCGGCCATGGCGTTACGTATCTATCGACTGTTGGAGAGCCTACATACATACGAGTTTCGGGATTAACGAAAATTTATTTTTGCGTGAATATTACCGCTTTGGGTATTTTTGGGAGTTTTTGAGAGGATTGATAAGAGCGACGCGTTCTCTATACTATTTTAATAAACGCATTATCTGACGTATTATGCTTTAACTGGAATCTTTCAGGCAAATTTGATGACTTAGCTACTTCTTTTACCAACTTACTCGCCCGTGAGTACTTCTTTACCCCCTTACGGTTGAGTTCTTATGTCCTTTCTAAGTGAAGCTCTAGCTCGCTCTTTCTAGCGTTTAAATAATATAAGATGTTACGAAATGCTAGTGATCCGTTTATAAGGGCAAAGTTGGTATCGTATTCCGATTAAAAGAAGAAAAAAAATGTCGCGTAAAAATTATTTTTTTACCCAGATTTTTTTCCTGTTCTTTTCTACATGAAATACGAAACCAAGTACCACTTTCGACACTTTTGTACACAAAGCGTCACGTGATCCTCGGAGGTCACGTCATGTTTTCAATACAAAATAAAGTGTCCGAAGTGTCGTGTAGGACGCGGAACGAAACAGCGTGCATCATCCTTAAACGGATCTCCAGTATTTTCGTAACACCTTGCATGTTTCTTGCAAGGTTCTTTACCGCTTTAGGTTTGTACTAAACCGCTATAGGATTTAGTTAAAGCAATGATGCGTAGTTTCAGTGACCGCGGGGCAACCGGATGTCTAGCGGTATTTAAGCTCCTGAAGTGATGAGGAACCGCCCTGTGAAACCCGAACTTACCAAACTTGGACTGGAGCGGAAATAGAGGGGGGGTGCAAAAAAAAAAAATATCGCGAGGCAACCGATTGAAACAGCGGTTGCCTGAAAGAATTTACGCTGGTTATATAACAAAATTTTAATGCCATCTCTCCTGGTTGGACTGATTCCCTGTGCGTTCTCCTCCACCTATAGAAAAATTGACCTTGCGCCCGGCTTCCAACTCTGATGGTTCGATAACTGCCCGGCCTGGGCAGATAGCAATTTGTTTCCGGTGTCTGTATGTGATGAAGAACAAGCATGCTAATTTTCAAGCATTTCAACAAATTTTTTTAATTTTTTTCTTTGCTCTCGTACAGGGAACCAGTCCAACCAGGAGCGATGGCATTAAAATTTTGTTATATAACCAGCGTACATTTTTTCAGGCATCCGCTGTTTCAATCGGTTGCCTCGCGATAAATTACATTTTTTTTTGCACCCCCCCTCTATTTACGCTCCAGTCCAAATTGGGTAAGTCCGGGTTGCACAGGGCAGTTCCTCATCACTTCAGGAGCTTAAATACCGCGAGCCATCCGATTGCCTCGCGGTCACTGAAACTTCGCGTCATTGCTCTAAATAAATAGAGTTGACATATCTGCCATACCTATACTTATGTACGTCAAAATTCGTATGGGTTGACAGCTATCAATCGTATTCTCATCGCAGAGTTCAGTAATATCTTAATCGGTCAACCTGTGCATTGTCAACCGGCTTCAAGATTTCGAAGGAGGAGGTTATCAATTCGTCGGGATCTTTGTTTTTGCTATTTTTTATTTATTTTTATTTTATGTAGTCATAGTAATTTATTTATAATATTTAAAATAACCCAATGATTACATATGTCACCGATTATTCGAACTCGAGACTGCTGGATCGATTTGGAAAACTCTTTTTTATTTGAAAGAGTATACTTCACACTTGGTCCCATTGTAACTAGGTCAGGATCTGATGATGGGATCCTAGAGGAATCGAGGGAACTCTTCAAATATTATAAGCACACCTATAGTGATTTAAATATTTTTTACAGTAGCTTGGGCATTTCCTTTTGGAAAGGTGGAGGCTAAGTGAAGTTGGTTCTTTTTTGTTTAATATTATTTTATATAAATGATAAAGCTACAGAAGATAAATAATAAAGTATGTAATACATATACCAACTAACCCACAATTATAAATTATGCAAGGCAATCTATCTGACATGAGGTAGCAACAAAGAAAATAGAAAATACGCTCGTAAACCCGCCTATTTATACATTAAGGTTAAGGAAATAAAAAGGTCCTCGAAGCTGAGATAATTTAGATGAATGGGCAGAGGCAAAGTCACTGTAATCTACGGCCAAATGAGGTATGTCCTTTTAAGAATTTAGGGGATTTTTCTACTCAAGTTGTGCTAAGAAACAGTGTGTTTAAGGTTAATAGAATATTCAGCAATTGTCCAGGTAAAATTAATTTATTTTGGTCTCCACTGAAAGTGTTAAGTTTTGTTGACATCAGTGATATTTATATGAGAGCAAGAAAAATAGACACAAATAAAAGAAGAAGGAAACAGAAAACAAGTAAGTTCCTACTAAAAAATAGTTTATAGTCAATAACTTATTACATCTACGACTATTCTAAAGAGAAATAATTCAAAGGATATATGTTGCATATCCATTCATCATATCCATTTTTTGATAACGCATTATATACAAAATCGCTTCCGAACATAAATAACAAAGCCCATTTTATTTCCAATTGGATTATAATAAAGTAGCTGGGAACTCGATTGCTGACTAACTCGTAATTAGAAGTACATAAAAAGCTATGTAAAAACTAATTCAAATTTCAATAACTTTTAGAAAATATTAAACAGTGTCTAGAAGTATTGAAAAAAGTATGTCGTAAAATTTCAATTTACATTTAGCTCAGTGAAGCAGGCCCAAAAGGTGCATACTCAAAGCATGTCTAAGAGTATTCATTGCCTGAAGTCAAACGTTCTCTTCTTACTTTTATTTAACTTCAGAGGTACGTTACGACAGAAACTTTTTAAATGTCACGGAGGGCCATTGAGAAGCCTTGGAAGTCGACTGATTAAATTGAAGACTCATGTCCGACTTGAATAAAACTGAGTGTTCGTATAGCTTCTCATAATGAGTTTTAAAAGAAATTGGACGAAAAAAATCGACGATAGATAGAAGATATTACATGTATGTAAGTATTTTAAGTATGTATTGAATATTCTCAGGGCTTCCCTAGAATTCATCGGTCTCCTTAGTCAATAAATCGGTAGGTCACAGTCGTTCTTCGCTATCATTTCCGTATTAATTTCTTCAATCTTATATCTCGTGTTATCAACTTCTTCCTGCCATGGGAAGAAGTTGATACTAGTTATCAACTAGAGAGATTGAAGAAATTTTTCATCTTGACTTGTCAACGTCACGTATATCCTACTTCTCCCGCCATGTACGGATTTTTCATAGCTGGGCCGCGATTCGAAAAATAAACACACACACTGGACAGACACAGCTCCAACCCAACTCAACCTAACTCAACTCAACGCTATAACGACATTGACATTTGCTATTCGAACAGATTTTCATTCAACATCGGTCTCACATTGGTCACACATTGGTCACACATTGGTCTCACATTGGTACAACATTGATACAATGTGTGACCAATGTGAGACCAATGTTGAATGAAAATCTGTTCGAATAGCAAATGTCAATGTCGTTATAGCGTTGAGTTGAGTTGGGTTGAAGCTGTGTCTGTCCAGTGTGTGTGTTTATTTTTAGAATCGCGGCCCTGTGCCAAGACTGCGTAAAATACAAAACAAGTATTAACACTTTCCGTGCCCCAGTTTGCTAAGTTCTACGTCGTAGCTGATCCCTGCATTTTCCCGCTCTGTAGAGGAAAGTGGCTACGAACAGAGAGCCCACCTAGTGGGTTCGAAGCACTCAATGGCGGCGATTCGAAAAATAAACACACACACTGGATAGACACAGCTCCAACCCAACTCAACCCAACTCAACTCAACGCTATAACGACATTGACATTTGCTATTCGAACAGATATTCATTCAACATTGGTCTCACATTGTTCGCACATTGGTCACACATTGGTCTCACATTGGTACAACATTGGTACAATGTGTGACCAATGTGCGAACAATGTGAGACCAATGTTGAATGAAAATCTGTTCGAATAGCAAATGTCAATGTCGTTATAGCGTTGAGTTGAGTTGGGTTGGAGCTGTGTCTGTCCAGTGTGTGTGTTTATTTTTCGAATCGCGGCCAATGTGTTAATCTTGAAGTAGCAAGCACCCTCCAATAGTATGAAACCGCGCCTGCTGGTTTCTTCATATTTCCTTAATACGTATTTTGAGAGCAATTGTTTCGGTGTAAATAAGACTACTTTTTATTTTTACTTTACTTAAACAGTTTTTTAGCTATAACGACTTTTTTTTTAATACCACGACTGATGGTAAGCAGTTACCGTAGCCTATGGACGCCTGCAACCTATATATAATGCGCGTATTACTTGTTTTAAGAACGAAAAAAAATATTCATTATATTTAGAAGAACTTTGTTAATTCCGATACACGATTGGACGAAATCGGCTCGATAGAAAAGAATTCCAAAGTTACATCTTAAAATTAGCTTTGAACAGTTGTATGTCTTTAGTTTCTTGACTTATACATCTGTAATTAAGGACAAAATTCCACCACACTAATACTCGAAACTTTATTATTATTATTTTAATTTATATTAATAACTTTGCAAAATTTGCAATGAGCTCCCATACTAATCATACCGCAATGTTTCTCTTTCACTCGCGCTGAAAAAGATAGTGATGGAATTTAGCAGTTATCATCCCCTTACTACTTTGTCAACTAAATAGCAAGCACAGTACAGTCACCGGCAATAGTATCTTCCTACATGAAGGCCGCAAAAATATGTGACACACTTTTATGGCCCTACAAATAAGAGCGTGTCACATATTTTTGCTGCCTTCATGTAGGAAGATACTATTGCCGGTGACTGTACTAGCATTTTTTGCTTTAAGCGTTTATTTTCTATGAGTGCCAACACTACAAAATGAATCAGTAGGTCACTTTTCTTCACTATAATTTTTGAAAGCCTGCTGTACCAAGAGCCAAGAGGGCGTAAAGGAATATGAATCTTATCTACTCACCTTAAACTTGTGTATCATCCCGTACCGGTTGAGCAGCTCGTAGCCCAGGTACTTGAGCGGCGCGCCCGCGGACGCCTCGAACAGCGCGAACACGTCGAACGACCACTCGTCTAATGTCTGCAGCAAAAGAAAATACCGTTATTTTCCAGAACTATTTGGATATGGTAACTATAATACATTGACTGTCATTATGGGCCATCGGGCCCGCCGCGGACCGCACCAGACACCACCACCGCGGCAGGGCCATCGGGCCCGCCGCGGCCTCACCAGACGCCAGGTCGTCCACAAATTGACGACGAGCGACCATCCCACCGCAGTGGGACAGCGACCCGACACCGGAGCAGTAGCAGAAATGCGGGTGCTCCAACCCCTGCTCCCACTATAAGAGGAGCAGCGGAAGATCCTACTACTACGAGTACTACTGACTGTCATTGTCGACCAATCACGATAAAGCTTGGTATAACTTGTAATAGTCATGTCTCCCTTCTACCCAATGATATTTTTATACAACGTCGGTGGCAAACAAGCATACAGCTCGCCTGATATTAAGCAGCCACCGTAACATATGGACGCCTGCAACTCCAACAGTTTACATGCGTGTTGCTTACCCTTAAAAAAACCTGTGCACTCCTTTTTGAAGAACCACTGAGGCCAATATTTGACTCTAGAGTGATCGAATTAAAAACCTTAAGGTCGAAAATAATCGCACACAAAGGTTTGGCTCCTTTATTTTCATATGAAGTTAAATAAATAACCACGGTTTTAAATTTATATCTCTGTTACTTCTACAATTCCATTTCATCGATTTTGACAGCCTTTTAAATATTAAACTCAAGCGCCACGAATGCCTTACAGGAAATGGGACATTTGGAATGGTCTCAGGTCTCTACTCATATTGCTTTTGCATTCAACAGATATAGGCGGGTGGATTTTGACGATTCAATATTCCATGAATTCTGATTGGGAAATTTGGGATGGGAAAACTCAGAATTCGCTACCTATTTTAATTATAAGTCAAAACACACCGATAAATGATTAACACAAGTTCATGGCCTCGTCATCTCATTATCTTCTAAAGTCAAAATACAGAGACACAATAAATAAATACCCGTAAGTATTAATTATCTCTTGGTCTTCCTCTTCCTCTCTTTCCATTTATCTTCCCTTCAATAAGAGGAGGAAGACCAAGAGATAGTTACATGTACCAGATAAAGAAGTATTTAAACGTCGTGTCGTACCAGGAAGTCAAGCGGCTGGCCTCGGACCGACAAAGATGGAGACAACTACATCAAGCTACACCGACAAGAGCTCCGCTCTTAAGACAATGATGATGATGAAGTATTAATTAGTCTTACTCAGTTTTAATGAACGCTTATTGTCGAGTTGCGATTATAATTTCATTAATGTTTACACAAAAGGCAACTTCAACAAAAGTCAGCTTGAAGAACAAAGGGAGTTTGGAGTTGTGAGCGAGGCAAATGAACAAAACGTTTGAATAATGATGTGATGCGGCCGGTTGCGGTATGTGTTTGCTTGTGTGATATTTAGGCTGCGTTTCCACCAGATATGAGCGATGATACGATGCTAGCACTTTATTTGTTAGAAGCCAATAGAATTACTTCATTTATCTATCCTGAAAGAAAATATATCTATCTATCATTTTATTTATGGCTGTTGCAACTCCCATACATATAAATGGGGTTGGAAGGTTTCTCCACTCTGCGAGTCCGGCGAGGAAGAGCAGACCACTGAACATATCTTCCGGCGCTGCCCCCTTCACTCTTATTCTGGACCAGCTGAAGATTTGGTCTCCATCACACCTGACCTGATTACCTGGCTTGACAACCTCAAGGCTATGCTCTGATTGTACTTTAAAATTGCATGCAATACGATTAATAATAATAATTTTATTTTCACACCACCTGCTCGACAATGCCAAATTATATATCATGCAAACCTCACCGAAAGCAAATCATTATAGCCCTTGGCTTTAGCCGGGTTATAATGTTGTACTAAATCTCATTATAACCCGCTGGTTAATAATGTGATTTCACTTCCCATAGTTCTTATTGTTATGTGCTTAAAGTCTAATTTGGTAAAGTCCGCACGGTGCACAGCCCCGCGACGCCAGCCGGGGCCCGCGCCGCCGCGTCGAACTGATTTGAAAATCGAATTTATTCGGAAAATCGTGCTGGCCACCTTTTTAAATGCCTAAAACAAATGCCGCGAGTGTCATGAGACGCTGCAGTTATACGGAGTAAAACTGCAGGTTCTATAAAAATTGAAGATAAAATTTGAATAAAATGGACTAATGTATCAAGAATCAATTTTTAGGGTTCCTCAGCCAAATGGCAAAAAACGGAACCCTTAGGGATTCATCATGTCTGTCTGTATGTCTGTCCATCCGTATGTCACAGCCATTTTACTCGGAAACTATACGACGTATCTGAATAAAATTTACACATAAGGTGTATTTTGTATGCCGCTACTTAGTTATGTAGATTTGAAAAAAAAATTAGGGGGGGGGGCGCTCCATACATGTAACTATTTTTTTTGACTAAATATCAACATGTGACACATCTGTGACAGGTCTTTAAAAATAACATTGAGGTTTCTTTGACCATTTTGTGATTAAGTGAATATTTTCTGAAATAATCGCTTCGAAAATCAGAAAAATAGTGCCCCCCCCTGTAACTTTTGAACCGTAAGTCCAAAAAATATGAAAAAATTTGAGAAGATGCATCTTATCATATACTTTCTACGCAATTGTTTTGAACATTATCGGTTTAGCCATTTTTGAGTTATCTCCAAAAAAACATAGGCACCAGATACGACCTTTTGGTATTAGTTTGGTTCTTATTCCATTGAAGGTACGGAACCCTCCTATATGTGGTCCGACACGCACTTGGCCGGTTTTTACTTTTGATTTACTTTAATAAAAATCCGTTTCTAGTAGCCTTAGCTATATTATTGTCTCGCAAGAGGTGAGAAAAGTAGAGTATACCCCTCGGGGATAAAGCTGTTTTTGTTACGGGCGTGCTTGAACCCCTCACTGCACTCAGGACTCAGTCTTAATTCCCTCGCTTCGCTCGGGAATTAACTCATAACCCCCTCGCTGCGTTCGGGAGTAAAATCTGGAGTCCTTCGTTACGTTCAGGATTCAATATTGCGCCCGTGACATAAAACAGTGCTTTATCCCCTTGGTGTACAATCTACTATTATCTATCTATATGAAAAGAAAGGATGTGAGCGATGAGATGGCGGGTGACAGAGATGTGTGGAAGAAGGGCAAGAGGATGATGATCTATCCTCGCTCAGCGCAGCCCTAGGATTAGTTCTTAAAAACACATTCCTCGCAACGCATCCTCGGTCATCTCTGGTGCATGGAAACGCAGCCTAAGGCGGTAACAAATAAAGTAAAGAAACAAAATGACTCCACGTTTTTAGGGTATTCATATGGCTTCGGCGGCTGGACATACAAGCAATTACGGCAAGGCGTTAATTTGAGTTAAACCGCGCATGACGCATAAAATTTTATTCTATCCAATGCAAATTTTGATTGACCGATCATGGTGATAGGTGGATTTTGCCGGAGGTCACTTGGTAGAAACGGTTCTTATATATGTATCTAGGTGGCTAATTGGCGCTGTTATTAACGTATAAAAAACTTTATTATAATAATACTGTTATCGTAGTCTTAAGTACTTGTTTACCCATTACTTATTTTTTTTTAATACCACAACGGTAGCAAACAAGCATACGGCTCGTCTGATGGTAAGCAGCTACTGTAGCCTATGGACGCGTGCAACTCCAGAGGTGTCACATTCGTGTTGCCGACCCTTTACAAAAAGGAGGATTCACTGTGTTGATGGCTAAAGGAACAAGAGGGTCCGTCATCATTAACACACTGGGTCCTCTTTGAGCTCTTTGGCAACCTTATTCACCAGCAGGAACACAACACTATGAGTAGGGTCTAGTGCTATTTGGCTATGGTTTTCTGTAAGGTGGAGGTACTTCCCCAGTCGGGCTCTGCTCCAGATTTAAGCGAGATAACATTCGCAGTACCCATACCTCTCTTTTGGACGTAGTTTAAGGACATACCCGTATCCGGACGTAGTCTAAGGACATACCCGGGTCCAAAAATGTAGGTATTGTATTAGTACGATAACTGTTAAGTTCGCAGGTCCATTTAGCTCTAAATATCGTGTTTCCCTACATGTGTTGAATACAGAGTAAATAACCCCAAGGTTTAGTAATGTTTCGTTTAAACGATACGCCTAGGGACCTTCGAACAAAAGTTGTACAAAAAGGTGTACATAGTCTGCAAGTATAACGAAGTTTAGGTACTTTGAACGGCCTCCTAGCCCAGTCGGTAGTGACCCTGCTTACGAAGCAGGAGGTCCCGGGTTCGAATCCTGGTCAGGGCATTTATTTGTGTGTTTATCACAGATATTTGCACCTGAGTTATGGATGTTTTCTATGTATTTAAGTATTTATCTATATCTATCTATTATATATATCGTCGTCTAGTACCCACAACACTGCCTTATTGAGCTTACTGTGGGAATAGGTCGGTTTGTGTAAGATTGTCTTATAATATTGATTTATTTATTTATTTAAGTATACGTATTTAGGTCGGCCTCTGAATACCGAAAAAGGTTAAACGTTTAGGTGTAGGTATCACCAAGAGAGTTGAGGTGAATGATTACACAGCTACAATACGTACTGATTGAAAAAAGTGAATGAATGGAAAGAATGAGTGAAGTGAATGTAAATGTAATTAAAGCACAATATATTTTCGAAAACAAGGCAATACAAACAATATACCAATATAAAACCTATATTTATTCAGATACCTCTTGCTTGTTTGCCACCGTCGCGCGTCGTGGTATAAAAATAAAATGAGGTTCAAACTGTTGAAAGGTCATCGATGCGGACAAAAAACAAGAATCTTAGTTTAGGAGATAAATCATTTTGTTAGTTAGGTAGCTACCTTTCATTTCAGACCTTTGCATATTTTAAGAGGCTAACCGAGATTAAGATGAATGCATCCCTCGGGTTATGTGGTTAATATTCTGTCTGTGATAGGCTGTCATTGTTGTCAAGTGTCATTGATGCGGTTTACTTAAATAATAATAAATTGTTGAATATGAAATAATAAACGACAACACATTATCCATATTCAAGAGCGAAAAATTGTAAATAGTGAATATAATAAACGGCTGTAAATAATACGCTCGGGAAATGAAACTACTTCGCTGTGAAACATTTTCATATTGACATCAGAGCTGACAGGTAAACAAATCAAGATGTCACTGTACCATAGACAATAATACGTTCTATGACTGTTGCCATATAAATGAGAATAATAGCGCCCTCTTGACAATAATCATATATTTCTGGTCAGACTTTACCTAGCTTTTATAAATATAAATATCAGTTTATATCATTTTTTTTTTCATATAAATGGATACAAATACAAATAATGTATTCGTCGAACACAGGTTATACAACAATAAATTGCGGTGACACATTAGAGAGACATTAGAAAAAAATTAGAATTGTCATGGAGAGAAATAACAACATAATAACAGTTTTTGATAGTAGGCATTAGGAATAAAAATTTATAAAGAGAATTGTCGGCAAGAAATTCGTTACTGGTACTAGGTAATAATCATTTTTGGTCAAGTATTCTTTGAGTGCTTTTTTAAATTTACTAATGTCACAGATTTTCCTCAAATGTTCAGGTAATTTATTATAAATAGTAGGACCCATACCAATGGTCTAAGAGCTGGCCACGTCAGATATGACACACTAATGAGAGCAGTGAAATCTGTCTTGTTAGACTGCTTTACCATCCTTATTGCTAGATCTGGGCATCTGGCAGCTTTTAATGGGTGGAGGTCAGAGTGACAGACAAACAAAGTTTTTAAGTTGGAAAAAAGTAATACCAAAATAGGTAAAAACTGCCAAAATTGTGTCATTTATAGAGGACAGGGCCTATTTTCTAACATTAGATTTAAAACCATTGTCTATAATTGCGGAAACAAAAACAGTAGGTGACTAACTAAAAATTGCATTATACATCATTTGGCACTACTTGCCCCAACAAAAACTTCTGGATATGATATAATCTAATTAATTACATAATTTCCCATAATATTGCATCAAACCCAGAACTCTAGGATTTGTTTCCTTCGAGTTATTTGCATTATTTTACATCCACCACTTTACAGCTACCAGATGTCCGGATCTAGAAATAAGCATAGTATAGCAAACTAACTAGAGGGGTTTCGTTGCTCTCATTATTGTGTCATATTTGACGTGGCCAGCTCTCCGTCTACAAGAACACTGTTTGATAAGACAGCAGTGCTTGATGGATGGGCACGGATCAAGTATTGCAGATGTTCTCTCGACAAACTTCGAAATAAATTCGGATGGCATTTCACAAAGACAGCTAATTCAAAAATGTATAAACACGGAAGAGTTAATATTTTTAAATTGGGGAAGTGTGACTTACAGGGTGCTAACCGTGGTTGATATAAGCTTTTATTGTTTTCGGTTATACAGTCTATTTGACAAGATGTGATGTGATCAGTATTTTTTTTAAAGAATGTGGTGCAAAAAGTTCTGGCTAAGTAGGTTCTTCTGCCTACAAGACTTAAAAAAAAAAAAATACTTATGATATTTCCCCGCTAAAAACATATTTTAGAAAATAAGCGCCGCGTTTGCTTTTGAGGTAGTTGTACATACCCGAACGGATCCAAAATGTCTCGTAATCTAGCCTCCAAGTATAATAAATAAACAAGTCGAAAGCGTTTGTACTAAAGTGGGTGAAGCGATATAACAAAGAACGTCGACTTAACTAAACACGGGAAAATAACTAAAGCATGAATGTGTCATAAAAGGACTGTTTAATTTTAGTATTTCGAATGAAAATTCCCTTTAGGCAAACGTTCTAGTGCCCGACACGCTATTGCCCAATAGTGGACACCCGTGCTGTTACCTTTATTGCGAATGACTATATAGTGTAGGAAATCTACCGGGTCGTTGTATGGAGACCTCGCATTAATTCCACAGTCGATTATTCTTTTGCTAGGATGTAGTATAGGTCATAACAAACACAAAACACTATTTTTCAAAAAAAAAAGTATGTCAGTTTTGGTATTTTTACAAAAATGTACAAAAAGCTTAATACTTTGTACTGGAATTTTTCTCGGGTTATATTTTTTTCACTAAGAAAATTATTTTGAATACCGACAGATACTGTCAAAAGTTACAAAAAAAAAAAACAAATAAAACTGTCACTTTTATTCAAAAGTTATTGGTAACACTCGTCATTTTGTTTGGAAATTTTCTCAGTCAGGTTTGTAACAGTGGGTGTTACGTTAATCTTATTTTAGCATAATATTTATAAATATCCAAAAAAAAAATCTAAAAATAAAATTGTTATTACAGAATATTTCATAAACTTTATGGAAAATTCCTCAGCCTGGTTTCGTTTTTTATTCACGTAAGGTAGTCAATTCAACAGCCACAACCGAAATTTCCAAAAAATATTCCACATACAATACGTCAAATCTCGAAATGAAAAATTTGTCTAGCCTTTTAAAGCGAGTGAGTACGCAGTAATATGTCGTCGTGCTTCAGCTATTGAGTCCAGTTTAGCATGCGCGGCTACGACTCAGCTATGCTTGCGTCATAGTGAAAAAAGTGGAGTAAGTTACTTCAATTATATAATTGTCTAATTTCATATTCGTACTTAACTCGTATCATTATAATTTTAATAAATATTTTGATGGCGTATTATTCATTAAACAATTTAGTATTTAAATGAAGCATCAGAGTATCATTGCCTCACTAAATAGAACACCATCACCACTACTCGCCAACAGATGACGCTTGTAGTGTCATAATGCACACAATGCAGCCGCATGCACCGATACAACTACGCTTCGACACTAGTCACGCCGCCTTCCAATAGATGGTATATTGATCGAGTTATATAGATGCCGCTAACGTTTTTTCAACGCAGAAACATGACCCTCGGCGCATTGCCGAGGACTTTTTGAGAAACGCCCTACCGGTCTCAAGGTACGCATGCTATATGCCTCAACCAAGTTTGAGCATTTTAGTGGCTTTTAATTTTAGTGGCATTTTAATTTTCAGTGGCTTTATAGTCTAAGAGTTAACCCTAGAAGTTAGAAGTGTTCAAAATTTGGAGCTTGTGGGACTGCTAGAAGTATTTTAGATATACGATGATCGTAATCAGTGAGTCAGTGACAAAATTAAGGAATTTTGACTTGCAATAGTTCTTAAAGTATATAGTGAAATTCAATGATATTGGGATCTTCCTTGTGTTATGGCCTCTTTGTCACAGAAATTTTAGCCTTCTAGCTTTATCGATAACAGAATTAGAGGGGGGTCGAAAATGGCCTGAATGGCTTCGGAAAAAGGATGGTTCGGCCGTGCCTTTGTTTTGCTCGACTTGGCAAGGGAACTGCCGTGCCCACAGATCTGGTACGCGCGACTTTTTGTCGTCGCCCCCCGCCTCCCCACTAGAGCGATAACCATCGATTTCTTCATAACGGGTATATCAAGACGTATGCGAAACAGCGCATTTGCCAGATGACTTATACTTTTTATTTTACCCAAATTTAAACATAAGTTGTACTTATAAATGACGCTTAAATAAGATTTATGTATGTTGTGTAATTCACCTGTGACAACTGTATTATTTTCTCTGTGTGTAATATTTAATTATTTCTTTTGTTATAAGTCGAAATACGAGTAGATGTCATATGCTTTAGAAAAAGTGAGCAAATCCTCCGGTATCCGAGGCGAGGCCAGCAGGCAGCATCTTTTTTTTTGGCATCTACCTATGGTTGATATAACTATAAACATTATTAGACATTCAATGACATAACATGCAATAGAATCAACATTATTGTACGCCAAACACTGGCCATTGTCATGTGTTGTTTCGTAGGTACAATAAATTATTTGTATCTGTATGGATCGAAGCGAATACTTACTCCGAAGACTGGATAACCACTTATCCACATAGTCTCCGCTGGCAATCTACTGGCAGTAGGACGTCGGGTCGCCCCCCCAAACCCGCAATACAAAGAGGCGATAAGTTGAGACAGATGTAGCCTAAGCCGGTCTCGGTTAGAAGTTGCCGTTTAAGATCGTGGCAAGTGCAAAACTTTTACGCGAGCCCTATGTCCCTAATGAGAGACAACAGGAACAAATTTTCGTCACCACAGTTACATTAGTGACCGATTGAATAAATATTTTTGTAAAAATCTGTTTCAACTTAAAGAAAATCACAATTTCCAAAAATTTACAAAATAGTTTTATTTGTTCCATATGACTAGACCCCGTTTTCAGTGGTGAAATTTTAATGAAAATGCTAGGGTTGGCATAGCACATTTTAATATTCTTAACATGACGTATATATATTTTGATGTAAGCTATATACTTATTTTATTTATAAAGGGTGGAAAGATAAGTCGGTCCCTGGAGGGAAACTAGCTTAAAACCTTAAGATAGCTCAATTCGCTCAAAGGAAACATTATTTTATTTTTCCTAAAAACTAAAACTACATTCACAGTTTTTTCTTAATTTTCACTTTATTCCATACTAATTGTATGAAAAATATTATTATTATTATTTATGTGTTCTCTTGTGCCCTTAACTTGGTTGGTATTTAGAAGTTTTTATCCTCGTTGGAAACAGGATCGATTGGCATCAATTGTCATGAAAATTATTTATGGCAAAAATTACAAAAAAAAAATACTTTTTTGGAAAACTGTACTCTTTTCCAAAAATTTGTAAATGCAGTTATGTCCCTTTAAACAAATTAAAGAATGTTTCCTTTCAGTGAATTGAGCTATCTCAACATTTTAAGGTAGTTTTCCTCCAGGGCCCGATTTATCTTTCCACCCTGTATATTAAGGCAAAGGTTAACGAGGTTTAATTTGGTTTATAAACTTCATAATAGTTACTTAATTGTATTTTTTCGGCAATTATGATTGATGTCATATTAGTCACTTAATTGTTTATTCAGTAAAAGTATGGATTTCCTGAATATTCTTGCTAAATGTTCTCAGTTTCTCAGTCTCAGCAACGCGGAAATGGTTACTAAATTTAATATAACTGTGCAATAGCTACCAATTTTTTCGAATAGGTAAGCCTGGTAAGCGTCCCTATTAGATTATAGTTTTCTAATAAATAAATAAATTTGTTTTTTTTTAAGTAACATGATACAATTGTGCAAATGCATATACATTTTAAAATAAGATGACTAAGATTCGTGTTAGAACGTGTTAAATCGTATATATATGACGGTTCCTAGGATGAAATGGTCACAGTATTCAAAACAATTATTCACACAAGTAGAAAAATATGGCCAAAAAATGAATTGTATTGCACAAGCGATAACCAGACATCAGAGTTACGGAAAATATTACCTGATGAAAATACCACCTCAACGAATGTAACCTTTTTGTCATGGAGCGGAGATATAATTGAATTTTTTTTTATATGTCACATGTTGTACTCGAAATAAAATATTGTGTGACAACCCTATGATTCGATCACATTAAATTTTCACCACTGTTAACGGAGTCTGCATATGACACACCTACACAACACGCATGCATTTTAAAAATGTGTCAAATCGATTACAACTGGTGCACTCTTTATTTACACTGTGACTAGGCGTTTAGCACCACTACAAATTATATCAATTAAGATAAAATTACTAACAGTATGGGGGTATTAATGTAGTGTTAATGTATATTTTAGTAACGTGCAAAACCATAAAAATAAACTTTTCCTTTGAGTTTATTAAAGAAGATAACGAGAACGCTGCGCATGGCCCCTCGCAACCCCGCTCCCGCGTCCCACGTCCTGCACGTGCGCATTCCACTAACGAGTGAAATATTAGGTATCTTTATTTGTGACATGATAAAACTTTTTAATACGCAGGATATATTTTTGGATTTTTGTACAGTCGCAAGAAAACTCTTAAAGGAAATATAATTTTAAAACAATATTGACGGAGCAATATTCTACTGCGAATAATAAGCAAATTTTTATACTGAAAAAGTTTGTTGATGAAAGTTTTGGTTTTTTTTGTCATACGTAGAATACATACATTTAATGTCACTTCAGTAAAAAAAACGACGGAGAAAATTTCCGATGTGAGTTACACAAAAAATATATTTTTTTATAAAAAAATAGGTTCAGTTATGGATTTTTTTTTGATATTTTTAACATTGGTTACATACATCAAGTCAATATTTCTAGTGCAATAAAATTAGACTGAGCATTTTTCCAAACGTAAATATAGACGATATAAGAGTTAAGATAAAAAAACCTAAGAAGGACAATAGTTTTTTTTTTAACAAATATATATATACCATCTACTCCTGACACTTTATCATGCTGTAAAGTTTTTTTGGACTGAGGAGTTAATGCGAGGTCAACCCCTCTATTGCCTGGCCCATATAGTTTACAGATGACATGTACTGGGACAGTGAAGAGCGTTCAGACTATCATAAAATTCTTTAAATTTTACCGGTCACGCTCTTAATTATCGTACATAGTGTACAGTCATCATCAAAAATATGTAAACATTTCGGCACTTATGTCTGTGGGATAAGACTCAAATTCGTATACATATTATTGATGCTGACTGTACCTATACTACAGGGTGTAACAAAAATAGTGGTGATCCGTATAAGGGCATAATGAGGGTTTCCGCGATTGAGATTTTCACTAGATGGCAGCACCGTGACGACAGGTTTTTTTGACAGTAGCTGTCAAAATCCACCAATCAAAAAATATATGGTTAAACATGATTGGTGGATTGTGACAGCTAGACCTGTCGCCACGGTGCTGCCATCTAGTGAAAAACTCGGTCGCGGAAACCCTCATTGGTATCGTTACACCTTGTATATAAAGTTTTGAACCTAAGCGCAATATTGACTACATGTATCAATCTTATTATGGTTTAGTTTAGTTTACGTATTGTTTTAACTGAATACATGTTTTGTGTAAACACTGATTGATTGTAACCAATAAAATATGTCGTGGATTATTGTCATTGTCCCAGGGTTGTTTGGATTGTCTTATTTTTAAATACATACTAATAATATAAGATCACCAAATAATTAAATTGCATTTTCTGTACTGGTTTTCTTTTTGAGGTGTTCAATAAAGAGTATTTGTATTGTAATAGGATTGTATCACCGAAAAAGTAAACACAAGCATGCTACACGTGTGTAACCTTTGTCGAAACAATTTCAAATTTCAAATCTCATTTCAAAAATGATGTGATAGAATGTAAACAGCCCTACTTTATGTTTCAAAGTGGCTGAGATACGATTATCGGTAAAGCAAAGACCAAAAATGTTATTTTGCCACACGTGGTACATTAACTTTATTCTTGAACGCGCTAAACCACGAATTGAAATTAGACTGAAATTGTATTGGTTTGTGCGTTTTCGCTTGCATGTGGAGTTTATATGCTTAACCATTTTCCAGGCCGCAACAATCCAAAATATTTTTTGAAAAATCCCAAATAACTTCAAAATAGTTATGTTATGTAATTCATTTAAAGGCGAGTTAAATTTTGCGATATTCCAACCTAATTTGATCATTTAATAGAACAATTAAAGTAGAAATTAATTTTTTTTTAAATTAAAAATCATTTAATCGTATGGTAAAAAATATGTCAAGAACAAGTAGATGAACATAAATTATAAAAAAAACAAAATGTCAACTTAAAACTACCTTACACAAACATACACTTACAAACTACCGCATAACAAGGAACAAAAAAAAAAAATCAGTCGAATTGAGAACCTCCTCCTTTTTTTTGAAGTCGGTTAAAAAACCACAAAAACCTAAGCTAAATTAAAAATATTCGTACAATTAATCAAATAAACCACCCCGCATCATTCCCGGCGCAAAGGTACCCATCACGCTTGCCGCATTTCCGCGTTGAATCGCGATGGACAGCCTCTGCGCCAGGAACGATCCGGAGCGGGGATCGAGGCCTCTCTCCTGCAGGCGGCGCCCCGATTCCCCAAGAAAGACCTTCGCTTCCGCGCACCAGCACCCCGAAGTCTCAACGGCAAGGGGGACGAATAAATAATTGGAGAGCCCCGAGTACTTACTCCGCTTAAGCGATGCCGCCTGCTCCGGCCGAACGTACAGTTCGGCTAAGGTGCGTGGGAGCAAACGTACTCACGCAAATGGCGTCCCACAGAAGACATTTTCCCCTCTCCCACGGCACGGAAGTCAAACCGTCCGGCCTTTTGCCATCCGACCGACTAAGGCCCGGCGGCTCCAGCACACAGGGGATATTGGCAGACACCAATGCCCTCCGAATGATGTCATTCAGGGCGTGGTGCCGCGGGAACCTCCCCGCGTACCGACTGCAGCTCAAGGCGTGGTGACCGTTGCTTTCCACCATAGAACCGCAGATGCATTGATGGGCTTGGCAAACATCGCAGCCGAGACGAAGAGCAACGGCCACCCGCAACGAGTCGTTGTCGAGCAGGGTCCCCAAGTTCGGGGAGGGTAGGGCGTGCAACCAGGCACCTGTTTCCAGCTTCGAAACTGAGTTTAGTCTGGCTCTATCCGCGCCAGCAGCGTCCTGCAGCAGACCGTCAAACAGTCGTCTCACACCCACATCGTCCCATAAACGTTGACGGTACGGTTTGCCGGGTACAGTGGCACCCGGGTTGAGAGCCTCCCAGACCGAAAAAGCATCGGAAGCATACGGAATAGTAGCCTTGTCACCATCGAAAGAAAATATCTTAGTTACAAGGTCCACAACCCCAGCCGCCGATGCTAGGAAGGCCGGAAGACTCACATCCCGCGCACGTCGTATACCCAACCCACCGCTCCGTATAGGCAAAGAAGCCAAATCCCACTGATCTGAACTCAGAGACATTCAGCAAACACTCTGCTGACTCCTTCAACGCAAGGTCGAAGGAGTCCATGTGTACGGGGTGTAGCCAAGTCGGCACAGTCCGCAAAAAGTACATCAGCTTGGGGACGGCAAAACAAGATCTCAGTAATGTAAGAGCAACATGGGCCGAGAGCTTCTTAAGCCTCTCACTAGCGGACCTAAGGAGTTGCTCTCTCACTCTAAAGGCCTCAGGGACGGCATCCGGAAAAATCGGAGAACCCAGCAGAGAAAAACTGTGGACAGATACCTCCTTGATACCGGGGAGTAAGGTAGCGAAAGTCGATATGGAAGACTGAGAGCTGGCACTGCAGGGGAAGAACTCACACTTTGCGGAATTGATCTCCAGTCCCAACTCCCGCAAAAGTGGAAGAAGCGTAAGCAGATCGCGCTGAACTTCCTGAGGCCTGCCCCCAAGAGTGCTGTCGTCAAGGTACCAAACATTCAGTGGAGTTTGCGACCTAGAAATCACTTTCTGTATGGCAAGACTAAAAATCAAGGGACCAAGCGGGTCACCCTGCTGAGCGCCAACCTGAGAAGGTATAAGAGAACCGTTAAAGAAGAGCTTTGAAGGGAATGCATATGCCTGGTATAAAAACGGATAAAGCGTCGGCACCTTTTCCAAGGCCTTTGATAGTAGTGGTAATAATGACGCAATCCGCGTTATTGGAGTCAAGAGCAAAGGCTCGAACAGCGTGAATAGCAGCCTCGCACCCCAGTTTGGTCCCAAACCCAAGCTGACATGGCTGCAAATAGGCAGCCATCTCGTCCCGTACAGCGGAGCATCCAAGCTACCAACCGGCGGAATACGCTGCCGATAGCTATTGGTCTCAATCCTCCGTATTTTTGCGAAAGAGCACACAATGATGCACCGTACATATACGGACATACTGCAGGGTTCAATTGACCACTAAGGAGGAAGTTGCACAGTTTCGTCAAACACTCCAACAACCGGAGCCCATTGTCGCCCGCAGAGCCAGAAATAAGCTCCTTAAGATGTGATGGGCGGATGCCGTCCAACCCTGCGGCAGAACAGTTGTTAAAGGAGTTAAGGGCCTGTGCAACTTCCTCTGACCTGACCAAAAGAGCGGGGCACGATCGATCCGGCTCAGGCGGGAATAACAAGGGCCGAGATGGGATCGGGGGCTTTGACAACAAGGCGGCAAGGGTTTCAGGGTTCGATGGTGCAACACCGTCGTCCGAAATCAGAACCCGCACTGCACCCCTAAGATCGCCCTCGAAAACCTTAGACTCGATCGTCCTAAGAACCGAAGGCGGTCTCGAGGCTACAGGCTCGCTGTCGACAAATAACGAATTGGAGACCTTTGCTGACTCGATATTATGTTTAACCTTGGTAGTTAGATTACCTGTACCGACTGTGTCAGGTACCTTTAATGCAGAATAGGCAAACGATAATAACATAAACCACTCTGACGTACCGTTGGTATTTACGCACCCATCGATCACATCGCACAATTTGCCCGCCGCTAGATTTCGAGCCCCCTTAGGAATGTGCCGCAACAACCGCACAGATTTTTTTAAACTAGCCAGGTCATCCAGATTCGAAAGAGCACTACCGTCCGTAAGAATCTGAGGGGTACTCCTGCGGCAGCAGAAGCTCCCGAGCCAGAGGGAGAAGGCGTCACACGGCAAACATCTTTGTGTAGGTGGCCTATATGTACTTTCAGCCCGTGAGCGGTGAAGGTGCGCGGAGAATTAGGGCAATAGGGACATTGCGAACGAGCAGGTGCCTGAATCTCATCGACAAGCAAAACTAGGCTAAATTACAACAATATGTCAGTATAAAAAGAAAACAAATATTAAAATAAAAACATCCCAAAAAGCAACACATACTACAATAGTCAATAAATTACAACAGGCGCCTGTCAAAAAAGAACAATAATAAATAACACATACGTTCAAAAATACTTCATCTAAACCAGAATATCCAAAATATCGGCACCATGTTGGTGAAAAAGACTATATAACTTAGAATCTGGTAAAATATGTCCTTATTCAGTAATTAAATTAAATTAAACACAATACAAATAGTAATTTTTTTTTTTTTTAATACTACGACGGTGGCAAACAAGCATACGGCCCGCCTGATGGTAAGCAGCTACCGTAACCTATGGACGCCTGCATCTCCAAAGGAGTCACATGCGCGTTGCCGACCCTTTACAAAAAGGAGGATTCACTGTGTTGACGGCTAAAGGAACAAGAAGGTCCCTCATCGTCAACACACTGGGTCCTCTTTGAGCTCTTAATAAAAACAATACAGTAAAAAAAACCTATACATAAGCAAAATTAAAAAATTTAAAAAACAATGTCAAAGCTTGGTCAAAAACACACCCAAAAATCAAAAAATAAAATAATAAAAATTAAAGAAAAAATAATTAAATTACAAAGCATTCAAGACAAAATAACCCACAATTTAAAATTAGAATAACACACGCTAAGCCGAAAAGTCAGTAGATGCCATGAAGTCCAATAGTCCTTTACTATGTAATTGCTTGCAGGCGCCCTCCATCGGCCATTGAGTATTATTTTTGATCAGACGAAATGTAGCCTCGCGAAAACGGAACGTGACTCGCCAGCACCAAAACCATAATCCACGCGTACAATTCGAATCTCCGGCGCGAGGTGCAAACACGCTTGCAGTTGACAGTTGCAGAAAAACTCCTAATGCGTTCCTTGGTGTGTGTGTGTATGCGCGCTAGCTGATTGGCGGACGCTATGCGTAGCGGACATGCGCAGAAGCGGTTTAAGCACAGCAGCATAGGTGATTCAAAACAGTAAGCGGTTACGTTGTATTTCTGATATCGCCAAGGGTCATAAACTCACGGTTCTGTTGCTTTTCATGTAATAACACAATCCAAATCTGTAGCACCGTTAGTTGTTAATTCAGCACAAGCGTTTTGACTATTGTAGGTCCAATTTATTACTACATTTTAATCACTTTCCGCGGAGTAAACAAATACACGTCCTCCTTCTTGAAGGGCCTTAGGCGTTTTCGAGGCGAAATTAAATTGACACAATTGGTGGCAGGGCATGCTTCACGGCGACTACTAATTTTGTATGAAAAAAACCGGGCACACGAGGATAGTGGGTGGAACTTTAAGGGCGGCGCTATTTACGATTAGTGTGATTTCCACACATCTACCTCCTCCGAACAGCTTATTGATAATGATAAACATACCAAATAATATTACAGCTAAAAAATCCCAAAAAAACTTATTGGTACGAGCCAGGGTTGCATCCCAAACCTCCGGTTTTAAAGTGACACGCCTTGCCACTCGGTTACCAGTACTCCAAGCTTTTGCATGAGAGCGTGATGCATTTAATGCAATCCCAACCTAATATTCAGGTTGGGATTGCATTATTTTAGGCTGAATTAGGCCAAGGCGTGTTTATTGCATACTTGAGTGCTATTTTTTCGCCGAAGGAAAATGCTTATTAAGTACTGAAGGGCCGAATATTGCGTATAGGGAATTTGATATTTAGCATTCTGATTCAGGTTGTATTTATTGTATGTACTACACGCAATAAAAGTACCTTTTAAAGTTGAAATAATATAGAAAATTCACCATCATCTTTTGTCCTAGCTTTCTATCATTGCTCAATGGAACCTGGAGTCTGCTTGGCAAGCTAATCCTTAGAATTGGCTAAGAATCTAGGGAACTACAAGACTTATATTGAACAAAAGCGACTAACATCTGACTTTCCGATTCAAAAGGGAATTGCGTCTTGTTGGGATTAGGTCCAATTTCCTTACAATGTTTTTCTCCATTAGTCGCAGCTTAAAATTCGATACCGTTTTACGCCCTGCACTTTGCTTTTAATTATTATATATAAAGAAATCACTTATTGTTTCTTATTACCTACCCGTCAGTTTTTTTCCTTTGTAAGTCAAGGGCTCAAAGAGGATGTAGTATGTTGACGACGAGGGAACCTCTTGTCTCTTTAACCGTCAACACAATAAATCGAAAAATTCCATAATAAAATATTTTTAAATAAACTATAACTTAAAAAAGTTATGTACGGGGAGCAAGCTGATTTTTTCATAATCTCCCCTTAAAACGCGCAAGTTTCCATCATCTCTTTGCATTCGCAAAACGCATCGCGATTAGAGACGTGCGCTGAATCCGGGCGCCAGTGGAATATTAAATTAGGAGCCAAACTTGGGTTCAATTAGGTCAAATCATTAATACCCAGCGTGCATAAATTACAAAGTCCCTTTGGTAGAGATCAAATAACAAAACCTTTCTATTCTTTGCCCTAGGTATTTTGGAATCTGGGAAGTTTTTTTTTGGCTTCTGGATAGGATACGAAATGAGCTCGTGAGGATCTCCTCAGGCTTTAAAAGTAGCCCCTATAACCACAGATAAAATCAAAGAAAGCAGGCATAATGAGACGAGATGATAATTTCTGTGTGAAGACCGTCCTAAATATCCCAACGAAATCTCTGTGAAGAGGAAGACCCCTGAAACATGGTGGTCTACTATCAAAAGGGAATTGAAAGCGCAGAACCTAACCACCACGACAACCCAGGATAGAGCATCCTAGCGCCACTGTACAAGGAGGCCCGACCCCAGATAGAAATGGGACTAAGGGAAGAAAATAATGTCAAGTGCAGGACCCAAAATTTACAACAAACTCCCTTCGGAAATAAAAAATGCGCGTAGTACCCACGTATTTTTGAATAAATTAAAAAGGTGGCTACTAACCATACTTTCTACAGTCTCAGAGAGTTTCATGACCTACCTAATTAGGAAAACGTTTAATTCAAAATCTAATTTAATAATTAAGTACCTATAAATAATATATTAATAAATAAGTACCAATGTAATAATATTGTAATTTGACATGTAATATTTTAAATATTATAAATAAATGACTATGACTATGAAAGAAGAAGAAGCTTTTTAGGGTAAATTTAATTTAGAGTATATATTAATACCATCAAAAATATTACATGTACAAAAATACTACTGAAAAAAGTATGGAGATCTAATGTAAAACCTAACCGGTGTGCCGAAGTTTACTAACAACATGTCATTGTGATCCTTTGAATATTAGATGTCTTTATATAAGTAATAAAAATTGAGGAATTTTGATTTGCAATAACTCTTAAAGTGCATGTTGAAATTCAATGATATTGGGACTATCCTCAACACTACACACACACGCTAGAGGGGGGTCGAAAATGGCCTGAATGTCTTCGGGAAAAGGATGGTACGGCCGTACCTTTGTAGTGCTAAAATATAAGACAATTAACGTAAAACTCCAAATCTTACCTTCAACACTCTAACGACGTCCTGTGGGAACTGCATAAGCGCAGTGCTAGTCACCCGCCTGTATATTCTGTCGACGAATATCCCGGCCCGGATCGCGTGCGCTACCGACCGGAACTTCGGCTTCTCGTCCGACTTCCGCTTCGCCGTTGCCAGCTGCCGCGTGAACGTCGACGCCAGCCACTCCCGCACCTCTGGCGGCACCGCATCTGGCTGCACCTCTGACAGTTCGTCATCTTCGTCCGCCAATCTCCTGTGCACAGAATCCGTAATTACAACGCTGATAAACAAATAACATAGCTAAGCTGATTTTGAGATTCTGACAACAGAACCGAGCCTCATAAATCAACTGTAGTCGTTATTGAATATATGCCAGTGCTTGTAATCTACTAAAACCGAGATTTGCAGCCGACACATGACTAGGTACTATTGGAAAATTACTGGCCTTTGGTCGGCGTTGCTCTAATATTTAATTCATTCATCAAGGTGCCGTGTTAACCAAGCTCCGATTTGCAAAAGGCATATTTGGGATTCAACATATTTAGCAGTAAGACTATAGTCTTGTACTTACGGTTATAAGTGTTTTTTATAAATAAATTTTGTTGCTTTAATACATTACTAGTGCTTTAAATCCTAAACTAATTTTATCGGTTACTAGTTAATAAAAAATATTAAAAGTATTTTCTACCTCTATTTTTAATCTGCACTAATTAATTCTTGGTACATATACTCGTATGTTGCTAAAATGGTTCATAAGCTACGAAAAGGTTAAAGATATATTATAATACAAAGAAATATAAAAACTGTTAATCATATTTCAGTTGGCGTCCAATATACGTGATTACTAAACTTAATAAATTATTAAATTCTATATTATATTCATTTTATCAATTGCACTGTTTTTTTAAACCAATCCATTAATTAAGCAGATGGACAATTTTGTAAACATAAACAGTAAATCCCGTTCTTGCATCTTCATCTATGAATTTATGACATTCCATTTTCCATTGTCATCAGACTATAAACCCGAACCCAAATCCTCTGTTCATTATATAAAGTTCCAAATGTTCCAATAGATAGATAAGATAAAAGTTTAGAGTAAACATTAGGACTGTTAGGACATGCTAGTATTAGACTTGCTTTGCTAGGAGGACATGCTGCGTGCTCAAGAATATTGCACCTTTACATTGCTTTCCATTGTAAAACTTACTTTTTTTCAATATCTTTAATTATAATCAGTTTGATTTTGATAACTTAAATATTGTCATTCAAATAAAATCGTTCGCTACGATCTTTGTGTATTCTCGTCATCTGTATTTAGAATTTTAGTCAAGAATCTTAAAGTTCTCATTCTTTTTGTGATTATTCCATAAAATTTAATATCTGAACATATAAATTGTTAAAAATGTTCGGCAAACATTTATAAAATCCAATCAACGTAACAATCACAAAAGAGTCGGCGAATAAAGTAGGCAGCTGAACTGAAATGGAAAGAGGCTTGCACCGTTTTGTCTGGCGAAGGGGAAAGCTGAATCGCGAACGGATTTGCATTGTACTTTTCTTATTATATATCGTAAAAAGTATTGTTACACACTTTTTTATTAGGTTAGTATGCTAATTAGTAAGCTCCATTATTACCGAACGGAAAGCAACGTCTCACACGAACGAAACAACAAAACCAAGCAGTTATTTCAGGGATGCTCAAGGATTATTTACAAGGGTATTTCCATCGCGTCTTAAATTCTTAAATAGAAGAATTTTTACGTTGGGATCATTAATTTTTTTTAAGAAGCGGTGGAAGTAGTAGTATGAGGAAACATCGACACACCTAAACACCAGGGTTGGGGCTGACTGCTGCCGCGCCACGGCCGGTCTAAAAAAAACATGGTGTCAATGGGACACTTGGGAGCACACCAGGACAGGACGGTGACAAATATTGTTTATGAACCAGCTGCCTATCTCCACCATCATAAAAAAAAACATTGTCTAGGAAAACAAAGCGCGAAAATGGTTAAAGTTGACTGGTAGAGAATGCCTTGTAGCATTAAGTCCGCCTTTTGTACTTTAAGATTTACTTTTGTGCAATAAAGGTTAAATAAATAAATAAATGAAATGTTGGTCAAGGCAAATGGCATCATAAACATAGTTATAACTTATAACACAATAAATGTGAATCTTTTTAAACATAAAGTTTTTGCCCAATGTGAAACCAAAATTATTAGCATCACTCAAACTCAAATTCATAAGATATTTACTTATTTCCTAACTAACATTTAAAATGGGCTCCAATGAACTAATAGAATATTAAATTATTATTTTAAGTTTTGTATTTGCTAGAGCACTTAAATTTGTATATAAAGGAGAATGGGCATTTTTGTATGGGGAGTGTACCATGGATGTATACTGTTGAGACGTATCTCGTTTTAAAGCTCGTGATCACCGGATTATTTTATTATATGGCACCATTGTTGGATATCGTGTAGGGACCGAGATATTTAACAAAAAAGAGCGAACATATAAAGAGCATTTTTTTTAAGGATACGATATGTAATCCGTTATAGCATGGTTTATCTGAAAGCATATGAGAAATGGTTCAATTCTGTGTAAAACACCCTATGTTTGAATACTTACAGGGCTAGAATTAATTAATTTAAATTAAGCTTGATATGAATATCGCTCGGTTTAGAGCCAAGGTAATGTGTATACGGGAGGCGTATATTACATGTCAAAGGTATTTTTATAAAGTATTTTTCGTAATATATACTTTAGCTCCAATGCATGCAGGAACTAAAATATATCGACTTTGTATGTTAATTAATTGTGCTTAATGAAGTTCTAAATTTTCTACTCGTCACTAGATGGAGCTAGCTTCCAAAATTCTAAATGACATTATGAAAAACGACGTGCCGGCGCGTCGGTCTAACTCCATCATGACTCATGACAACGTATATCTGCTTATATTATATATCTGCTTACCATCATATGGGCCGTATGCTTGTTTGCCACCGTCGTGATAAAAAAAAACAGTATTATTTTTTGACAGCGCTAAGTCGAAAAAGGAAGTGGAGATAGCTTCATCGCTCGAATTTGCGAAAGGACAAGAGAAAGGCAAATAGACGAATCTTCAAATTCAAATTCTGTTGTTTGAGGTAACCCCCTAGAACAGCTAGTTTATAGTCAACGTTCAGAAACTAACTTATATATAATTACGCGACGTGAAGCCTTAGACCACAGATTTTAGAGCGTTAAAAAGCAATGATATGGAGCCAGCATTATTAATATTTATGTAGTTATATAGACTATATTATAAACTTAGTCGGTTCTTCTATTGCATACAAGATGTCGCCAGTAACTGATTTTAATTAACTGGTTTTAAGTAGTTAATTGCGGTCATTTAACATTAATTAGTCACAAAAAATTAATGACTTATTTTTACAATTAATTTCAGGCGAATAAACTATGTAAATGTGTATAAAAGTTAACATTTTTTGTATAGGTTAGTTAGTTCCAGTTTTTGCCACAGCTAGGCCACAGCGCAGACACGAAATAATGAATACCGGCTTTCGTGCACCCTTACGGCCTTCGGTGCCATATAACTAATTAATGCTATGATTAAGACCTTTCATTTGAGATAAGGTTCAATTGTATACGCCAGTGGCAAAAGTTGTCCATTTTGCTGCCAAAGCTCCATCTAGTGTTCAATAGAAGAATTAGGCTGTCGTTAATTACAGTTAATTAACGCATAAAACCGTTTTATTTTGGTCTCTGCATACGTTAGAGTGCAAGTATCATTTACGAAAAATAACTTATAAAAATACCTTTTAGCTGTTACATACGACTTTTGTATACAAGTTAGCTTCGCTATGCTACAGGTGTTTTTACATATTAGCAAATGTTTCATCTACTAATTCCAGCCCTGTACGTATTTTTCCGATGGTGGTGGTAAATAAGCGTGAAGCATTTCTTATATTCTTTCATATAAAATACGCTATCACTGGTTATAGACCAGATATTTTATAAATTAACCGTTTATATGCGCAACCTTTGTTTTTAAATAGCTCGGACCCTGCACGCTATCCAATGATGGCGTCATACAATTAAATAATGCACTAGTTAAGACCTTTCAAATGAGATATGTCTCAATCGTATACGCTTATGGTACAAAATGCCCATTCTCCTTTAATAACTTAGTTACTTATATAATAGTATTACTAAATACTGAATGACTGATTACAAGTGATGAAATAAATGAAAGCAAGGATGCAACTAGAAAAAAAATGGAAGCTGGAAATCAAATGAAGTAAATAGGAATGCACAGGTATTTAGGAATTCCTTTTTATCACAACGATTAAAAGCTACAGATCTAGGATGCGTCTCGTTATCACCCAGACTGTTTAGGGGGAGATACATGCCGGAGAAGGATGAATTACAAGAAGTAGACGGAGACAGACAAGTCAAATATAAACCAAGACGACACACGAAGGTTTCTTTGTCGAGTCTAACAGAAACAAGTTTCTATATCTACTTAAGGATGAGCTGAAACCAGAGGTATTGCAAGTATGTAATAGAAAATTTATCTTGGATCGACTCATCCTCAAATACCATGACAGTGAAGTAAAAAATAACCTATGAAAAAACGCAACAGAACCACCACCAACTTGGAAAAATCCAAATTGGCTTGAAAAACTGGGAAGACGGTCTAAACTAACAGGTCAGGAGACTGAGACAGTTCGAAAATACTAAAGCTTGAACATAACAGAAAGACCTAATCGCACAGAGTGGACAGAAGGGAGGCGCGACTACTTGGCCGTTGTAGGCGCTGTGTCAGTATTAACTTTGCTTCGTTCGGTTTCTCTACTGAGCATCTGGCCCAGCAGGGGGTCCTCAGGCGGCGGGTGTGAAGGGGTGCAGGCTGGACCCGTGGCTGCTCCTCTCCTCTCCTATCCCTGCGTTACACATCATCACTAGCGACGCGCGCGCAGCGCCGTGCAAACTATTATTACACCCTATGCGTGTACGCATGAACTGTCGGCCATGTTTACGAAAAGGAATGATACGATTAGATGAAGCAATGAAACGTATTAAATGTCAAAGCATGGTGTTTTAGTTACATTTCAGCTTTGATAGAAACATCCGCTTGATTAGAGTTCAGATACTTCAGATAATTTTAGCTTGTAGTAGCCTGCAAAATGACAGAGAACGTGATACAAAGGGTGAATTGCAAATGGTAGCTGCTAGGTGACTTTGCTAGATAACAAGATAATGAAGGTGCCCTTTGTCAATGGAAACCTTGTTAACGGAACGTGCTAAAATGGGCACACAAAGCCTTAGTAAAGATTGGTAAATTTTCAATTAAAAACGAAATAAATGATCATGTTTGTTTCTGTGCTTAACATGATCTAGCCTTGAATAGGTTATGCAATGATAAATTAGACAAAAATATTGGGCATTGACAAGCATTATTTACACTACGTAAACATGAAAATACTATACTACAATTAAAGTACACGTAATACCAACCTGAAAACTATAAAAAAATATGACTTGTTCTGAAAATATTTTATTGCTTATTGTTTTTCTCTAGTCTCCACTACCCAAAGGTTGTCTGGAAGAAATCGCTCATTAGCGATAAGACCGCCTGTTGTTACCTCTACCTAAATTTATCTAATTGTAAAATTTGTGCTTGTAACTGTATGAGGTGTGCAATAAAGAGTATTTATTATTATTATTATTATTATTATTATTATTTTTACAAATTCATAAGAGTCATTACTAGTGATAGCGATACGGCATTGTTAATAGTTGTATAATAAATAACCGTTTACTGTTGAGTCATGAAGTTAAAAGAACTTAATTTGGACACTGGCTACCAAGTTTCTTAGTGTTTCTAAGATACAATCAAAATAAACTACATTAAACATTACTATTATTGGCCCCATTTATTAATCATTAGAAGTAAATGTGTAATAACTATTAAAATATATGTGATACTTGTTTAAATAGTAGGTACTAGACAAACTCTTTTGTATCGGGGCTCGTACTCATTAAAATAGAACAAAACAACCACTAATAAAACTATGCAACCTGTACTCTGTTGCCTTCAATTCAGAATTTGTGTTTCGTTTCATATTCATAGTTTCCGTGAAACAAATGATACCTGTACACAAACTGGGTCAGTAAATGCGCTCCGTGTCCACAAAATTTAACTACTATTTTAGGATTCCCAGGCAAAACAAAGTCGCATATAATGCTCGTAGCCAAGAACATAAAAACGGTTACCATTTCGTTATTCACGTTTATCTTGAACAAATGAAAAATAAGACAAACACAGATTTAAAAAAAACATATATGTATTAACGCGTTTCACGTTTGATGTGATGCGTCCTAAACGCATGCATGTATGATCAGATTTAAATCAAAATTTGAAAATTGGGTTACGACAAATGTTTATGAAATCTAAAAAAATATATAAACTTCAGCACAGTTAGCATTATTGTACAGCGACATATCTATTCTCGTGGGCGACATAGACATCTGTCACCTTGTAACTGTATTCATCAGAAAGTGACAGATGTCTTTATCGCCCGCGAGACACTGTCGCTGCACACTTGTACTAACCAAGAAGGAAAAATAAAAATAAATATTGAGAAAAAACGTGGCCTACAATATTGATGTGCATTCTGGAGGCCGATCGAAGTTAAAAAAAAATGAATTGTGCTTATTGATAAGATGTGTCGCGAGTTGTGTCAAGGTCAAAATAATAACATAAAAAGTCGTATTCAAAATTTTGGAACGACTACCCTGGTAAATAGGTTCTAGAAATGGCCAGAGCGTCTCGCCATAGTTTTAAATCAGAGCACCATTGACTGTAGGTACGCTCCGGAACATTCATATGCTAATATGGCTACCGCACCTCGTTCTATGCATGAAATTGTAAGACCATAAATTCATGGACTAGGGATTCCATTCGTAGTTGGTTTACAATTTACATAAAATGCTGCATTCATTTAATTAATAAAAGTAGTAAGTAAAAAATCAAAACTTAGCAAATCCGGAAAACAAAACGTCGAAAAAACTATACTTAGCTGTTTTGCTATACTTACTATGTGTAGGATAAATTAGGATCTTAACATGATTTTCAGCACCTACTGACATTAATAATTTGACCAATTTCCGCTACCTTACCGGTTGCCTGGAAGAGATCGCTTCTTAGCGATAAGACCGCCTGTTGTTTACCCTAAGTTTTGTAATTTTCCTGTCCCGGTTTCTTTTATTGAGGTGTGCAATAAAGAGTATTTTATTTATCAATTTATAAAAAGCATGTCGTTACTTAATTACCTACATAAATGTATGAAAATAAATTGGTGGTAAGGTTGTCTGATTTCTAAAAATGGTTGATTTACATATGTAATTGATACGATCTAAATTTAAAACGAAATAAACAAGCTAACGTAAGTATGCATTTTTATTAAATTTTGCCTAAAACTAGCAACACAGGTATTTAATTAAAGTGACACTTAATCGGTAAGTATCATTTTTTATCAACTGTGGTGAATAGGTACCGTAAAACGGGGTAAGAACGGATGACGTGGCAGTTGGGTCATGAATAGGGAGAGTAGAGATGTTAGAGGGGCGAGTTGGTGTTATTAGAACAAGATTCGCTACGTAAATAAAGTATTCTCTTAAAAAGTCAAGCTATTGCAATGTTTATAATCAGAAAATGTCAATCCTACCCATTGATGTCAATTTTCCCAATTCACCTTATGGCTATCCCTACCAATACAAAGTACGGGGTGAGGTAGGATTTCTCACTGTTTTGTGTTCATCATTAAAATTATGAAATTAATCGACAGATAATTAATACATAAAATATTAAAATTCATACGACCGGACTACTTTTTTATGTATAATAATTACCGTGCCACATATAAAAATAAACGTTTATCCAGATTTGAATTTCGGTTTTGTCCCGACACACCCCATTTTACGGTCCTGGGTATTCTTAACTAGTTTCCAGATTAAAATAAAAGAACCGAATCAATTAATCACTCAATTTATATCAGTACAAAAGTAAAAATAAGGACAATACGTACCTAATTCGTATACATATAAGTTGAAAGTAAATCGACAAACAAGATACGCTTATTTATATAATCGTATCTAGAGATTATGAGCTTTAAAGCGATTTAATGAAAACCTCGTAAGTTTGTTTTTGCATAATGAGGTACTTTATGTAACATCTTATAGACGGAGAGCTAGCCACGTCAGATATGACACAATAATGAGAGCGACGAAACCCATCTCCTTCGTTAGCTATACTATTCTTATTTCTAGATCCGGACATCTGGCAGCTATAAAGTGGTGGAGGTCAAAGAATGCGAACCACTTTAAGAATACAAATCCTAGAGGTTTTGACGCAGTATTATGAGAAATTATATTAGTAATTAAATTATATCAATGCCAAAACTTTCTAATGGGGGAAAGTAGTCCAAAACGACGTATAATGTAATTCATAGTTTGTCGCCTACTGGTTTCTGTTTCCGAAATAATTTACAATGTTTTTTCTTTTAATGGTAAAATATAGCCTTACCCTCTATGACACAAATTCGTCAGTTTTTACTTATTTTGGTATTACTTTTTGCCAACTGAAAAATTTTGTTGGTCTGTCACTCTGACCTCCACCCCCTAAAAGCTGCTTTCATTGCTCTCATCATTGTGTCATATCTGAGGTGGCTAGCTCATAGTCCATTATTTAAATATGTAAAGTTGATACCATTACGAGTTCGTTTGGAATTCCCATTTTGGTCTTAATTTAACGAAGTATTTGCATTCATTTGCCCCAAAGTATCGTGACCGAATGAACTGTTGACCAAATAAGGAACAAGTCATTTAAATGTTGCATAAAACATTTCATTTATTTCGTTCAGAGCTAATATCATATTTACATTTTTGTGTGTTTTTGATTACTGCATTTTATATTGAACAGGATTGTACCTGTCAAAAGTGATGATTGGCTTATTTAGATCAAACATTTCTTGTTTACAAATAAGTATCAAGTTCGCGTTTAAAATACAATTATCTAAAAAGAGATTGCCTTACTTCAATGCCGTAAGTGTGTCAAACTTTGACACTGGTTTATCAGATTTACAATTAGTTTAAATGCCATTATGCTATCAGTACTTTAATTTTCTTTATCTTTAAACCTACCTATAGACTAAGAGATAATTCCAGACATTGGTATGCAATATTGATTTTATCGAATCGAAACCCATTATTGCTATCCTTAGTATTATTCAATTAATTTTACAATCTCTCCGCTGGCCTGTCTCTCTGATTTATACCGACGAACATCTGTTAGACGCCCAGATCTAATAAATTTTATAACTAACTAAACTGCTCAAAAAATATTTAAGGTAAAAACCATTTAAAAAAAAATACCTTTTCCGTGACTAGCTCTCCGCCTATTGTAGATTACAACTAACACATTTTTGCTTCTTCGTGCGATGGTATTTTAATAATTTAATATCTTCCCCTAACGCCCCACTTTATCGCAGCGAGAACACAAATTGCTGTACGTGCTAATACATTCTAATTTTGATTTACCTTTCATTCACTCGTACCATTTATGACAGAGACGACAATATATATGCATTAAGTACGCAAAACCTTTATTAAGCTCCCGTGAGGTAAATTAACAAACATTTTACCTATTAAGCCGGTTGCCAGGCAACAAATTGTCGACCTACGTAGAGTGTGCAAAGAATGGAGGGCGAATTTCCTTTGAAGTTTATCGATATAATTCGTAACGAGCTGTTAAAAATGTTACGGAAAAACTGGAGGTGGCAAAGTCACTTTTTCTTCGGAGTTTGAGGCTGATTCAGCAAATCTGCTAATTGAAGGTCAAATCCGTTTTATTACGAATTCAACGTCTGTTATATTTCATGACATTCTTTTGTAAGATATTACTGAATGTGCGCTTCTTAAAAGTTATCATAAATGTTAAAGTGACTGATTTGAATTGCCTATTTTTAAATAAATTGCTTGTAATAATTGAAAATAGATTAGTATTTATAATTTAAAAATAATTTGATAAAAATATGTGTAACCATTAAGAAATGTGGTGATAAATAAGGAAATATGAAACTGTCAGTTTAATTCGACTTCATTTCGAATATGAGGCTGAGGGAATTGAATTGATGAATTCAACTAAGGTAATTTTGTATTTATTTTTAATTATGATATAATTTTTATCACTTGTTAATCAATGTTGGTCGTTTTTTTTTGTTGGCTACCAACGCTATTGTTTTGCTATCTAACTTTCAGTCAAGCGAAATGCAAGTCGGTTAAAAATGACGGAATTTCAACAAAAAAAAAAAAATGCTTGAATTGGAAACTTCCACCTCTTTTGAAAACCAGTTAAATACCAGCACAAAACCGTGTCTTTTAAACAAATCAGGCTGGCATTGAACTTTCTAAGGTCGTAGTTAATCACGCAAGCAACCAGGCTCATTCATTTACCTCAGTATCGGCTTTGATTACCATTTCCCACTCCAATTTCAATGAATTATTTTTCAAACCGTAACTTACTTTCACTTAAATTACTAAAATGAATCTTCAGGTGTAATACATAGAGTTCTCAATTCTTCGTTGGAATACTTTTGTTTATCTTTCAGTACGAGCCACCATTACGGTTTTTTTTTAAAAGTAATGTAAGAAACCTTGAATTGAACAAAAGTTTTTAATGGACGCTGTTATTATGACATTAAAGAGATTCAGTAATTAATTATAAGCATTTAGCATTACTGCCCCATTCATTTATAGTACATTACTGCAGAGACCAGTAAGTAAGCTTTCCTGGCTGAGTATTTAGTAGCCGTCCGAGTCGAAGACGAGGACGGCTACAATACGAAGCCAGGTAAGCTGATTACGGTCGAAGCATGTATAGTGCTTTTCTCAAACATGTAAGGAAATAAAATTACTTGTTTAGTGCTTCAGTTACTGGCTGAGTGATTTAATGTTGTATGAAAATCCTTTACGTACGTCGCGCTGAACCTGCCTTGGAATAGAGTCCCTACTGGTCTCTAATTACTAACGTAACAGGAACATTTCCGAGCATGTTTGAGAAAAGATAGTTTTTATGTTTTTTAGGTAAGGATTTCTTTTTTATGACTATTTACGTTGTTGTTAAACTGAAATAAAAGTGTAGACTAATATAAGAGTTACAATAGAATTTAAAGCAAGCCTAAATAAAGTTTAAGTCAATATTATGTAACGAATATGTCAGTTGCAAGTGTTGCAACGCAAGGTGCCTAAATTTAGTCTAGATTAGATTGTCATAACCAGTGATCGTAGATTTTTCAGCAAAAACAAGTCGAGCAAAAATCGACTTAAATTACGTGAGTAACCCGCTATAAATATTTTTAATATGTTATAGTCTTACGAAAGTTTTATTGTTAAAATTGCTAATCAAAGTAAAAAAGAGTAGCCGGCGCGCTGCCGTCGCGGAAGTCCGCTCGTGAGAATGATCATCGTAAATTAATCGAAACATGTCGAGCGAAAATCGACTTAAATTACGTGAGTAACCCGCTATAAATAATTTTAATATGTTAGAGTCTCACGAAAGTTTTATTAGATTAGATATTGTATTTTTTTTATTAGTAAATCAATTATAGGTAGTATTTGTTTGTAGTTTTGACACATATAAAACGAACGAAATTACCTTTATGTTTGCTTGTACACAAACTACCGAAAATGCATCGACGTCTACGCCGTAGACTGTAAAGGCTCTACGCCGTAGCAACGAATATAAGCGAGCGGTACTTTTTGCTGCAATGTGACTTTCCGGAGCAACATTCTAATTTTCAACTGACTTCAAGATTTCGAAGGAGGGAGTTCTCAAATCGTCGGGATCTTTGTTTTTTTATGTATGTTCACCGAGTATTCGAAGATGGTTGGACCGATTTAGATTTTTTTTTGTTTGAAAGAGTATTCACAGTTCGGATCCTGGAGAAATCGAGGGAACTCTTTAAATATTATAGGCACACCGTTAGTGATTTTAATATCCTTTACAGTGGCTCGGGCATTTCCTTTTGGAAAGGTGGAGTCTAAATAAGTGAAGTCGGTTATTAGGGTTCCGTAGCCAAATGGCAAAAAACGGAACCCTTATGGATTCGTCATGTCTGTCTGTCTGTCCGTCCGTATGTCACAGGCATTTTACTCGGAAACTATACGACGTATCTGAATAAAATTTACACATAAGGTGTATTTTGTATGCAGCTACTTAGTTATGTAGTTAAATTTGAAAAAAAAAATATTTTTAGGGGGGCGCTCCATACAGGTAACTAAATAAAAAAAAAAAATAACCAAATATCAACATGTGACACATCAATCGATAGGTCTTTCAAAGTAACAATGAGGTTTTTTTGACTATTTTGTGATTAAGTGAATATTTTCTGAAATAATCGCTTCGAAAGTCAGAAAAGTTGTGTAGCCCCCGTAACTTTTGAACCGTAAGTTCAAAAATATGAAAAAAATTTAAGAGATGCACCTTATCATATACTTTCTACAAAAATTATTTTGAATATTATCGGTTCAGCCATTTTTGAGTTATCTCCAAAAAACTTTTTCCATAGGCATCAGATACGACCTTTTGGTATTAGTTTGGTTCTTATTCCATTGAAGGTACGGAAACCTCCTATGCGTGGTCCCACACGCACTTGGCCGGTTTTTTTTTGTTTAAAATTATTAATTATGTTAGATGCGGATTTTTATCAGAATTATCTTCTTTTGTTTTTGCGATGACAAATTCAGCGTACATATATAGTTTTACGTATCAAATTAAGATATACTCTTATAGACTTTCCCATACGCGTGCGCCAACCTAACTTAACATTGGCTTGCCTCGTCAAACTCCGTAAAAAAACAGCATTTGTCTCTTACTCATAGCAATAAATTTTGCTAGGGACTTTAAGTGCTAGGTGAGTTCTGAAAATAGATCTAAATCTAAACTTGAAAGGATACCGCGGCCGTAAAGACTGGTATATAGGATAAAATGATTTCCCAAGTACAGTCAGCTATTCTAACCCATACGCGTGCGCCAACCTAACTTAACATTGGCTTGCCTCGTCAAACTGCGTAAAAAAACAGCATTTGTCTCTTACTCATAGCAATAAATTTTGCTCGGGACTTTAAGTGCTAGGTGAGTTCTGAAAATAGATCTAAATCTAAACTTGAAAGGATACCGCGGCCGTAAAGACTGTGGTATATAGGATAAAATGATTTCCCAAGTACAGTCAGCTATTATAAAGGCGTTAAAAGTCTCTGCCAATGACCGCTTTAGGTATATGATTACAAGTCAAGTACATCCGTCGGAGGGATTTAAGTCATACTTCTGATAGTGAACTACAAGTAAATAAAATCGGAGGCCCATTCGAAAAATACAATCTGTCACAAGTTTGATATTAATTGGATAACAAAACAGTATTTGTTTACCAGTCAAAAGTGACGTTTGGTCTATTATGATTATCCATTTGTTTTCATGAATTAGTTGTCAAATTGATATCCAAAATAAGTTGATTAACATCAATGCTACGTCGTTTTAGTGATATTGGTTGCCAGAAAAACTATATTACCTATTTAGATGTATTTTGAAGAACATCAAATTTACAAAAAAACCATGACAATTCACAATAACGAAGTTAAAATACCGTTTCTAGTTTTCCTTGTCTGTATTGAATTTGAATTCAAAACATAATTCGGAAAAAAATATATGATTACAAATTCAGTGATCTTCTCTTTATTGTTTTCAATACTCTAGAGCCATGTAATAAAATCAAAGGCTGAAATTACCGTAAAAATACTTAGTAATAATAAATTCGGCACAAAGCTGAAAGTTTCAACAGTCCAGGCTAAAATTAGACGTAAATAAATTAACGTAAAAAAGTTTTAAGTTAAACGGTTTTATTTCAATCAAATGTTGTACCAAAAACTAGAAAATAAAAATTTATACGAATTTTAGTCCCACATACATTGCTTCCTGGAGAGTAATCATGTATGACGGATAATAGAATAGGCATCTCGAGTCGGATGCTAAAGGCCCTATTTGTCTCTATATCAGTGGATTAAGTCATAATCGGAAGCTTTTATCAGACTAAAATAAAAACGTGGGGCGTTGGTACGACAAAGAAATTAGGCAGGCAGGTTAAGCTACCACTAAGGACTAAAATTCGTATAAATTTTTATTTTCTAGTTTTTGGTACAACATTTGATTGAAATAAAACCGTTTAACTTAAAACTTTTTTACGTTAATTTATTTTTAAGTTTTTAGTAAAATTTTTGTACTTGTAACCAGCCCTATTGACCGTAGTAGGTATCTGGTGGGAAAACTATATGTGATGACATCTCAATTGGTATTATATTAATTGTATGTGACCTTTCATGTGTTTAAAGTAGAGGGTACCTACATTAAGTTGGGTAGTTGGGTACCTACGTATATTATAGGGTACATATATGTATACAGTGTGGGAAAAATCTATGGGTCCTGGAGGGGAACTAAATCCTTGAAATAGCTTAATTTACGTAAAGGACATTCTTTTATTTTAAAACTTTATGCGAAGCTAAAAGGCTGAGTACGTCACAGTGAGAATTGCTTTAGGAGCAGCATGTCATGGACCTGATAAAACTCAATGGTCAAGTGTTTTAGCGAGCCCGAGGGCCGAAGGCCCGAGGGTGAGCCGCAATATACGCGAAGCTAAAAGGCCGAGTACCGCGTATTGCATACGATCGGAACATCACAACGAGAATTGCTTCAGCAGCAGTATGATATGGACTTTATAAAACTCAATGTCCAAGTGCCTTAGCGAGCCCGAGGGCCGAAGGCCCGAGGGTGAGCCCCAATCTTTGCGAAGCTAAAAGGCCGAGTACGTCACGGCGAGAATTGCTTCAACAGCAGCATGACATGGACTGGACAAATCTCAATAGTCAAGTGTCTTAGCGAGCCCGAGGGCCGAAGGCCCGAGGGTGAGCCGCAATCTATGCGAAACTAAAAGGCCGAGTACGTCACGGCGAGAATTGCTTCAACAGCAGCATGACATGGACTGGACAAATCTCAATGGTCAAGTGTCTTAGCGAGCCCGAGGGTGAGCCGCAATCTATGCGTAGCTAAAAGGCCGAGTACGTCACGGCGAGAATTGCTTCAATAGCAGCATGACATGGACTGGACAAAACTCAATGGTCAAGTGTTTCAGCGAGCCCGAGGGCCGAAGGCCCGTGGGTGAGCCGCAATATAAGCGAAGCAAAAGGCCGAGTACCGCGTATTGCATACGATCGGAACATCACAACGAGAATTGCTTCAGCAGTAGTATGATATGGACTTTATAAAACTCAATGTCCAAGTGTCTTAGCGAGCCCGAGGGCCGAAGGCCCGAGCGTGAGCCGCTATCTATGCGAAGCTAAAAGGCCGAGTACGTCACGGCGAGAATTGCTTCAGCCGCAGCATGACATGGACTGGACAGATCTCAACGGTCAAGTGTCTTAGCGAGCCCGAGGGCCAAAGGCCCGAGGGTGAGCCGCAATCTATGCGAAGCTAAAAGGCCGAGTACTGCGTATTGCATACGATCGGAACATCACAACGAGAATTGCTTAAGCAGCAGCATGACATGGACTTGATAAAACTCAATGGTCAAGTGTCTTAGCGAGCCCGAGGGTGAGCCGCAATCTATGCAAAGCCAAAAGGCCAAGTACGTCACGGCGAGAATTGCTTCAGCCGCAGCATGACATGGACTGACAAATCACAATGGCCAAGTGTCCTAGCAGCATGACATGGACTTGAATAAACTCAATTGTCAAGTATCTTAGCGAGCCCGAGGGCCGAATGCCCGAGGGTGAGCCGCAATCTATGCGAAGCTAAAAGGCCGAGTACCGCGTATTGCATACGATCGGAGCATCACAACGAGAATGGCTTCAGCAGCAGCATGACAAGAACTTGGTAAAACTCAATGGTCAAGTGACTTAGCGAGCCCGAGGGCCGAAGGCCCGAGGGTGTGCCGTTATCTATGCGAAGCTAAAAGGCCGAGTACGTAACGGCGAGAATTGCTTCAGCAGCAGCATGACATGGACTTGATAAAACTCACAGCCAAGTGTCTTAGCGAGCCCGAGGGCCGAAGGCCCGAGGGTGAGCCGCAATCTATGCGAAGCTAAAAGGCCGAGTACGTCACGGCGAGAATTGCTTCAGCAGCAGCATGACATGGACTTGATAAAACTCAACGGTCAAGTGTCTTAGCGAGCCCGAGGGCCGAAGGCCCGAGGGTGAGCCGCAATCTATGCGAAGCTAAAAGGCCGAGTACCGCGTATTGCAGACGATCGGAACATCACAACGAGAATTGCTTCAGTAGCAGCATGACATGGACCGGACAAAACCCAATAATTAAGTGTCCTAGCGGTCACGACTCAGGAGTTGGAGATAAATAAAACACGTAAACGTCTATACCTCAAACTAGAACACTATTTTTGAATGCATACATTCTCCAACTGGTCCTTTATGGCAGCCAGTAGCCTAGCAGCATTACGATTGAGGAGTTAGAGATCAAACGTAACGTAAATGTCTCTAGCTAAAACTAATGCACTATTTTTAAATTGACACATTCTGGAACCGGTCAGTTATGGCAGGCTGTAACTTTGCATCATCACGACTGAGGAGTTGGAGATCAATATGTAACGTAAATGCGTCAACCTAAAACTAGAACACTATTATTAAATTGACACATTCTCCACCCTGTCAGTTATGGCAGGCTATAACCTTTCATCATCACGACTTAGGAGTTGGAGATCAATATGTAACGTAAATGCGTCTACCTAAAACTAGAACACTATTATTAAATTGACACATTCTCCACCCTGGCAGTTATGGCAGGCTGTAACCTTGCATCATCACGACTGAGGAGTTGGAGATCAATATGTAACGTAAATGCGTCTACCTAAAACTCGAACACTATTATTAAATTGACACATTCTCCACCCTGTCAGTTATGGCAGGCTGTACCCTTGCATCATCACGACGGAGGAGTTGGAGGTCAATTTGAAACGTAAATGCGTCTACGTAAATCTAGAGCACTATTATTAAATTGACACATTCTCCACCCTGTCAGTTATGGCAGGCTGTAACCTTGCATCATCACGACTGAGGAGTTGGAGATCAATATGTAACGTAAATAACTCTACCTAAAACTAGAACACTATTATTAAATTGACACATTCTCCACCCTGTCAGTTATGGCAGGCTGTACCCTTGCATCATCACGACGGAGGAGTTGGAGGTCAATTTGAAACGTAAATGCGTCTACCTAAATCTAGAGCACTATTATTAAATTGACACAGTCTCCACCCGGTCAGTTATGGCAGGCATTACCTATGCAGCATCAGAACTGAAGAGTTATTGGTCAATATAAAGTCACTAAGGATTTATTTACTCGCAATAATATAAGTAGTTAAATTAGCAGATGTGTACGACTCTCGGTTAGGGTAAGCAGTGTCTCTGCAGCATCAGGATTTGAAGATCAAAGGTTGAAAATATTATTAAAAGTTATTGTCACGGAGACCTGATACGCATACCAAATTTCATCGAAATCTGTTAAGTAGAAATGGTCGAAAAATCGATTGCAAGATTTGATGCGTATAAATATACAAATAAATAAACAAATAAATATACGAGGTCAAGCTAAATAAAACCGTTTAAAAAAAGTATTTTTGGCGCGAAATTTTAAGTAAAAAGTAAGCGCAGCAATGTTGATAAAACTAAAAAGCTGCAGCCCTTCCGTGTCGAAGGTTGCATTTCTACTCTCTAGAATCACTTCATTTATCTATCATCGCTGTTTTTATTTCTTTATTTATGTATTCTACATACAAGCTAACAGCTAACGCCAACACACTTGTATGGGACTATCATATTTTACAGGTAGTAGTTTGCAACAAACCAAATGATGAAAACAAAAAACTAATTTAAGCTCACAGTTGCCGCCAACACACTTGTATATACCGTTAAGAATACATTTATGTAAATGTTGATAATGTCATAAAGATTATAATAAATTATAATTTACAGTAGTAGCTATTCAGGTGACTATTGATTTTACGCTTTAAGGAAGTAAAGTTGTCTGTGAATATTTCGGAAATTTGGATGGAGGCTAGAAACTCATTTAGTAGTATTTTTGAAGGAAAAGCACATTAAAATTCGGTAATGCAATGTTTTTTACATTGACATGAATTCAATAACGCATCACGATGTTCATAGTTCACAAATCGATCAATCAAACAAGTATAGTCATTTTCGAAAATCGCACATTTGAAATGATACAATTTAACCCAAGCACCCTTCTAATTCTTTTTCAATAGAAATGGATGGGTAGATTATTTTATGCAAAATTAAGCAAAATGTACTCGACTGTACAGTATGGAGGAAGCACTTTCCGTCGGATATGGGAGCTGCAACGCCGCGTAAACTCCGCATTCTAAAATCGCGTAAAATAGCCGGTTTTAGAGCGTCCTGTATCATAGACGTGCCGGTTTAGGATCAACTTTTCACCCAGGGTTTATTCGTCGTATCGACTACATTTAAAAGAACTGAAGTCCCAGAATATATATAGAAATATTACACAGAGCTACACAGGTAAACTACCATTTCGTCCGACGAAAAATTATGAAAAAGTGTTGATCAGTTACAAATTAGACAGTAATATATTCTTAATCAGAGACTTAGAAAAGTGATTCTCGATCACGACCCAGAAATCATTATGTATATTATTACGTTATTATCAAGGTATACTCGTCCTTCTATTACTGTAAGTAAAAATATACGTAAAGTACATCTGTTCCGTCATACAATACCACGCGTCCTCGAGGTTATACAAGAAGATCTTCAACAACGCTACCTACAAGAATATTTTAAAGACTTTCTTCGCACAAAGCTATTCGTAGCGAGACGAATTCTTTTGTCAAATTATTTTTACTCGCCCGCGCGATCCAAAGATGCCAAATGGCAACCATTCGGAATATAAAATGGGAATACAGGGCATTCCATTGACAAAAGGTTATAGGAATGAGTGTAGGCTCGAATCAGGCAGATGTCAAAAGAATAAAAATGTTCACACATTTTTACGTAGAATATCAGGAGGTAAAATGCAATTGGCGTGACAGTGAGAATGGGATTGAAATGTTCATATATAAATAGCAATGTTAGCATCAATGGTTAATATATGTAGACGGCTACAAATCTGAAACATAAAAATTATGAGAGGGATTCTCAATTTAAACTATGGTTTAATTACTGTGCCATGTAAAGATTCTGACCCTTTAGTCATAATATATATACAGATACACACACGTATTTGTATGTTTTTTTCACGGCCCAAACATTTTAAGACACTTAAACCATTTTTCATCTATGTGCCCTGTTAGGGCACCTAGGTACTTTTGTCGTATTAATGTGTGCGTCGTATCTATTATAATGCTGGCTACACATCTGACATATTTGTGAAAATATTCGTGTTACATCTCTTCTCTATTCCATAGTAAAGATGAGATACGACACGAATATTTAGACAAAGTGCCGTATTCTAATTTTAAAATACATAAACAATACATTAAAAACACAATCTATCTCAAACATAACTCCAACACGCAACAAATAATCAAACAATATTGCAGTTTATTGGACTTGCATCGGAATAATTTTCAAGCAAATTCTGATATTTCTGATTCAGACGTTGAGGCGCTAGTTGTATTGTGTAGCTAATGCATTGGATTTGTATTGAAGTTGTGTCGTGTCAATGTGTTTGAGTTTGTTTGTGTGTTTTAAAGTTAGAATACGGCCCAAATAAGGCCAAGTGTGTTGGCTCCAGGTTTACATTAGATGTGAGCATAGGTTCAGAATGGATCCATCTCTCCCCATGTAATTCATAAGCTAAACAAAATTTACTTTTCAGGGCACAGTTTTCCAAAATGTATGTCTATAATATGAAATATAAAATGAAGTAAAACGTACTTGGTTTCATCTATGTACACTGCTTCCAGAACTCTAGCCGCATATTGTAGGTTTTTTTGTAGTGTTTCTGCTGATATTTCGCCTCTATTTAATTGTCTAAGGAGATAGCGTAATCTGTGAACAAAGAAAATATACAGATTAGTAAAATTCACTTTTAACAATTAGATATTAGTTCCGGTGAATTGTAACCGGTTAAGAAATTAACCTAACGAATTAGCTACCGGTAATTCTTATACTAAATATTTACCGATTACCTTCCCTAATTAGGAATCACCCAAAAGCGTCATTAAGAACGGAGTGAAAATAAAAAGTAAAACATCAACGCTAACATTCCTTAGTTATAGGTACAGTCACTGGCAATGGTATCTTCCTACACGAAGGGCGCCAAACTATGTGACACGCTCCTATGGCCCTACATATAAGAGCGTGTCACATATTTTTGCGGTCTTCGTGTAGGAAGTTACTATTGCCGGTGACTGTACATCCTTTTCTGGCCAGCAGAATCTACAATAAACAAAATGAACCAAATTTAACAAACGATTAAAATATGTCTATACAATCTAGTCTGGGTTTCTCTAGTACCTACGCACAATTTTTCAATTGTAAATTAAAAACGACATAATACGACTAAGATTGAAACATAGTAAACGCTTCGATACTCAATCGGGCCAAAGCCCCTTTTCAAAACGAACCGCAAACGGTAATAAACTCGAATTGTCTAATAAAACCAGGCCAGCAATAAAACCGAGAAAAAACAATCCGGACAATTCCTTTTCATTTGCGGGACTCAATCGATCTGGTGGAATTAGTGTTGTACTGGGGGTTTATTTCCCTGTTCCATATGCCCGAAATAAGAAAAGAATTAATGCGACGTCAAGAAATAAAGAGCCATATAAATAAACAGTTTCATTAATTATTTTTTGCTTAAACCCAAGAGTTAGTAGGTATGTGTTTGCCACTGACCGTGGTACAGTCAAGTGTAAAAATATGGGTGTACTCATCTTACTCAAAAATATGTCCCATAGTATCTTATTCCGTTGTAATAAGTGCGTAGTACCATATTTATGAGACGATTTTTTCGATACGTATTTTTGCACTTGATTGTACTAGAACTATGCTTATAGCTAAATGCATGTTGCATAACGTTATCTGATATTTCTTTTGATTTGTATTTCGAAGGTTGAGTTAATCCCCTTTTGGATCGCTGAGCCATAATTGTTAAGGGGCATAAGCTCCGTGAAACGGGAACATGCCCAAGCTCATCACTAGGAGGAATGCACGAAGGGCCGCTTTGCGGGCCCTATTGTTTCTAGACAGCGGTTAATTTGGATCCACGCCGGCCATGACCGTGAACAAATGTTCTGCCATATATGAGACGCCCACAGAAATAACTCTTATTGTTACTATTACTATAGATGACTAAACGAAGGGATTCACGCGTAAATTGAATAGATGTTCTAATAAATTACGAGACGCTAATAAGGACCATAATACGTATATTAACCCGGATATCTGTCAAGAGAGGACTCTCAGTTTCTTCAGGCATATTACACGGTTACCTAATAGGCATTGTCAGGAGAAACAAATTATTCTTGGATACGTGGAAGGCGAGCGTAGTAAGAGTCCCATTCCAGTGCGATGGAGCGGCGCTATAAAGAGGAATGCAAATGAAAGCTTCTAGAAAACAGTAAAATTAGCAAAAAACCTGACTGCATGCGGAGGACAATTGGATATGGTCATGATCCTTGGTCACGAGGGAACGACTAGAAAGAAGAAATATATTAACCGGCTTAGTCATAAATGTATTACAGGCCTCATTTAACTAATAATCTATTATTATTATTCCTTAGACAAATAACCCAACCCACTTCATTCCAGGCGCAAAGGTGCTCAATACCCTAACCGCATATCCTCGCTGAACTACGATGGACAAACTGTTGTAACAGGAATGACCCGGAGAGGGACCAAAGCCACGCTCCGACTACCCACTCCCTTATAAATGTTCGTGCCTCTGAGCCCCAACAACCAGTAGTCTCAACCGCTAGAGGAACAAACAGATAGCCAACCAAGTACGCGTAATTTTCCCATTTTCCATGAGTGACTACCCCCTCAGCTTGCCTTTCTACCCAGAGGTACGACTATGCACACAGCAAAAGTGCTAACGCAAGTTGCGTCCACGAGTTTCTGCTAGGGTACGAACGTCATATCATCCGATTTTATGGGAACGGACCGGCTAAGGCCTAAGGGCTCTAACATACATAGTAAAACTGACAAAAGCGCCCTACGAACGATGTCGTTCAGAGTGTGATGAAGAGGGAATCTTCCTGCACATCGGCAACATCTGAATGCGTGGTGACCGTTGCTCTACTATAATGCCGTAGATGCATATATGAATCAACACCCGCATCGAATCGTTGTCGAGGAGGGTGCCCAAATGCAGAGAGGGAAGGGCGTGCAAACTATGCCCTCGATTCCGACCTCTCCACCAGGACGCTCTCTCCACCAGGCCATCGAACGTCCGTTTCACATAAAACGTCGTCCCATATCCGTTGCTTCTTCTCGCCGGCTTCACAGGCATGCCTCGAGAAGTATAATATAAGTATTTATAAATATACTCATTGAGGAATTTTTGATGAGCAAGATGTGGTAAGATAACCAGTATTAATATACTCTCCAGACAAAAAATTGTTACTGATTTTGTTAAAAGATGACAGAATGGATCAGATTTTTTGGGTATTTCAACTCATATTATTATTGTATTTCGCTTTTTCCGACCTTGGCCAAAAACGCGTAGTTAAAATCATATTGGGTTCCCTCCGAGCATTCTGTATGAAAAATAGTACTTTAATCTAATTATAAAATTATAATGATACAAGATCACAAATTATCGAGAATAAAAGGCTCAGTTTTAACCGCGAAATATCAAATATCATTAGCCGATTGACAACGACGGAGCAAACACAACAAGCCTTTGTACTACCGCGCTACTAAGAAATTTTAATCAAAAAATACTCAGAATTTATACAAAGGCAATTTTCCTGGAAATTTTCTATTATGTTTTATAGGACGAACTAACTAGGTAAAGTAATTTTTTCTGAAGAATCGTTGGAACCACGTAATTGAGAGAAAGGGAATTACGGTACTTACAATAATTGGAAACTAGTATGTAGGCAATATAGTATATTGCCGAGCGTCTGCCTAGCTTCATAGCTGCGCTAGTCCATTATGTAATTTCTCAGGGAATGGAGAGGAGCCCTTTTCTATTTTTTTTATTAACCTGATATTGATTTGACAATACGTACTCGTATTGTTTACATCTCGCTGGTGCCCGTGCACCCAGGGCCATCATAATTTTAAATCGTCATTTGTTACGGATCTGTTATCAATAGGATTTTATTTCGTCATCAAAATGACATCTAAATTTTGATTCTGATAACTGAAGTCACTAAAATATGTAACGTTTCGTATTGACTTTAATCAATTTACTTTTAACATATGTTTGAAATGTATTTGATTATCAGAGAAGCATATGACAGGGAAATGTTTATCTGATCCAAGATCCTATCCTTTTTAACATTAATTTAAAACCATTCCAATAATGAAAAAAAAAATATGTTTCCAGGATGCACTGAAAATATAATTAATATCACATCTGGTTAAGATTTGGAGTTGAAATAGGTCTTTGGTTACAACCGTAAAGTTTCCAATGACTTTCCACCTCAGCCGAAAACTCGTCTCGCTTTTATTCCTATCAAATCAATCGGAATAATTGACTCGGCTACGATTGGTTTGAATGAAAATATCCGGCGCCCTTCATCTTGAACTAATGCAAACCGATATCCGTGGAATTTTTCATCATCCCAATATTCTGACGTGTGATTTCTGACATTGCTTACGGCTTGCCGGTTTGACATATAGGATTGTAAGTGGATTTTTTATTGAAATCTTACAACGTATTGATGTACTCAAAAGCAATATCAAAGATTTAATAATGAAGAAGCGCACAGTAAATTTGTTATTATCGTTTAATTCAATAAATATTATGTTTATAGTCTGTCCGGCAAAAGAATTGTCGTAGAATGTATAGTTCCCATATAAACCTCGACACTTCTCTTTGCGGACAAACTATAGTACTGTCAAAATAGCGTTTTGAGGTATAACTGAACCGCGATTAGAATAAGATTAGAGTTGACAGTTTTCCCATATACCTACTTACGCCAAAATAAGTTTTATTTTATTAATACAATGACGGTGGCAAACAAGCATACGGCCCGCCTGATGGTAAGCAGCTACCGTATCCTATGGACGCCTGCAACTCCAAAGGTGTCACATGCGCGTTGCCGACCCTTTACAAAAAGGAGGATTCACTGTGTTGACGGTTAAAGGAACAAGAGGGTCCCTCATCGTCAACACACTGGGTCCTCTTTGAGCTCTTTGGCGTGACAGCTAACTCAATCGTATTTTCATCGCGGTTCAGTGATAGAGACAGACCTAAATGCGACCTTGTCGCATGCGTCAGACGTATCGACGGCGAGAGAGTTTTCAGCGTCCCTGTTGGCTACGGGGTAGGTTTCGATCTTACAGCGACTATCGTGAGGCCACCTTGTACTGTTCTAACCGGCTCGCTGTCTACTATACGGTGACAGAAAGACAGCCTTACATAGCATGAAAGGGACAGACTTACCTTGGCAGCTGGAGGAGGTTGTATTGTTGTATAACATACAGTGGGACAAAGACAGCCAGTACATAATAGACATTAAAGAGCCAGACTTACTTAAGTGCGGCCTTGTGGCATGCGTCAGGCGTGTCGACGGCGGCCAAGTGTTCGGTGTCTAGACTGAGCTGGTCTAGTTGTTCGTCAGTGGGTGTGGGGCAGCTTTCAATCTTATGGCAGCTAGAGGAGGTTGTATTGTTATACAGTGGGAGTAAAACACAAACATAGCAAACATGAAAGAGATAAACTTACCTAAGTGCGGCCTTGTCGCATGCGTCAGGCGTGTCGACGGCGGGCAAGTGTTCAGAGTCTAGACTGAGCTGGTCTAGTTGTTCGTCAGTGGGTGTGGGGCAGCTTTCATTCTTATGGCAGCTGGAGAAGGTTGTATTGTTATACAGTGGGAGTAAAACACAAACATAGCAAACATGAAAGAGATAAACTTACCTAAGTGCGGCCTTGTCGCATGCGTCAGGCGTGTCGACGGCGGGCAAGTGTTCAGTGTCTAGACTGATCTGGTCTAGTTGTTCGTCAGTGGGTGTAGGGCAGCTCTCACTCTTGTGGCGGCTGGAGGAGCGCCTCACTATCGTGAGGCCACCTTGTTCTGTTGACAAAAGGAATAAATGTTAGTTGACTTATTTCTTTATCTGTGTTTTTTCTGGGAGGATTATGGAAAAGTAAGATATTCGAAAAAAACATGCGGTCTGAATAGAACATCAAAGGGGTGGTGTCATGCTCGCACTCGTTACAACATTGACTTATTAACTTTTTGCATAGACTAATTATTAACCCAAGACCCCGCATAGCCGGGCGACCCCCGCTGCCACGCACGAAGTAATTTCACTCTAAAGTAAGACACTAATTATTGTAAGTGACAGTAAACTTATTACGTCTCCATGGCAACGATTGGTCTGGCTTTCTCTTACGCCCGCCCGATGGAATAATCGCGCGTTCCCTGTCTAGCATTGCGTTCCCCTCCCGCAACCCTTCTTTTTGGCAGCTTAGGTTTCAAAGAAAGAACGCGATAAGCGGAGTATAGCGATATCTTGTATATGACTTTTTGTCATGTTACAACATAAATCATTATTGTCAAGTGATGTGTATACTCCTTTAATCAGAACAAGAGGATAATCCTTATTTTTCTCTCTCGGCCTCACTTTTTGGTGGAAGTCCACAATTCGCCTTAAGGATTATTCACGCTTTACGGTAACGAAAAACGACACTTCCGACACTTCATTTTGTATAGAAAACATCACGTGACCTCCGAGGAGCACGTGACCCTCTCTATACAAAATGAAATGTCGGACATGTCGTGTAAGCCGCGGAACGGTACAGCGTGAATCATCCTTTAAGCGTAGGCTCGTGATTCTTTCATTATACTTAGGTAACTAAGAAATGATAGGTTAGACATCTATAACTTCAGATAGATCGAATTGTGATGCACGTATTTAAAATCTTGATTGCTAGGTAGACTAAGAGCTTAGAAGAGTTTCTCAAAATATGTCGCATCATTTGATATTCAGTCACTTTTCGGTGAAGGAAAACAACGTCAGGCACTCGAACTTCGCTATAAGGCCTTGTTCCTAGTTTGGAAGGTTGTATTTTCTTTCGTTAAACATAGTGACTATTACGTAAATTCTTAGGAATAAGCTGCTGAGCGGACCCCATGCAGGTTTCCTTACGGAGCTGTGGTAATTCATTTTACTATTATTTAATTTAAATTTTCGTGAGACAACTAACACTATTAAACATGTCGCGCGAAGTGACTAAAATGATATGATTCTATTATTATTCATTTTAAACTGCCAGAACTAAAGTAAGCATATACAGCCTTGGCCAGAAGTGTTGAGCACCCTTGCGATTTTCATACAAAACTCGAAAGTTTAGACCGGCGTTTCTATCTTTTCTGAAGTTATTTTATCAATTAATTCAAACTGAACAGGCATGTTTTGTTGAAGTCAGTAGTAACTGCATAAAATATTTGCAATTTTTCGCACCGACCTAAATTCGCATTTTTGGGACCTCCACTTTTCATATTTTATAGGTACCTTGAAAGGGTTATTAAGTAAAGTTTTCTAGATATATCAATAAAATATAACATTTTACGTCATCGTACATTGTTATGATAGGGAATTAATACTTAACATCAAAATTGTAAACAAAAAAGAGCTATGCTCAACACTTCTGGCCAAGGCTGTATCTAATATTTTGAGGAAGGTTACCAAGTGATTAAAGTTAATTAATAGTTAAAACACTAAACTACAGGATTAACTTTGTTCATAAACACACATAAAACATGTGGATATATTGCAGGAAATGAGTGTAAAACTTTGCGAAAGCTACAACGATAAGGCAAATGCCGGTGAAACAATTAGACGGCGAGCTAGCCACGTCAGATAGCGACGAAACCTCTCTCGTTAGTTTGCTATACTATGCTTATTTCTAGATCCGGACATCTGGCAGCTGTAAAGTGGTGGAGGTCAAATAATGAAAACCACTTTAAGAATAAAAATCATAGAGTTCTGGTTTTGATGCGGTATTATGAGAAATTATAAATAATTAGATTATAGGTATCATTGCCAAAACTTTCTGATGGGGAAAAGTAGTCCAAAACGACGTATAATATAATTAATAGTTTGTTGCGTACTGTTTTTGTTTTCGAAATAATACGCATTTTTTTGTTATAATGTTAAAATATAGGCCCCGTCCTTTATAACATAACTAAGACAACTTCGGAAGTTTTTACCTATTTTGGTATTACTTTTTACCAACTGAAAAATTTTGCTAGTGTGTCCCTCTAACCTCCACCCATTAAAAGCTGCCAGATTCCCGGATCTAGCAAAAAGGATAGTATTGCAATCTTACTAGACGGTTTCGTTGCTCTCATTATTGTGTCATATGTGACGTGGCCAGCTCTTAGTCCAAAGTTTCTGTTTCCGTGTTACGATTTAAATGATTGCTTTTATTATTACCAGTGTTTCGTGCTACATGCGATTTGTGAACTAGAAAAGTAATATTTGTCGAAATAATATTAAGAGTTTATGAGACAAGCGGACGTAAAAAGACGTGCAATAGCAACACAGGTTTTGTTGGTCGCAACGAAATATGTACAAAGTAGTTGCCCCTATTTCACCACGGTGACAATTGTCACAATTTCTGACATATCCAAATTACTGACATCACAAGCGTCCACAGGCTACAGTAACCGCTTACCATCAGACGGACTGTATGCTTGTTTGCCACCAACATGATATGTTTTAATAAAATTCAACATATTTATATTATATCGTCAATAAATAGGTACAAGTTTGGTGAAGGTTTCATGACAATTGTCACGAAAAATAGCCCTGTGAGCCCTGCGAGGCTTGTGTCGGAATTTCGTGACAATTGTCGTGTTTTTCGATACATACGTGTCAAACCTCGAGGATGTCGTAGAGGACCTCTGTTTACAAAAGTAGTAGATATAGTAATAATAATAATAAATGAAGATTTTCTTTAAATATTACGTTGGTTGCAAACAAGCATGCAGCCCGCCCAATGGTAAGCGGTTTCTGTAGCCCGTGAACGCCTGTGACGTCAGTAATAACGATGCTGACATATGTCACATATGATTCGAAAGTGCTTGTTGCTATGCCTACTTGAATAAACACATTTTTGACTATGACTTTTGACTTTGTCAGCGTGGTGAAATAGGGGCCTGGGCCGCGATTCGAAAAATAAACACACACACTGGACAGACACAGCTCCAACCCAACTCAACCCAACTCAACTCAACGCTATAACGACATTGACATTTGCTATTCGAACAGATTTTCATTCAACATTGGTCTCACATTGGTCACACATTGGTCACACATTGGTCACACATTGGTCTCACATTGGTACAGCATTGGTACAATGTGTCAAGATTGGTGTTATACTAAAGAAAAATATACTTGATAGCAACAGATAATAGTAATCGATCAAGGGTAAAGACAGTAAAGATACGGTTGCGTCAAACATTAATTTATAATAGCCTGATTTTTTTCTTATTCGTTGTTATGGAATATTTATAGATCATATATGCAAAAATCCTACCAATTTTTCACCCGGAAGTAGTTAAATAGGTAAAAAAATATACATAAAAAAATTTAATATTTTTAGTTACAATAATATCAATTATTTTTATTTGTAAATATTACGATATTTAAGTATTCTTTCTGTTTAAAGCGAAAAACAGGAAACCGATTCCATGTAAAACCACATAAATAACAAAATGTACGGCGTTGGCGATATATATCCTAATACAATATATACTAAATAATTACAACTAGATACCAACTTAAAACTAACTTATAATCCAAGAAACAAATAGTAATCATTGGTAGTTTGTTCTGACACATTTTAAATAACTTAGAAACGATATATTCATTAAAATCCTACAAGAAAAACGCTTGTAATATGTGTGTACATATTTGTGGCGGTTAGCGAATAACGATATTTTGTAGGATTTCATTGCGTAAATAATACTTGTATCATGATATATCCGTTACACTAAAAATATTAGCTATTATTAATTATTTCCAATTCCCCATACTAGCCGCCCGTAAAATGACTGTAGTATAAGTCGTTCTTAGGATAGATAAAAATAATACACTGTGGTATGTACTAATATGTACAGAACCCTTTGAACCGACTTGCACTTGGCCAGTTTTTAAGTCCTTATGAATTTTCATGTTAAATTCATGAAAAGAATGTTGACGTAATGATTTCCCTTTATTAAAACTGAAAATATAGCTTGAAAAACCGTCCAAGTGCGAGTCGGACTCGACCACGAAGGGTTCCGTACAATTACCTATAAAAACGGCAAAAAAATCATGTCTGTTGTATGGGAGCCCCCTTCAATATTTATTTTATTCTGTTTTTTAGTATTTTTTGTTATGGCGGCAACAGAAATACATCATCTATGAAAATTTCAACTGACTAACTATCACGGTTCATGAGATACAAGCCGGTGACAGACGGACAGACAGACAGACGGACAGTGGAGTCTTAGGGACCCGTTTTTACCCTTTGGGTACGGAACCCTAAAAATGGATAAAATAAAGGAGGACACCAAAAATACGTAACATTTTAACTGTTTACTAGTAACAGAGATATATTAAAAACATTTTACCATTTTTACCATAAAAAAAGCATATTTTTTTCGAAAAATCGAACTTGAATTGAAATTACCTGCTAGGAGTGTATATACTACCTGCTAAAATAATAGAAGACAGAAAAGAACCAGTTTTAGTTTGTTTCTTGAGTGTATTAAGTTCCGAGCAAGATATAATACAGGTTACGGTAAAAGGAGATCAAAATAAGATAAAATTGTAAAAATGTAATACGCTTACGAAACAGTTTCCACTGATGCAGCATTCATTACCGCCCATTCAGGCCGGCCTGCCATTCAATCTTTATGCACGACACTTTGCCTTTTTGCGTCTATTGCAGATTGCTACTCGCTTACTTTCTGTTGGCGTACCAGTACGGTCCAGTTAATACAGCAAACCAATTAGAATCTTGCACCTCAGATGTAAGTTTCAAATTGATTTGTTAAATGCGACTGTACTGTACTATTGGTTTCTAGTATTCTTCAATCTGGCGAGAAGCCGGTTACTCCTTTCATTTTCTTTGCAGATTGGCTACGAACATAGTGTAGAAGTTTTCAATAAATATAATGTATGACTTGAAGATTTGTTTTGGTGGAGAAAGATTTGTTTTGAAAGAAGATTAACGATTAAGAAGGTATGTACGATTTTATCACAGTACATTATTTGAGGCTTACTTAGTATGCTTTATGCAAGGTGTTTCCTGTAATACGCACAATAAATTAAAACGTAGATTCTACTCCTAAAACAATAAAATTTTCATTCAACAACTTTAAAAAAAATATGTATTATTTAGATTTTCTCTTTTTCACACAAAGAAAACTATATTATCAATGTACGTTAAAATCCGTCTAATTGACATCGCTTGTCAGACTTGTTACCCTACAGACATAATCAATTTCGCAATACATTGCGTGTTCCAATAAACTTTAATGTGTATAAAAATCAAACCGCAAGTTATTTTCCAAAGTCGCTGAACAACACTTGTCTAATTTGAGAAGTAGAATTTACGTTTTAAATTATTGGTCGTATTACATAGAACACCCGGTATAGCCGAACTTGGCGCGTTTAAATTCTGAAGAAAGAGCATTAAATAAATATGGATTGCAACCATGGTCTGAAATAAACATTTTTTATTTAAGTATTTTAATTTATCTATTAAACATTAATTGTATGTTAACTTTACTTTAATTAACTTTCGTGTCTTAATAGACCATGAACGAATGAAACAAGAGAACTGACAATCAATCATTCTTCTAGCATCGTAATAATATAATCGTAACGTATGCGGAATGAAATCTGGACAACATTCAATTTCTTATAAAATAAATATAACATAGTTATTTTTATAATCTTTCATGGTTATTAATAATTTATTTAATCACATTAAATGCCAGAGTAAGTTTACTCCAATGCGAGGTTTCAAACGAAAGTTGTGGTAGGTACTTTATGTCCATCGCTGTCGACAACAACAATGTACAGATTTTTTAAGATCTAAATTTATCTTCCATCGGATAACTTTTTAAGGAAGCTTCGTATACTTGACATTTTTCACATTCTTGGCCGTAAGATTATTGGTGTTCTCAAAATAATAGTTACCTTGCCACGAATTTCCATTTTAAACAACATCAAAAAAAAGTCATTCAAAAACTCCAAAAATGAAAAAAAAAAACACCTGTTTTTACATTTTTTCACCAAAGGACGTGGCCGTATTTTCGGTTATTTATTTTTTATTTTTGGAGACGTTGGGCGTAACTTTTCTTAATTGTTAACGGATACCTATGTCTTCAAGATATTTTAAAACAGTTTTACTGCCACATTTCAATGCCTTCCTGAGTTCTCTATAAGATTTTGTGACTCAGCGGGCTGTCGTTTTCTTTAATCGATCTCTCTTAGCAAACTGGCTAATGCTGGAATGTTTCCCTGAACCAGGCTTTCTTGTGGCAATTTTTGTAAAGAAAAAGGACGCAAAAATATTATAAATAGCTCTTTAGCTCTATCCCATTTCCACAAAATTTTCCACGGTCTTCGCTTTCAGCCATAGGGAATTAATACTGTAGAAATTACATACTGTTTCGCGACGTTGTTCTCCTCGATTAACCATAATTATAAGATAAAGAATCCAATGCCCATTAAAAGTACGGGATTAATTAACAGATGTATAAGCTTTCAATTGGCATTTATATAAAATATGAGTTTATTTCTTTACTTACTTTTTACGTCTTCAAAACTTTGTCCAGATTTCATTCCGCATACGTTAGTAGTGTTCTAGTGGCGTTTCTACTTAAAAATTACAAATCAAAATATTTAATTAAATAATTTAGTTTCTTCTCTAGTTACATCTTTCTAGTATCGTTAACCCCCGCTAATTTGCCATTGTTTAGTTAGCTGAACCTGGGGCCCGAAGCGCCGAACAAAATGAATGGAACGAAGACCTGCCACGTTCCCTGTTGCGCAGAAATAATTTATTTTATTCGTGATTATACAATCACATACAAATAAATAATAGAACTTAGCATTATTGCTAGTTCTAACAAATGCTGCCGCGGGAGTTAACGCTGATCTTCCAGCGAGACCATTTATAAGCCACTACCGCAGTTGTACGCTGTTTGCGGCAGCTACAATTAACGCAATCTAGTCTTTCACATAATATACAAAATCTAGTAGGTATACCGTGCTCATATAACTAATTTCATTCATAGATCAGACTCGGACTCGCGCACCGAGGGTTCCGTACAAACCTGTAGGTATATAGGGGTAGTAACTTTAAAATATTTTATTATATCATGTAACAAAAAATTTACCGTTTTCGCAATTTTCCCTTTATCTGTGCTATAAGACGTTGCTTCGTACCAAATTTCAAGATTTTGAGTTCACGGGAAGTACCCTGTAGGTTTTGATTCCCTTGCGAGCGAAAATTTGTGGAAATTTGCGGCATAAACGGCTGTATCTTTTGATTGCGTTGGCTAAGAAGTCTGATTTTTTCACAGCTCCAAGGGACAGTAGACCTGAGTATTTGATATAAATTTCAGCTTGATACCTCCACGCGTTCCTGAGAAAAATGGTCTTGACAGACAGACAGACAGACAGACAGACAGACAGACGGACAACAAAGTGATCCTATAAGGGTTCCGTTTTTTCCTTTCGAGGTACGGAACCCTAAAAATACAAGAAATAAACAGGATTACGTTAAAATATTTAGGTATAGGTATAAGTGACGCCATAGAAGATGCTAAAGCAATAGCCGGAAGTATGGAGGGATGCGATTTTGTCAGTCCGCTTGTTTTTTCTATTCACAGTATAAATGAAGCAATAAATTTTTTTTTTTAAATCTGTAGCAGTTTGACACGAAATAATATAACACAGTATTTAGGATGTTCCTGGGCAGGTTTACCCCCGGACCCATTTTAGAGCTTGTCAAAATTATAATCTCTGCTAGTCAAAAGGCTTTCAGCCCGCGGTTAAAATTTACCGTTGTCCATGAGCAGAGTAAGGCCTGATTGTTAATTTCCGAGATCGGATTATTCCGGGGAAAATAATAGTCAGGACAATTAATCCGGTGAGTTTAGCGATTACTGGAAAATTTCTAATAGAAATAGAGTGCGAATGTGGGTTTTCGAGATTATAGTTTCGCCATATCTGCCCGTCCGACCGTCCGCCCGTCCGCGGATAATCTCAGTGACCGTTAGCACTAGAAAGCTGAAATTTGGTACTAATATGTATATCAATCACGCCGACAAAGTGCTAAAATAAAAAGTGGAAAAAAATGTTTTATTAGGGTACCTCCCCTATACGTAAAGTGGGGAGTGATTTTTTTTTCATTTCAACCCTAACGTGTGATATATTGTTGGATAGGTATTTAAAAATGAATAGGGGTTTACTAGAATCATTTTTTGATAATGTTAATATTTTCGGAAATAATCGCTCCAGAAGTAAAAAAATATGTGTCCCCCCCCTCTAACTTTTGAACCATAAGTTTTAAAAATATGAAAAAAATTTCATAAGTAGAACTTTATAAAAACTTTGTAGGAAAATTATTTTGAACTTGATAGGTTGAATAGTTTTTGAAAAAATAATACAATATAATTTCTGAACTAAGTTTGTAATTTTACCGCATAAGCAGGTGTTTATTGTACCTGTAATTTCTACAAAATCACAATGAAATGACGTGCTTTCAAATAAAGTAAAAACGGTGAAAATCGGCTCACGCAATAAAGAATTATCCCATAAAAATCATCTTCCATACTTTAAGTTCGCGCGCAATAGTTTACTTAATTTGCCGATAGATGTCGATGTACGTGGAACGCTCATATCATATCCTGATGGCGGTGTTATTTTAACTCTTAAGTGGGGACACTTACTGTGACGGACGGAAAACTACGGAACCCTACACTGAGCGTAATTTTGGATGACATTAAAAACTTTTGTAAATGCAATTAGGCGTAGTAGTATCGTACGATATTTAATTTAGGGAGGTAATTTCATATCCGCAATATCAATATATCACAACATTTAATATATGAAAACAAATTGACCATTTTATAAAAGGTATTGCTACACAAACTATACGAGTGGTACATATAAGGTAACTTAATAAAAAATAGCAGCAAAAGTGCTAGTGTGTATCATTTTGTGCCAGAATCAGTCGTTTTCTTATTAAAGCATCATTAATTAAAGTCATTTGTTAGACACGTAGTAGGTATCTTACCGCATCAAAAGCTTAAAACAATCATAAAATATAAAGGCATATTCATAAGGTTTGCTTAACGTCAAAGTTACACAAAAATATCAACATGCCAACAAACCATTGAGTATAAAACGCCGCAAAAAATGCAGCAATAAAGAAGACAACATCGATAAGTATAAAATGGCCATGCTATGGAGAAGCATAGTCAGATCAGCACACCTAGCAAAACTTGACGTTTGACGCGACAGTTCATACTTCAAGCGCGACTCGAAGTATGGAATGACAGGCGACAACGTAAGATAAGCTAGCCGGCCAGGTATTCTCAAAATTCAAAGATTTTGATGGGATTTAAAACGTTCTAATTTGTACTAAATTGTTTGTATAAGTTTCAGTTGTGGAATGATTCATATACAATATGTGTTAGTAAAAGTCTTTTTAAATGAATGCAGAAAACTATTGCCCCTGCTTCATTAGGTAATATATCTTTCAAAGATCAAAAAACTAATAAATATGTTCATAATTATCAGAGTTGGGCGTTACTTAGATAATTTCTTATATAGATAATTATTTCAAATAAAATAATTTCATATAATTTTATTCGAAGATATTATCTAGATAAAAATGAAACTGATCTAGATAAATTCGAAATAACAAAGGACGGATTTATTTATTTTAGTTATTTCAAATAAAAGATGATTTAGTTATCTTCCCAATAGATAATTTTTGCCCAACTCTGATACTTATTATAGTCCTTGCTCTGCTCTGAGGTATATTATTTTAACACGGCATACGAAATCCCATCATAATCTGCTTTAAGACATAAATAAAAATATAATAAAGAAAATATAAAAATAGACGAAATTTGAAGGTTGGTAACTTGCGAATGCAAAAGTGCAAGATCGGAGGTATGCGGCAATATAACGTGCACGTTATGGAGGTGGTTATCATGATTTTATGAATTTAATGGCATTAGGCTTGTCTACATTTAAACCATGTAATTCCAGTCTGATTGTCAGCTGTTACCTAAGCAGAGAAGTTGAATTTGGTTACTATTTATTACTTGACTGGTCAGGCGTGCTTTTAGTGTACGGTCACTAGGTTTTCTTTGGTGTATCTAAATACTTAGAAGAGCTCATCTTGTACACAAGACGGCTTATAAAATGCTTACCTCTGTTTGTAATTCTTTGTAGTTAAAACATATATTATTTTGCATCTCACTAAATAAAATATTTTTTAGTAAAGTGAAGCATACTTAATCAAAACTTTCAGGAATTCATGACTTTAAAACGAATCAATAATAAATAATGATCATGACAACCACCCGTTCCTATAAGACCGTGCTTACTAGGGGTGCCGTTGCGCGGTGCGGGGGGCGGCGGGGGGCGCGGCGCCTCCTCGCGCGGTGCGCCCGCGCCGCCCGGCGGACTCGCCACTGCAACACCAACCATATGGACATTAACACAAGGTACATATTAATATGATTGGATGTGGGAAGTGGTACGGTTTAGTGTCCAATTGTGGTTCTGAAATGCATGTTTTCTTACCAAATAGCCTAAAAATAATATTCTAAATTAATGCCGTGACTGCGTTTTGAAATACACTTTATCTTTTATACCTACTTGCTATTTTAATATATATTTTACTTATTTTCATTTATCTGATTTATTACAGCCTTTTTAAGACAAACCTCGCTGATTGCTTCTCGTTTTACGCTTAACGTTGAATGTCGAGCAGCTTCTCTCAGATACTGATTTAAATTCCAGAAAGTCTACTAAAACTTTTTCTACAAATCTATTTAACTTTCTCTGTTGAATCCTAAATACACTCACATCTAGAGCAAAAATAATATCACAAACAGACGTGCCATTTCAGTTCAAATACATCCAAGAGCAAAGAAAAGGGACCATTTTGTATAAGAAAATGGAAAGATTAATTCATTTTCGTTGTTTTTGAGTGAAGCGAGCCGAGCGAAGTGAGGTACCTATTCCATTTCATTGTTTATATTACATGTTTTTTGGACATTATTTTAAGAATTTTTCATCAATGTTCATGAGATTTTCCAAATAAGTACCCACATAGTTTGAATACATACAAATTATCACTTTAAATACGATATGGGCGATTCTTAATTAACACTGAAAATTATATTTAAGGAGTTTAAGGTGTTTTGGGAATCAAAATGTCTGTCCGAGGTCTTCGTTTTGAGCGAATTACGACTGGAACAAATATAATATGTGAGTCTTTAAGCCATAACAATTCCATTAAAATAAATGTAGATATGCAGTGTTTCATACCCATAATTAATGATCCGGGAAACGCATTACGGAACTGTTACCATTGAAATGAATATAATGAAAGTACACTTGACCATTATTTAATCATGGAACTATGCCCTTTCTGGGAGCCAAATAGCAAATAGCTTCATTATTTACTCGTACTTGTTCGCTAAATTTTATATTTACAGGCGAAATTCGAGGTTTAAGGTGACAGGACAGTATACAAAAACACGTAAAATTGAGGTGTTTTTGTGCATGTTTTGTGATGAAATCAAAGCACTTGGCAGCGTGTATGTGGCATGATCTGAGAGAACATATAGTTAACAAAGTGAATCCTCGTTTTTATAAAGGGTCGGCAACGCGCCTGTGACACTTATGGAGTTGCAGGCGTCCATAGGCTACGGTAGCTGCTTACCATCAGGCGAGCCGTATGCTTGTTTGCCACCGTCGTGGTATAAAAAAATTAAAAAGTAGGTAGGAACCTACTAATCATTGGTGGGCCTTCATATATTACTATTCAATTAACCTATATTGATTAGGTTTAATTTTTGACATGATGTAGATGATATTGTTTATTTTTAATATTGACATGTGATGTTTTGTATTGAAGGAAATAAATACTTTCATGACCGTATTTTAAAATTAAATAAAAACATTTATAACTATACATAGATATCCATTTAATTTGACTTTAGTAAGCAAACCGTGCCTGACTCCTTCTAGAAGGGATTTAGTTAAAGTCCGAAACTCTTCCCACAAACGAGTTCTGAAATCCATGTCAAACAAAGAGTGGGCAAAATTAAGAAAGTTCAATTCGAAATTAATAGAAACTATGTCAAAACCCACCACTCAGATATTTGTTATATTAGTTGTACTTGAGAAATCACCATTTCAGGAATATAACGAATTGAACGAAAAACTAATTGCTGTTCTTGAAACTCATTCTCCGTCCACTATGAAAGAGATTTAGCCTGATTTAGGTATATATCCGATGAGGCGTAAGCCGGTTAAGCCTCGGCCATATTTTTAATTTTAAAATACATTAAAAACGCAATCTATCTCAAACACAAGTCTAACACACAACAAATAATCAACCAATATTGAAGTTGTATTGGAGTTGCATCGGAATAATTTGCAAGCAAATTCTGGTTTTTCTGATTCGGACGTTTAGGCGCTCGCTGTATTGCGTATTATTGAAGTAGGATTGTGTCTATACGTGTTTTAAAGTTAGAATACGGCCCACGGCCACGAAATGTATTTACCCACGTTCGTCTAATATCTAATGTATGACAGTCGGCGTCTGGTGACTACCATAAATGGAGCATTCTACGAAAAAGTGCACCATTGTACCGTAAAAACGATACATATTCTGAAAATTGGTAGGTTTTGGACTTCCTTTTTCTACGGCAAGAGTCAATATTAAAATTTCAAAGATAACTCTAATAAACTAATAATTTAACTTTCACTAAATGAGCATTTATTGAATCAATTCGTAAACTTTGTCCTAACTGAGCCCTTAACAAAATACTAATTTATTTTTGATCGACGCGACAAGGACAAATACAAACATTTGATGACCTATCCCCGTTTTATAAATTTGCCGGACAGATCATGAAATGGCTAATCCTACCATTTAACTCTAACTCACGAGTCTCACGTTGAGCCAAAGCGTGAGAACTTGTTACAAACTCGATGTGTTGAACTTATTCAATAGCGAAGTGTAGAAACTTTGAGGTACCATCTAATGAAATTTGTCGATCATGGTTGAGTAAATAATCTTATTTGTAATGATGTAGTCCATATTACACTTAAATTGCGACTGCGAACAATGATCTTCAAAATTAATAACAAGTCAAATTATTGTATTCTATAAAAACTTAAATAGGTACTACATTATTTTCTGCTTTGCAGCTTATTATTCAAGTTTGAAGTAGTCGAGTTATGCGATGAATAAGATATATCCGTTTGAAATTCATGGAAAATTTACATTGTAGAAAATAAATGTAAGATTAATTTTGGCATTGTTAAAAAGTTATGGAGTTTTATTGAATGCTCAAATAACTTCGAAATATCTTTAAAAAAGGCCTTTCATAGTTTGGAAGACGACGTTTACATTCAAAGGGTTCCTAAACTTAATCATAAAATAAGAGAATATAGTAATTTACACATTTAAGTGTGCCATTTTTTTTATGTGGAATATATGTAAACTATTTATTTTATCTTCTTGTAGACAGGGAAATAGAAAACCAAGTTTGATTTTAGATAGTTTTACTTTATAAATTATAGCTCCGTACGAACCAAATTATAACAAAAAGACCTTAACGTTTAAACGCTTTTTCGTGATATAAGTTGCAAACTAGTTCGTTGCCGCAAGCAGTTTTGAGGCGAAACTTCCAGCATTATCACCGTTAAACCAGCACTTAAAACGGGAACAACGAAAGGTTAAAGCTAAACTTGGCTTGGACAGGTCTTAAAGTCACGATAAACGGATATAGGCAGAGGTATAGGGTTAGAACCGGTGAAGTTTTTTTTATCTTTTACTTTGATTACTTTGAACTATCTGACGTGTGAAAGTGCCCTTGTGGCCTACTTACTGAATAAATGTTTGAGTTTGAGTTTATAATTAATAATGAAAAGTGTAAAAAAGTATTTCCTACCTACTTTACCTACCTGGTATTTAGGTCGCTATATAGCGGTTTGTAATAGTCATGTCTCGTATTTATAAGTTTGCTGGGACTTTTAAGAGAGCCCATACATTTTACTTTAAGTGCTCACCTATTAATATGATATTTAGCGAGACATGTTTCGGAGACCATTGGTCTATTCTCCTTTAATTATTAGTTATACTTATGTACATACACTCGCGTGCAAATAATTCGGGCCAGTACGAAAAACTATAATATCTCCTAAAATAATAAAGCTAGGAGCCTGAATTAAATTGTATATTATAGATAAATGCATAGTTAATAAAACAACGTCAAGAGTTAGAGATGATATTCACTTGTTTATTTAATTAACATAGTAAACACGATATCAATTAATTATAGGTAAAAAGCAACCGTGGTACCTCACACACAAAACTAAAAACAAAAAAAGTAAAACATATCAATACTTCGTATTGCCTCCTCGGGCTCTTCTTACAGGTTCTAAACGATTGGGCATACTGTTTATTAAGTTTCTTATGCGTTCTTGCGGGATATTAGCCCATTCTTCCACTAACACCTGTTTCAGGTCTCTAAGTGTAGCTGGGGCGGGGTTTCGATTTCTTACACGCCTCCCGAGCTCGTCCCATACGTGCTCAATCGGATTTAGGTCCGGGCTTCTCGAGGGCCAGTTCATAGTGTTGATGCCAACCTCCTCAAAATAATCTTCCACAATCTGTGCGGTGTGTGGCCTGGCGTTGTCATGCATGAACATTGAGTTTTCACCCATATTAATTAAATATGGGCCTACATGCTCATTAAGAATCTCTTCCACATACCTGGCAGTAGTTAACGTTCCATTTTCTATCAAAACTAATTGCGTGCGACTCTCTGAAGAGATTCCAGCCCAAACCACAACAGACCCACCGCCGAAAGCAACTTTTTCTTCAAAACAGGCTGGAATAAAACGTTCACCTTGCCGTCTTTAAACTCTTCGCCGCCCGTCATGTGCATAGAGCATAAATCTGGATTCGTCAGAAAATATAATTCTTACCCATTCTTCGGCACCCCATCGCCTGTATTCGCGTGCGTAAAGTTTCTTTGCAGTTCGATGCCCTCTGTCAAGTTTTGGGCCATTTGCCGGTCTATGTGGGGTCAAATTAGCTTCACGAAGCCGCCGCCTTACAGTCCACTTGCTGATGTCATCTCTTCGGGTCTCCCGAAGTTGGCTTTTGACTTCAACTGCAGTGAGATGCCGATTTCGGAGCATTGTTGTTACAATAAATCGATCTTCTCTAGCCGTAGTACATCTCGGCCTGCCGGTTCCTGGTCTTCGAAGGTTCCTGCCAGTTTCTAGGAAACGTTGGAGGACCCTCTGCACCGTAGGTAGATAGTGACACGCCTGTTCTTCTTGCTGTATATCTCTGACTTCTGCCTTCTTGTAACAAAGTGACGATACGTGTACATTCATCTTGTGTTAGCGACATGATAGTAATTCAATAATGACCATCAAAGTCAACAAAAACTGCCTTTTATCATTTTGCTTTGACAGATTGAAAACAAAAGTGAGAAAACAATCAAAAGTGAAATAAGCTCAATTTGAATTTGGTACCAAATTCGACTTTTTTTTAAATAAAACTTTTTACAGAATTCTTGTAGAACATTGAAGGTTCAATTTAATTCGATATTAAATTCTATTTAATACACAGTTAGTTTCCTGCACGTACCGCTATTAATTTGCAAAATATAAGGGTTTTTGTCACTGACCCGTATTATTTGCTCGCGAGTGTATAAATAAACGCCGGGCAATAACAATACTATTATTTACTCCTAATCTGCACTAAATCCAAAACTTTATAACTCGCATCCTTAGGTTCTACCGATGAACAGCTGCCAGGAGCCTGGATCTAGTGATAAGGATAATGTAGAAAACTAACTGCGAGGTTTTGTTGCTCATAAAATCGTATACCATTTTCAGGAGCTCTTAGTGTATTCGTGTACTCTCTATATGATAGACAATATTAGTATCTACTCGTATACATATGACATAGGCACAGACCAGGAAACTGAATTCCAAGTTTATTGAAACATTCATGTTCCACCGATTCGAAACAAATTGCTTGCCTCCGTCTTTGTCCGTTTGATCTCATACCTTTTTTTTTGGAATTGGGAAAACAATATTTCATGTCGAAGCCGTGTATGGATATATTCGCAATGTGCCAATGCATAGTGGCAAAATGTGACCAGAAATTAAACTGCAAAGGTAAATCACCTTTGTCACCTCAACTCGGTCAACTGTCAAAATGGTGAATCAGCCAGAGACATTTCATATAAGCAAGGTGTACAAGTCAATCATAAAAAAAGAAAAAAAAGATAAGAGTCCGGGGTCAAAAGATGGCGCCACAATCATGCACACAGCGAATAGGGGACATGATTGAAATTTTATATTAGAAACAATTTGGTTTTGTGTGTTTTAGCTATGCCTAAATATGTATCCAACCATAAACATATGTCTCGATTTGTTATAGATTTAATACAAAAATCACCTTTTATATTTTCGTAATTACATCTAAATAAATGGAAATTTTGACATTTACGAATATAAGAGTATTGACTTTAAGCCAGCCACCAAATTGTAGAAGAAAAAACTCCCAAGTTACTCATTTTCGCTGGATATACTAGGGAATAAAATCGCTGTTAAGATTCCAGGTCTGTCGTAGGCCCTCAATTGATTTGTAGTGAAAACGACATCACGTATAACATTTAGGCTTCAGATATAAGCATCAGAGACGCCAACACAGGCGACTGGCTTCTGAGCAATAATGCAAACACTGGAAAAGCAAATGCGAATTTGTATCTCGGACCTCCTTGGAGAGGATTATTCTGGAGGCGTAACTGGTTTGATTTTTACCTGATGTTTTCTTTTTGAGTCTGTTCGTGAAAAATCTAACAAGTTTTTTTGTCTTCGAAGTGGGATATATGTTACGCATTATTCTTGGCCTAAAAAGTTATTTGGATGCCCTTTATCACCACAGTTGTATAAATGTGCATTTGTTAAGGACTTAATTAAAACAAGTCTATTTCAGTCATGTGAACAAAATATCCCTTTGGGTCGAAGTGTATTCATATGGGCCCCCGAATCAATAATAATTCAGTCATGTGGCTTTTATTTGATGATTTTCACAAGTTTACCTTTTGCCCCTTTTTGCTCAATAGCGCCTGATCTTGTCTATATTCAGCACAGACTACACAAACTAACTCATCATTAAGCTTTTACAAGGAGCACGAGGTCACCACACATAAATAAGCGCAATTTTATTCGTAAAGTTTTACGATTCGAACTGCACATCTCAATAGTATTCTACACCATTTTGTAGTATAACAATCCAGGTTAACGTCTATAACTTGATTTTTCTGGATATCTTAATTTACATGTGTAATGGTCAAAAATGTTAACTCAAATGAAATAAGCGGTCGCGCTCTCATACTAAATTAGTACGGGAGCGCTGATGTGTGGTGACTTCGAGTTGTACTTATGATCTATCTAGTGGTTGAGGTTATCTGTGATATTCAGTACTGAGGGTAATACTCGTATTTAGTCGCTCATAAAGCTGATATAAATTTAATTGAGTTGTGGAGTTAAAGGATAATTGTAAAAATCCTGAACAAACTTGAAAATACCTCATATTCGTTGGAACAATGCTTTAAATTGATATTTGAATCCAAATTGATATAAAGTTTTATTAAACACGACTCCTAACGATACCACACTCATGTTGTTGTGTCGAGTTCAAGTCTCGCCCCAGATAGGATTTTTCTATTTTATCCTTATTTTACCTTTATTACTAAAATATATTCTACATCACATTCATGTTTCTGAATAAACCTGTTTCTCCTTAGACATAGGTTTTAAATATTCTACAATATTTACACAAACTTTTGGCGTAAAATGTCGGCTACTTATTTTAGCAGAATTTTATATCATTTCTTCCGAAGTTACAACAAAAGAATTCTCAATAAAATGTAAACGGAGCTTGTTTACTTACAAATAAGAAAGAAAAGTGTTTGTTGTATGAATCTGGTGTTTACCTGTAACAAAAGATGTTTAAATTAGTATAGAAGCGTTTGAACAGTACAATTACCTGAGTATTTTAGTACAGTATTTACAAAACACACTATATAATCACAAAACACTGTGAAAATTAGTACGATAAAAATTTATATTTTAGTTAAAATAGCACCTTTGGATTGACTTGAAAATGAACCTAAGAAAAAAGTAGGTACCTACTAAACAAAATAACTACGGATACGCAAAAAAAAGTATCAATGTTGTCAGATTTTGGTTGTCTGTTAGTATTGCATATTGACGTTTCAATTAAGCTAGTCACACTAAAAAGTTATTTTAGTACCTTGGTCTCAAGGCGGAGCTATGTTTTAACGCTTACATTCCTAGTATCAATTTGAAAGTTAAGTAATACTCTTCAACTCTCCAAAACGATTAACATAGTAGGCGGCGACTGTTTAAATATTGCGAATCTTTGGCACCAGCTACTTCGCTTCACAAATACCTATATATACACTATACTTTTTATTATACTTACTTACTACGATCTTGGGATATACATTATACATACTCCAAATTCCATTGACTTCACAATATTTTTTCTTGCGTCTCACGGTTACAGAATGCGTAATGAATGTAAATATATGTAGTAAAATTCAGTAGCAAGTTCGCAAAGAGCCTTGAAGGGCCGTCGGGCTTGTGAAAATAATGTTCAAACTTAACAGGGGTCTCAAAGGCTTATCAGAACTAATCTCCATTGATACCCAATACAATGTGCCAGAGAAAAACGGCTTCTTTACCCTTGTGATAAGAATGGCGATACGTGTTAAGTTGGAAAACTGGTAATCTTGTGGGAATATTGATTTTGATGTAATCCACCGTCTTCCATTAAATCTCGCCATTATTAAGCTCTCAACTTTTGATGTGTTAGTAAATGGGGTTTTAGAAGACACTCAACTTTCTATAAGTAGAATGTAATTTATTGAATCAGTCTTGAATGTAGAAAATGTTTTCGCTTTTGTATAAATCTACTAGCCTTCGTCCATTGATAGGGTTCGAATTAAAAATAAATCTTATTTTAGTGGAGCCGAATGATATTTCAATAATATATGTACATATTTAGGTACCTAAGTAATTTTGTTTTACATATATTTTACACCATTAATAATGATAATTCAATATTGTGGCTGTGTTTATTTGGAAGGAATATTGTGGTAGAATTTGAAACAACTTGTACTGTAATAAAAGTACAAAAAAAAGTTTTACTACTAACAATTTTTTTTTGTATAGAAAGTAGAATATGAGCGTAAAGATGCTGATTGACTAAACACAATGGTGCTAGCCGGTCGAAATTATTTACAGATGGCATCAGCATATATGTTGTACCTGTCCTGTCAGTCCTACCACCAATAGTGTCCATAACTTCTTTTTTCTGACCAGGATGCTTGAGGCCAAATCCCATAGAACTTAGTGACAGGTAAAACCTACACTGGTGCCATTTGCCTTTGCCAAACCTTCGACAATTGCCTTAACCAATAAAAGTCTCCGAGGACGGAGCTTCTTTTGTGTATAAGTATTTTGCTGTTTATAATATTTTGCGTTAGAATTTAGGTAAAAAGACTAGATGAACCAACCAAGCTATCTTCCAGGCATTTAATTTTACTTGTACCTCAAAGACTTTCGAGTCCAGCGCAAACATTTGCCGGGGCCGTGTAAACACGAAGGTTAATTAATACCTCTTCTACGTAAACGGCCAAACTGAAACAGCGAGTAGGAACATGCTCGAATTTTTAAGAATGTCTGTACATGGAATTTGAATTAGAATCTTTATCGATTTGGATTAAAGTACAATTTGGAATGATACGTTTGGATGTATCACAATTTCGATTATGTAGGATGAAGGTGATTTTAGCCGAAAGCTTTTTGCTAAATGTTGATCCTACATGGGATTCAGAAACGTAAATATTCATTCTTCTTACTAGAATTCGTCTAAATTTGCAACGACTTGGTAGTGAAGTGAAAATGTATGCGTAATTATATCCATCGACATAGAAATTACGTTAGAAACCACAAATGCTCGTATTTACTCCGCTCGTTATGTTATTTCACCCTTTGACCGCCAAAGACGTCAAATCACGCGCACGGTAAGTCGTGCCCTTCGCCAGCACGTGATATCACATCCAAAATATAACCGGCGCGCTCTGGCGCTGAGGGCACGTTTGCCGTCCAATGCTTGGCGGTGAAAGGGTTAAGTAGACTAATTACGAGTAACCAAGGATCAACTACCCAAACGATGAACTAGTAATGTTCCAACTGTAATATTTCAATTGATCTCTAAAATAGAATATGGTATATTCCGGCGCAGAAATTGCTATGGGGAAGGCAACTGTCAAAGTGACATCTCCAACTTTGGTCCTCAGAAAAGCTAAATTTGTAAGGTGCGAAGTATTTTTAACTTATTTTGACGTGATAACGTCTTTAAAATCGTTTTAGTCGGGTGACATGTTCAGAAACTTGTGTCACACCAAAACCTCACGAGCGCGATCGCAGGTATAACGAGAGAGAGACGGACCGATCTCCCGTCTCATCTCGAGCGCTGCCAGTCATTCCGTGAAACTTGTCACGCGGAATCCTCACGAGCGGTTAGACGTTATCACGTAAACATCTCGATCGTAAACCTACTTTACAAACAACCAATTTTTTTTGCGAAAAGGAAAGGACTCAATGTTTTGTCTAAAAATACACTAAAATTAAAATGCTGCAGATTAACGCCATAGGGAAGGTCTAAGAGAAGTTTTTTGACTGCTTACTAGTTAAGGACCATTTATCTCCTGTCTCTTTCTATCATTATATGTGTCTATTTCTATCATTGTATGCATCCCTTTCTCTCATCGTATGGAATCTGAAACAGCGCCCTCTACAAAAAGGTGGCCTTCCCCATTAGATATTCATCCAAAAATTTTGGCCAAGTAAATGATGATGTTTCATAAACATACGAGTCCAGTTAGTATTATTAAGAATTCTAGTACCTGCTTCTTCTAGCTTAATATTTGTTTTGTGTCCATGGGCCTATAAAATATAGGGACGTAAAACCCGCGAAGATAAAACTGTGATTCCATGATAAGCTGGGGTCTTGTGCACACACACTCCATTATTGGGTTTGAACCAATCACCGCTCACCCATAAGTTGTAGATGTTTGCGTGTCGCACGTTTTTAAACACGAATAAATTGGCTTAGGATGGAATCACAGTTTTGTGTCACAGGATTACGTCCCTTCGATTTCTATGTCCATGGGTATGTCATACTTGAAGTAGCGTTTGGCGTGCAAATATAATATCGACAAACTGTACCAATGTTTTAACACACATCGGTCACGAAACAGCGCCGGATCTAGAACTTTTTCGAGGCGGGGCAAAATCTGAAAAATGCCGCCCCCCAAGCCCGCATATATTTGATATGTGTTCTATTTTTGCCTTAATTATTAACTATCATATAATTTCGACCAACATACGCCTACTTTATTAGTCATTAACGGAAAGAACGTCACAACGCCCCGTCAAGCGTTGCTCTTCCTGTGTTTTTTTCGAATACTTAGGTAGTTACTTTAATTAGGATAACTTACTTATACGGCAAATACGGAAAACATTTCGCTTCTATCTAAACCTTTGCTGCGCTCCCGTGCGTCGTAAATATGGACCGGGCGGTCACAGTATGATCACTAATCTCATCAAGAAGCAGTTTGTAACCTCATTTGATATCGAAGAATCGAAGTTTTTACCTCATCGAGTAGCAGGATGAAACCAACCTCATTTGATAGCTAAAGTGATGCTATTTCAATATTTTTTGTTCAGACAGCCCTCAGCCTGGTCCGTTCCGTTTTCGGACACTTTTAGTGGTGCCATTTTTGGGGTGTTTTTACCGCATCGAATAGCAGGATGAAACTAACCTCATTTGATAGCTAACGTGATGCTCTTTCAATATTTTTGGTCGGACAGCCCTCAGCCTGGTCCGTTCCGTTTCCGGACACTTTTAGTGGTGCCATTTTTGGGGCGTTTTTACCGCATCGAATAGCAGGATGAAACCAACCTCATTTTATAGCTAACGTGATGCGATGCTCTTTCAATATTTTTGGTCGGACAGCCCTCAGCCTGGTCCGTTCCGTTTTCGGACACTTTTAGTGGTGCCATTTTTGGCGTGTTTTTACCTCATCGAATAGCAGGATGAAACCAACCTCATTTGATAGCTAACGTGATGCTCTTTCAATATTTTTGGTCGGACAGCCCTCGGCCTGGTCCGTTCCGTTTTCGGACACTTTTAGTGGTGCAATTTTTGGGGTGCTTTTTCTATCTGTAGCCGAGATTTACGGCCCTATATTAATAGAATTTGGTGTGTCAGTGGCTTTTATAACTCGCTATATATTGAAGCATAAGAATTATTTTTAAAAACATTTAAGGGGCACTCGATAAGGTAAGTGATCATACTGTGGCCGACCTGTCAATTACGCGGATTCAGTGTAGTGAGACTTCCTTTAAATACGTGCACACAATGATACAAGTTACACAACAAACAGTAATAAGTTGTTTTTCACCACTCCACCTCGGAAACGCGCTCTTTAATCCCTTGAAAACGGATGAGGAAAAACGCATTTTATCCACATGTGGTACAAGTTTGGTACAAGTTTTGACTTGTTTTTCCACGTTATCTGGCAGGATGGACTTTAAAAATTATATAATTCAAAATCATCTCGATTTTGAATTATATAATTTTGAAAGCATTCATTTGCCTTCGATTTTTTATTGCTTACATATATATATATATTATAGCTTACATTTATTCCTGAGGTGGTGTGGTGAAACATTTTGTATACTCGGCAGCAAAGTTTGTTCAAACTCCCTTGCCTTGAGGCCCTCGAACGCTCAAGATTCCATTTTTTGAACAACTCGCTACGCTCGTGGCCCAATTTTGGAATCTTTCGCTAGCTCGGGTCTCAGTAAAGCACGAGAGGAAAACATCAATTTTGTATAAATAACCCTTGTATAATAAATAACTATTATCTATGGTGTCAGTGCAAATTCGAGCACCTGGCTTTATTCACATGTTTTATTTGGCTACCATAGTTTCCCTTTCCCTTAAAATAATTTTAGTTAACACCGGCCAAGATCATCTTGGACCATGACTCCCTACAGTAGTCATGGTCCGTAGCTGCGGGCCGTTTTTTAGGATATTTTGCCATGAAGTTACAACTTTTGTGATAACTTAAAAACGGTTCAGCCGATTATATTCTATACAGTTTTCATTGAACTTTTATTTAGATATCTATGAATTTTCCATATTTTTTTGGGTTCAAAAGTTGGAGGACGGTCCGCTTTTTTTAAATTTCGGAGCTATTGTTTACGAAACTATTGATTTTATCCAATACTTGATTTAAATGCTTGACAACAACACGCGGCCCTGAGATACCGATGAAGGAGTTACCAAATATACCTTCATCTTTTTCACACTCAGGCTATGGGCGCGTGTAGACGATGCCGCCCCCGCGCCGCCGCCGCGTTGCTACTGCGGGTATCATGTACACGATGCCGCCGCCACGCCGTCATCGCGCCGCCGTCGTACCTCTACGCTGTGTATACGATATGCGTAAAGACCGCCACCGCGCCGCCGTCGCGGGCTTTTGTTTCTCGCACACACAGCGCAGAGGGGCGGCGGCGCGGCGGCGGGCTTTACGCGTCTCGTATGGTCTCGTATACACATCGCAGAGGTACGGCGGCGGCGTCAACTTTTTCTGTCAGAAATGTGGAAAATGGTGTCGTTCCCGTATCGGTCTTTATAGCCACCAAAGGCGTTGTCTCCACAGTGTTCCTGTTTAAATTGTCTGCAATAGACGCAAAGGCCGATGATGATACACAGCGCAGGCGTGCGGCGGCGGAGTGGCGGCATCGTCGACACGCGCCCTAACCGCCCTCAAATGAGAGCGCGTTTCATTTCGCGGGCGAGCGTGGTTGTTGACCTGCGCTTACGTGCCCCGCGAATGGACACCTGTCTCAGTGGTCCAGGTTGCGTTGATGATGAGACGTGTATCCGTCTGCCAAGAAGTTCGAATTTGCCGCCCCCTGAACTTGCCGCCCGGGGCATGGGCCCCGGTCTGCCCCCCCCTAGATCCGGCTCTGTCACGAAACGATTAAGAATTACCTAACTACCTATTTACAGCTAACCACATAAACTTCTATTTGCTCAAGCATGGATGGCAAAGAATTCCCGAAGAGGAAAACATACGTTAATTCAGCGGGGAATAATTTACGAAGCGGCCGAGGTTCGCTGAAACAACTATATATTATGGATCCGTGTTCTGATTGGTTGCCCGAGTGCGAGTGCGCTTACTTTATGGTATAACCAGTGTAACATCTACTCTGATATACAACGTGACATTGACTTCTGGACAAAACCTGAACTGGTAATGTCTCAGGAATGTACTTGCGCGTTTTTTTTAAATCGAATAATAAATAATAATAAAGTTTCTTACAATAGTAGTTTGTGTTACAAGGGATCAAAATTATATATTTCCGTCAAGGACGTAAATTGAATCCCGAATGAAGCGATGGATTCTACAATAGAATCCCGAACGTAGTGAGGGATTCTAAAGTAGAATCCTGAGCGTAATGAGGGATTCTAACGTCTAAGACGAAATCATTTTGATACCATGTGACACATACTGCTTTTCACATCAACTATGAGGAAAATAAAGAAGAAATTATTTAGTAACATAATTTATTTAATTTCTGAGGAGCCGCCAATGTGAAAGTTACATTGCAAATAGGTAATTGTTATAACAAAAAATTTTCAAGTGCTAAACTTGTCAAATTAAACAAGAAATAATAATCGATAATAACAATGGTTACCTACCTATGTAATTCAATTACTGATAATTATTTTTATTAATACCTTAAATTTTTTATAAGTAACTAAAAGTGAAGTGTTATATTGGAACAATTTTCAAAATGTAATGTTATATTTTTATTTGGGAGGGATATTCTACTTTTATTTATTTGAGTGGTTGTAGGTTGGCTATTTTGCATTTGAGTATGGATGTCGGAAGAGAGTAAATGTTCACCAGATAACTTTCCTGAGCACCCCGGCATAGGTGAAGTTGGTCTTTCATTTACATCAGATGAGCATCCCGGCAACACTGAACCTGTCCTTGGGTTTACATCAGATGAGCATCCTGGCATTGGTGAAGCTGGTCTTAGTTTAATATTATTGGTTAGTTTGCTGCTTATCTTAGACTTGTTTTCAACAGATTCTTCAATGTAGCCTTCTGCTACAGAACTCGATTTCCAACCGCCATGTCGCTTAAGTAGAGTTAGATCTGCTCCGGAGTCAGCTAGAATAGTAGCTGATGTACGTCTAAAACAGTGCCCTGTGTACATATCTGGATTTTCTAATTTTAAAAATCGGGCTATATCTCCTGGAATTGAGCTTAACTTATTCTTTCCAATTACCTGCCTTATACATTTTCCATCCCGATATTGGATGAAAAAGCGACTATTAGTGTAGTCAGATGGCCTAAGTGCTTGGTACCTTTCAACAATTTTCTTATGTTCTCCCTTTATCACAAATGACCGCTCTCTCTTTGTTTTTGTGTCAGGCAAAATTACCAATAATAGTTCTTCGGAATGTTTTTGAACATTATCCACAGTTAAATTTACTAATTCAGTTCCACGGCAGGCACCATTGAGCCCAAAGATAAGTACCACCTGTAACAAAAATAACAAGTTCAATAAACTGATGAGTAGCACATTATAGGTAACTAGCTGTCCGGTGGCTTTGCACAGGTAAAACCGGACACCCCGTATAGCCTATGTTTAGCAGGGATAATGTAGGATTCGAATGGTGAAGAATCATTCAAATCGGTCCAGTAGTTTCGGAGCCTATTCAATGCAAACATACAAACAAACAATCAAATCTTTCCTCTTTATAATACTAGTATAGATTTAAGCATCGAGTGTGGTATTTTACTTACTTTCATTAACAAATAAATGTAGTCGGGTGCTTCGTTTAAAAACGTCTCTACGTTGTTGGTAGTTAGTACTTTAGACTTCTTTGGTTTGTGGCCTTCAGAAAACCTTTTGAGAAAAGTCGTCAATTTTGTGTAATTGTTGATTTGAATATCGTGTTTCGTGCCGATGGTGGCCTTTAACATTGAATATATGCTCCAAACTGTAGAAGGTTGCATGTGCGTTGACAATTCTTGAAAATACACCAGAAGCACAGATTCTGACAATGATTTTACGCCTTTAGATGATCTCCATTTTAAGAAATTTTCATATGCTTTGAGATATTTATGTATTGACTTATTAGGCAGCAAATTTTCAACAACCGATGTGGCCTGTTTCTTTATAAATTCCGGTGTTGATTCCAAACTCTCATCGCTCGACGCCGACATTTTTGCTTCTTTCTGGTTTCAAATTTGGAATTAGAACGCATAGTGCAGCCATAATCTGGGTTGTTGTTTTCTTTTGTTTTTAACATTTTCCTTTAAAAATGTAATAAATTAACACTCTTTTCTTTCTGTACGTTTTCTTGATAGCAGCACTTTAAAAGATTTTTCGTTATGTTATAACAAATTAAATATTTACAATATAACTTCACGATGGCGGCTCCACAGATAACTTAAAATACTTAGCATCAGTATAATTTGCTTTGCAGAGTAAATCGATTAATCGTTATTGTATCGATTCGATTGAGAAAATCGTTCGACTTTGAACGTCAAACCCATAAGTGCGAGTGAGAAAAAAATATATATTTCTCGCTCTTACTTTTAAACTTATTGTCTGAACGTAATCGATTACAACGAAAGTACAATCGAGTATGTAGATACGACGCTCATTAATTAATTATATTAATATTTTATACTGGCAATAAAATGTCCTTGAACAGAAAAGTGGCACTTTGATCCCTCCTGGCAGGGAAGAAAAATCCCTTTTCCGATTAGGTGATGTGAAAAAGTTATTTGTAATAAGCGACGACAAAAATAAACATAATTTTGTACTAAGCAGAAACGTCTGCAAGCGAAAATTTCAATTTTATAATTGAAAGAAAAATGGACGCGGTGATTTTTTCCATTTTTCTTTCAATTATAAAATTAAAAAGAAACATACTTTATTGGACATGTTTTGGTACAGTCGCAATCAGATATTTCGCAGCGGCCAAGGTGGTCACAAATATCTGAACAACGCCTCTAGGCGATAAAGTGCATGTTCAGATATTTTTGAGTACCTTGGCCGCTCCGATATATATGAAGGCGACTGTGATAGCATGTTAGTGACACACCGCGTCAGGGCAACACAATGTGTTTGCATGTGTGTCTGTGTTTGCACCTGCCATCCCACAAATATATTGACTTTTGTCAAAAATCTTTGGGGAGCTACAGCTCATAGCTAGCTAGCTAGCTAGCTCCAAAAAAACTAGATTTTTATCGACAAATGCAGAGTAATTTCACCATAAGATTCGTAATATGTTGCGTTTTCTCTAACCTTACAGTGGTTTGCTAAGTTATCAACTTGCTAAGATTGTTAGGCAGTTGGAATAATACCTATAATCTAATACGAATTTCTTTCACTCAGGTAATGTATTTTTGACGAAGAAGTTTATGTTTTCCTGGTATTTTCTAACACATATCAAACAAATTAAGTAAGTGCTGGTTTTTAGCCAAAGGTAAAAAAAAACTCACTAGGTATTAATTTAAAAAGAAAGATATTCAAAAAGATATTAACGAATAAAAATAGTGTAAGTTCCTGATGCTACGCTACTAGTTGAAGTATAGTTTTTATACTAGAAATTGTACACAGATGTCCATTGTAATAAAATAAAAAAAGAACCATGAACGACTCAAGCTACTGTGGGTCTTGAACGGCATCCTCTTTTGCCACCAATCTCCAACGTGCTACCAATAGGGATGATGACACATGTTGAATTATGCATTCAACGTTGATAGGATGCAAAACGATTTATATATCCAAATAAACTGAAAAAAAAAAGTAATATTTCAAAAATATATAAGGCTTCAAATTATTCCGATGCAACTCCAATACAACTTCAATATTAGTTAAAAGATAAAAGATATTTATTCTTCAATTTAGGTACATTACAATGCACTTATGAACGTCAGAGAAAAAAAAACTACCACCGGTTCTAACCCTACACCTCTGACCCGAGAAGTATTATGACCGGCTAGAAACTCGGCGGGACTTATTTTTTCAAAACAGTAATACAGTAATATGATATCTTAAAGATACACAATAATGCGTAGTTCTATAAGAAGACATATCAAAACATCTTGAGAGACATACAATGTACGTATTGTTTAATACAAATAAAATGCAAATCTGATTGCTTCACAAAACGTTTGATATGCTTTCCTATCTGAACTGTGTCCTCTAAATGTTAGATGACTTTGTAGTAGTTTCTGGTTTGGGCCATGCATCTTTGTCCGTCATATAGTCCTCGACCCTGTAATAACCCTTTGACATTAAAGTTTTTTTCAAATATTTCTTAAGAGCGGAAAATGATAAATTTAAAGCATCAACGGGTAACTTGTTATAATTTGGTTTGGTTGTTTATTTATTATGTGTTGGAGTTAAGTCTGGGATAAATAGTGTTAAGCGTATGCCCAGCAGTGGGCGCATCCTCGCTGAGGAAGAAGAAGAAGAGTGTTTTTAATGTATTCTTTATGTATTTAAAATGAGATTACGGCACTAGGTGGTGCGCGATGTATTTGTTATTAGAATTCATTTAAAGCCGTCGTAAGTGGCATTAATATAGCTATAGCTTATTTATTAAATCCATAGCCATCCTCACATCGTCGCAATACTTCATCTACTCCAGACCCGTAAATTTTAAGAAGACTTCTAAACCGTCTACCGCAAAAGTTAAAATACCTTTAAGAAACTCATCAAACTTAGGTACTTTACTTTCTGATTCGCAAGGTAATATTTCCATCCATTACATTCATTTCTGTAAATCGTGTATGAAATGACTAACACAACAGTTAAATCGTGTATGAAATGACTACGAGTAACACAACAGTTAGATACTCAATAACACTTTGAATACAGCTCAGATTTCAGGACATTAACGAAAGAGCTAGACTAGGTTTATGCGCCACGTTCACGATTGCTTCGTGACTATAAAAGTGGCAATAAAAATCTAGAAATAAGGTTCATGAGACAAGCAGCGGCGTATAATTTCACGGTTAACCTCACGTACTTTTTCGCGAGACATGTTTCACGGAGTGAAAATTATAATACCTGATATTAAATGCTTTACGACTGTTTGATTTCGGAGCGAGTAATAGCTCGATAAGTTATGAAGAGGACCCGCTATTCGATGTGTGCATGACTGTGGCGCCATCTCTTGGGCAGGGTTTCAATTTTTTTTCTTTATTATGAATTGCTTGTACTCCTTGCTTAAAATATGAAATGTCTCTGGCTGATTCAGTATTTTGACAGTTGACCGAGTTGATATGACATAGGTGATGTCAAATATTTTGAAATTTGATATTGACAAGAGCCCTTTGCGGTTTAATTTCTTGGCACATTGTGCATCGTGTACGTTCACGTTACCCCCACCATGCACTTCGCATGCAGCGAATAAGGAAACTAAAGAAAATTTAGTTTGTATAGAAATTGACATTCCATTTTATATCAATCTGTATCAGACTTGCATTTCGCCGGTTTCCTCCACAAAAAAATCTTAAAACTAGAGTGTCCGGAAAGAAAAGTCTCGTGGTTTATAAGGGAGCTCATACATTCTACGACACTTTTCTTTTCGGACAGACTATATAATGTTAGATAGTATATAATATGATTATATATATATATATCATTGTTAATTATAATTTAGATATATTATAATTAATAATAATATATACCTACTTTTTAGGCAACTCATCGGCTTTATTTTATATCACCTGTTCCGGTCACAATTCGGCAGATTCCCCGGGATCCGCCGAAATACCATACCCTTAGGCCAAAAGGCCTGCTCGCTATGGCTTCCAGCAGCGTCCTTATTTCAATACTTTTATTTTGAGGAATCACCTAATTATACTTTATATTTATAAGAACATTATTTTTTCCAGATAGCAAAAAAACGTTCATAGCTTACTACTTGCGACCAGAGTCCCGCAAGGATCGATCCTCGGCACAGCAGCTTTATGAGTACCATCCCATCTGCGTGCCAGTTATTTATTACTACCGCACATTACCAATAAACTTTATATTAAAGACGTTCAGATTGTCATTTGTTCCGTTTTATTATTGTTCAATATTTGTAAATGAGTACAGTTGCTTTTGTAATTGTATATTCAATTAATACAGTTATTAATGTGTGGTGTGTTAAGTAAGCATTGTAAACGAACAATGGGCCGTATTCTAACTTTAAAAGACGTTAAGAGACCATCCAACCCCAATACAACTTTAAAGCATTACCTACGCAATACCTGCATCTAAGTAATTTCTAAACTTTGGAATCGGAATTTGCTTGAAAATGAATCCGATATAACTCCAGTACAACTCCAATATTGGTTGGATTATTTGTTGTGTGTTGGAGTTGTGTTGGGTATAGATTGTAATTCGCTCGCTGTATTGCGTAGTTAATGCATTGGATTTGTATAGTTTGTATTAAAGTTGGATCGTGTCTAAACGTGTTTTAAAGTTAGAAAGAATATGGCCCACTTTCCGCACCACAGTTCGCTACGTCGTAGCCGATCCTCGTATTCCTATCCCTCATTTCTAAGAGAAAGCTTCTACAAAATGCAGAGCCCGTTTAGTTCTAGGACAGAGTACTCAATGTATTAAAAAATAGACAATCAAAAGAATTAGGATTGGTTTCGCCTCAGAAATTAGTGTAGTGATTCTATACTTCCTCTTATCTAGGCATTTATTTTCTAGATATATTTTGTCCCTCATATTTAAAGTAACCTAAATTCAATAAGATAGAATACCTAAGTTACGACGAACATTACCACTTAATTAAAATGTAAAATAAGTAAAATATACCAATAGATTAAAATATGCTTACACTCAAACTAAGTTTTAATAGAAAATCACTACTCAACAACATCACAAATCATCTTCTAACATTGAGTATCGGCGCCAGGAGCGATTCTAATTTTAAAATCTCTATTTGTTACGGACTTGTTATCAATTTCATCATCTTTTGTCATCAAAATAACATATATACCAACAGAAATTGCAAATAATATAAACAAATCAATTTACCTTGATTGCTTCGCAATCACGCAGTTTTAAGGGACTGCAATTGTTCTATCATCAATTTATACCCATAAACATGATATCCATATAATATTTTTAGAAAAGATATTTTGTTAATAACTTGTAAAAAAAATAAGGTTCGTTCGTAATAATACTTGGTTATATGTCAAATGTCTCGCCTATCTGCTATATTTGTTTTCTTTTTCAACCGACTTCAAGAATTCGAAGGAGGAAGTTCTCAATTCTTCGGGATTTTGTTTTTGCATTTTTTTTTATGTATCTTCACCGATTGTTCGAAGACGGCTCGACTGATTTGTTTGAAAGAGTATACTTCACAATTGGTCCTAACGTCATCAGGTCAGGATCTGATGAAGGGATCCTGGAGGAATCGAGAGAACTCTTCAACTATTATAGGCACACCTATAGTGATTTGAGTATTTTTTACAGCAGCTCGAGCATTTGTTTTTGAAAAGGCCCAGTGAAGTTTGTTCTTTTTTGTTTAAAATTATTTGTCACTTCTATTGACCTTAGATATAAACAAGTGGTTTCCTTCCCTCACTCACTTTCACAACTCCTGTTTAATATCAATTTAAAATCAAATCCAGAGCAGGCTATGTTCTCCAGAGCCTTTATATTTATTGGGGTAGATCGTGTGTTTATATCACGTGACAATGTTCACCTGTTTCACAATATACAAATTAGTCAGTGAGACATACGTTTTAGTTAATCGTGTTTGCTCTAGTGTAACTCAATTTGAATTTGTGTGTGTGTGGTGTCGTCCGCTGCTCCTCTTATGATGGGGGCAGGGGTTGGAGTGCCCGCATTTCTGCTATGACTCCTGTGTCATGTCGCATCCCACTGCGGTGGGATGGTCGCTCGTCGTCGTTTTGAGGACGACTTGACGTCTGGTGTGGCCGCGGCGGGCCCGATGGCCTTGCCGCAGCGGTGGTGTCAGGTGCGGTCCGCGGCGGACCCGATGGCCCAGCCGCGGTGATGTCATCTGCTTTGAATTTGTTTGTGCGTACTAATTGTATAATTCGACGTTGTCGTGCTGTCGGCTGGCTTAGGATGAAGCTTGTATCGAGGTAGCGTATGTAATTGAAAGTAAGAAAATTTATTTTAAAACACGTAATCAACTTTTAGCAATCACACCTCGAGATGAAGTTCGGTAAAACTATAGCCTGTATTTTAATTCAAAACCACAAAAATAACCTCAGTTATTCACCCGGTTATCACGTATTTTTGTGGTGTTTTAAAAAAGAAACGACGCTAAGATAATTAATTCACTTGTTTTTTTTAAACCTACTATAATTTTTAAAAGCAATTCAATTCACGTTGTATAGATAAATAGAAGCCATAAATGAGTGGAATGTGGTAAGGTTTTAGAGCTTGAATCAAAGAATAAAAGAATAACAAAAAAAGTAATCTTTTAAATCCCAAATCGAATCCTATTTTACAATAGCAAAGCCATATAAAGTAGGAAAACGCACGACGCATATAAAATCGAGAGGTACGACCCGAATACCGTTGTTACCCAGGTTGATATTCCAATCGGTTGCAGAGCAAAACACAGTTTAAGATGTTAGCGAATCAGAATAATCAGAATTACACAATGCACACGTCTGCCGCATTTAAAGGGAGATTTCGATACCTCGCAACTAAATGTTGGAATAATATACCACCACCAATTCGTCAGATGAAGAGTAACGCAACATTTAAAGTCAAATATCGAATTCATCTTTTTAACCAACAAAAACAAAGCAATTAAATCTATAAACTCCCTTAATTCTATTCTCCAACGAAAAGAATAAAAAACTGGCATCCGCGCACACATACTCTCAAACATACCTACATACGCACAGACACACTATAATAGCTTCACGCACAATTTAGCATATTATTGTGTTATTTTTTTTAGTCTAGTCTATAATTTATTTTTTTAAAGCGTTGCACGACCATTTTGTAAGTAAGGTACTGGCAGAATACCAGCGATGTGGCTTGCTGCATCACCATGCTGAGCCAGCGCCTTTTCTCTGCCATGACACATGGCTTCCTGCTGACGTGCGTGCATAAATTTTATTAAGTTGCATGCCTTTTTATTTTATTTTTGTAATTTTACTTTGTGTTGATGTTTATGCCTTGTACTTAGGGCTATAAGAAGTCAAAACTAACGCTAGGAGGATAATGACAAATGATAATTGTCGATAATGTTACTGGTTTGCATGACTCGCTCATACTCGTGCGTCAGAGAATATAAGGAGCCCGTTGTTACTCGGCTCGTATAGCCCATAACGAGCCGGCGAGATTTATGCGACATCGAGACCATGTAACGGGCCGCCGTCATCTCATCACCCGTTCAAATATTTATAATTGTTAAATTATATTTTAGGTTTACTTTATATTTTTAGGAACCAAACTGCTTGGTTATATAGTGTATATCAGCCTTCTTACTTCTACTGTTGTCTATGCCTTAGAAGAATGAATACTCTCAGAATTTCAAATTTAAAACCACTGACATTGGAGTTTGTTTATAACAACCGTCAAATTTATCAAGTATACAAGATCGTGTATTTATCAAGTATACAGAAAAATATTGCACCAGAAACCACTAGGATACGCATGTGCAGTAGGGATTACAGGCAGACTTCAGCCACAAGAAAATTAAGTACTTCTAGTCATATATGTAGTCTCACTAAAACCTTATGCTTGAAATACTATAATATCCCGCTTTACCAAAGTAATTTTATTTGATGTGTTTGTGTGTATCTAATGTTAAAGGCCCTCCCTGTGTCCCTAACTACATTCCTTACTAACCTTTGAGTGCTAGAGTGGAGTTTCTGCGAAACCGGTATTTCTGACTTTGTAACTAGGCAAGTATATATAGACAGCGGTAATATAAAGATGATACTTAAATGAGACCTATATATACCTATTTAATAATGACAGCACTTCTCAGCCGGAGCTCGTTACAGTTTGATTGCCGCGACCAGCATGTGTTCCATATTCAGCGTACCTATGATGTTTTTATCGCCAGTTCCTTGTATTTACCTGTGTGAGTCAAAAAAGTGGCTTTAGGCCACAGTTTGTTGTTGTTGAAGTGGATAGCATAGTGGAAGGCTTGTTTCGTGCCTCTCCTGTCCTTAAAATGCTTAAAACCTACGAGATATAATAATAAAAAAAACTTCATATATAAATTTAGTATATACAGTGTGACCTTAGTTAGTGGACGGAACAATTGTAACAATTTTTGACAGAAACATATTAGTGACACGTCAGAGCAACGCAATATGCTTGTATGTGAGTGTTGATGTTGGCAGTTGCCATCACACACTTTGTCACATAAGACATTTGTTAAATTTGTAACTTACGTCATGTCATGTCACTTATGTCATGAATAAAAAAGATGACCAAATAGGGTAAAGAAGGTTTTATACTGTTCAATGAGGCTGTATGTATATTTTCATGACATTAAATCACATACAGGCTGCTCTAAAGTCAAACTAAGAAATCGTAAATTGTCAATTTCTTCGTATGAGGTTCTTCAAAAAAGAAGTGTATAGGTTCTTATAGGGTAGGCAACGCGCATATAAGTCCTCTAGGTTTGCAGGCGTCGATAGGCTACGGTATCTGCTTACCATCGGGCCGGCCGTATGCTTGTTTTCCAACATCGTGGTATAAAAAAAAAAACACTCGTACGGCAACTTCATTATTGCGGGTTGACTATGATAAACTTGAAATCATGAACTTTGCTGAGGCAGATATACAGGGTGGCAGGTGACAACGGATCTTCCCGGAAGTATTGAATCGTTTGAGTAGATTTGGAATAGTTAGAAAATAAAAAATAAATAAAAATAAAACCAAATTCACTACTTTGAGCTATATACTACAGTCATTTTACGGGCGGCTAGTATGCGGAATTGGAAATAATTAATAATAGCTAATATTTTTAGTGTAACGTCATCATGATACAAGTATTATTTACGCAATGAAATCCTACAAAATATCGTTATTCGCTAACCGTCACAAATATGTACACATATTACAAGCGTTTTTCTTGTAGGATTTTAATTAATATATTGTTTCTAAGTCGTTTAAAATGTGTAAGAACAAACTACCAATTATTACTATTTGTTTTTAACGAATTAGGATATATATCGCTCGCGCCGTACATTTTGTTATTTATGTGGTTTTACATGGACACGGTTTCTTGTTTTTCGCTTTAAACAGAAAGAATACTTAAATATCGTCATATTTACAAATAAAAATAATTGATATTATTGTAAATAAAAATATACAAAAAAATATGTCTTATTTTACCTATTTAACTACTTCCGGGTGAAAAGTTAGTAGGATTTTTGCATATATTATACATAAATATTCCATAAGAATGAATAATAAAAAAGTCAGGCTATTATAAATTAATGTTTGATGCAACCGTATCTTTCCTGTACTAATAAGGCTATAAGTTAGACACGGTTACAAACATCTACATAGTTTCTGTGGGGGAAATATAGTGCTAAGGCTAAACTAATTCCCATTTCATAAAGGGCCCTCGTGGACTTCCACCGTGTATACCCTATAACATGTGAGAAGTGTTTAAAGTTCATTTATTCCTTCAAAATTTAGGCCAACCTTTTTTGAACGAAGTTCCTTATCGGACTGTTCGCGGATGGGCAAAAAAAAAAAGTCACGTGACCGTCAAGAAAAAGCGTCACGTTACGAAAACGCGACACGAAGCCATACGATTGAGAAACATGTAAAATGAAATGAATTAAAAAATATATATATATTAAAAAATATAATAAATTGAAATGAAGTGCAGTGAAAAGTGACACTTTGTCACTTCTCACTTTCACAAACAAAAATAAAAAAAAAATAAAAAAAATAAAAAATAATCATAAAAAAAAAAATTCTAAAAATAAAAAAAAAAAAAACAAAAAAATAAAAAAAATCAAAAAAATCAAAAAAAATCAAGAAAATCAAGAAAAAAAAAAAAAACAAAAAAAAAAAAATTCAAAAACAAAAAATTCAAAAACAAAAATTCCAAAAATTCAAAAAAATCAAAAACAAAAAATTCAAAAACAAAAATTCAAAAAATTCAGAAATTTCAAAAATTTCAGATATTTCAAAAATGCAAAAAAAAAAAACATTAAAACCACAAAAAATACGAAAAATCAAAAATTTAATAAAATTAAATAACGTAACTTCGTTGCAAGCGATAGTTCCACGACACTCACGCATATTTTAATCTTGAACTGATTGCTTTATTTTGTATGCCGTACTACTTATAATAGATTTTGCCTTATTGCTCTAGTAGTCTTAATTAACTATAGAATTTAGTTTACAGTAGAATGACCGGTCAATATTTAATATAGTTATTACATAGTAGATATATATATATAGTTTTTATGCAAAGCTGTCAGTTCAATTATTATTATTACGGTTGCCATAGGATAGGTTATTCAAAATGCAGTAATTTCATTTAAGATTAAGTACTTATATCTGTCTTTAGTACCAGCATCTACTAATACCGTAACCTTTACTAGAGACCGATGACTTGTCCTGTTCTGTAAAGACTTAAGAACCATTTTGTAGACAGTAAATTCACTAAATTCTGATTACCTAGGTCAGAACCTAAACGTTAACTACTTCTAAGCACAGCCATGTCTCTCAACCAACCAATTTTAATTAGGCTAGGTATTACGTATATATTTTATTTATTCCATCTATGAATCATAAATAATAAATAATGATTCTAATCACATTCATACAATAAATGGTGTCTGTGCACATTATTAGAACCGGAAGGGTTCTTATTCTTATGCTTATCACATTCATACAATAAATGGTGTCTGTGTATATTTTAAGAATGAGAAAAAAATCTGATTCTTACCACATTCATACAAAAAGGTGTCTGTGGTATAGGTATTAAGAATTACTAAAACAGAATTCTGATACTTACCCCATTCATACAAAATGTGTGTGTGGTATATAATTATATATTATGTATATTTATTTATATTTTAGAAGAATGGCAATTGAAGTGGTTGACTGGTAGAGAATGCCTTAAGGCATTAAGTCCGCCATTTGTATATTTTATGTGCAATAAAGTTTAAATAAATAATAAATAAATAAATTGAGGTATTACAACCTAAACGAATATAAACATATATTCATTTTATTGATAAATTGATATCCGATTGACTTATGTCATAGGAACATAGATTTTTTTTTTCCAGCATTTTAAAATGGTTCCAAAAACCTACATGCTAGGGATAATTATACAAAGCTTCCAAGGGCATTCTACGCCTACGGTAATCTTGAGAAATATCTTAGGTTAAATTACTATGTAGGTACCGTCAGCAGAAAACAAGTCTCTAGAAATAAAATAAAATAATTTTGAAATTAAATTATTTTTAAATGTGCTATAATACGTTATTAGTATTAACAAAGTTGGGGTTTTGTACAAATTAATTACACTAAATAGAATTTGTAAAAAAAATATTAAGTCCTTTTTTTTACAATTTTAATTGGGTTTCATTAGGGCCTGTTTTACGAAGTTTATATCGAGACGTGTTGTTCCATTGTTTGGGACGAATGTATGAGCGAGTGATGAATATGGTGAGGAATGATGATTGTGTGATGCATGAATTAAAACTGAGAGAGACTAACTGGTGTGGTGGAGCACTTACACAGCGGTTATACAGCATTGTATAACAAAGACAGTTAATGTAAAATAACATTTATAAGTTATAACTGACTGTAAGAGAGCGTCATAATACCAGTGGTGTCACCGACTACGAGTGAGACCTGACAGTGTGTAGAGCCTCTACAATGGAATTGGACTTAAGATATAAACATTAAAGTTCATTGTCATCTCACTATTACACTTTACGGTACAAGGAACATTTTGGATATTGCTATTAGTTAGTGTCATTTCAAGCTGACAGGTTGCAGGTTTACCTAACTGCTATCCAAAGTGGGTCCTACTCCACAAGAAGCTAACACTACCCCTGATAAATCTACACATCGGCAATTGCACGATGTCAATTAAAAAAAAATTCTATATAAATTAGAATACAAATCTGAATATTAAATAAATATTTAAAAATTATCATTCAGTTAAAAATAGACCTATCTTTATTACAAGGTCTAAAAAGTTTATTAAGGTTATCAAATCTAATAAACAATTTAAATTATTTTGATATCTGGTCTAGACCAGGTTATAAGGCTAATTAGCCAAAGACATCATGTATTTGCTGAACATACTCCCGGCTGAGAGTGGTCCGTATTCTAGTGAAGCCTAGGTTTTAGTGTTGGTAATTGAACATTTAACGGTAGGAACCCACCCTGGAGAAGTCTCACTTTACAAGGGCTGCATTGATTTCCTTTCCCTATCCGATAAGCAAAGCAGGATGAGGTCGGAAGTGTCCTTGCATATACGGCTAGAGTTGATTCTGGATTCACAACCCGGAGTTCCTTTGTTTGAGTGAGGATTATCTGTGGAGACTTGTAAAAGTTCATGCCATACATATGAGAACTTGGAAACTTGACTTTATATACGCCAGCACTCTTGGTTTGGTTAAAATACACACCACATAAGAGGATTATAAAAAAAAACGTCTACGCCAAATGGAAAGATCCCAATGAACTTAGATCTCTCATTAAAAATTTATTGTTTTTACAAAAAAACTTATGCTACCAATCTATTTATGTTTAAAATTTTTGCTTCCATGAGACACCTTGTCAGATGTGTCTATGTTCGAAAAATTTGGGGGTAGTGTGGTAGTAGCATAAGCCCGTTTCTCTTTTTCTCTTTCTCAATCAATCGGTAATGTTTTATTTAGTTTAATATTTGCTTTCATTACTTGATTGCGTCCATGCAAATTTGGGGGGGTAGTATACATCGTGTGTCTGATGAATTCATAAAACCTTTTTTTCTTAAAAGTATATAAAAAAAAACTACTTAGTATACACCGTGTGTCTGATGAATTCATAAAGCTTTTTTCTTTTCTTCATAAGTACCTTTAAAACTTTATAGTTATTGAAATTTTGCTTTCCATGACCCAGATGTGTCTATGTTCGCAAAATTTGGGGGTAGTGTGTAACGGGCCGCCGTCATCTCATCACCCGTTCAAATATTTATAATTGTTAAATTATATTTTAGGTTTACTTTATATTTTTAGGAACCAAACTGCTTGGTTATATAGTGTATATCAGCCTTCTTACTTCTACTGTTGTCTATGCCTTAGAAGAATGAATACTCTCAGAATTTCAAATTTAAAACCACTGACATTGGAGTTTGTTTATAACAACCGTCAAATTTATCAAGTATACAAGATCGTGTATTTATCAAGTATACAGAAAAATATTGCACCAGAAACCACTAGGATACGCATGTGCAGTAGGGATTACAGGCAGACTTCAGCCACAAGAAAATTAAGTACTTCTAGTCATATATGTAGTCTCACTAAAACCTTATGCTTGAAATACTATAATATCCCGCTTTACCAAAGTAATTTTATTTGATGTGTTTGTGTGTATCTAATGTTAAAGGCCCTCCCTGTGTCCCTAACTACATTCCTTACTAACCTTTGAGTGCTAGAGTGGAGTTTCTGCGAAACCGGTATTTCTGACTTTGTAACTAGGCAAGTATATATAGACAGCGGTAATATAAAGATGATACTTAAATGAGACCTATATATACCTATTTAATAATGACAGCACTTCTCAGCCGGAGCTCGTTACAACCAGAGTAGGGTATAGGTGAGTCGAATTAAGCTATTATACGCCCACATGATGTTAATCCAAAATGATCTTTGAAAAGATTACTTGTATTAAGTTTTTGAGAAATAAATAGTCAATCCGGTCCCGAACAACCCCCGACAGGCCCGAAGCAAGCTCGTATTCAAGAGACTGCTTCGCAAGCATCTTCTCTCTGAAGAATTTGTTTAATTCTCCAATCCTTTTTTATTTCTGTTCTCCAATTTTCCATCATATTTATTGTATTAGTTTATCTTGTTGTATATTATATACGTAGTAGTATGTAACCATATATATGTAAGCTTTTATTTATCTATACATATAATAAAGCTGAAGAGGGTCGAAAGTCTGTACATGGAAGATAATCGAAAAAAAGTTGGCTGGGGATACTTAGAATCGATAACAGAACACGTTCCAACAATTTTTAGAATTTTTGTCTGTTTATCTGTTTGTCTGTTTATTTGACCGCGCATCACATGAAAACGGCTGAACTGATTTTGATGAAATTTTGTATATAGATAGTTTGAGTCCCGGGGAAGGATAATAGATAGTTTTAATCCCGAAAATCAACCCTCGTGGGGGTGAAAAGGGGGTTGAAAATTTGTATGGAGAGTTCTTAACCTCTGAAACGTTTTAGATAGAAATTAGTGTGGAGATAATTTCAGTCCCGAGATACGTCATAGGAAAGTTTTGAAAGTATTCAATAAAAAACTAAATTGAATAAAATCGATTCAGCTGTTTTTGAGTCGTCAGTCAAAAACGCATAGTGAAAGGACGTAAGTGCTGGATAGTAAAATGACGGAAGCGCCGCCAAATATCCCTTAATAAACGACACCTTTTGAACAAATCTTTTTTAACAGGGCGGCAATTACGGATCCCTATACTGAACATGGCCCGACAGACTCTTGGCCGGTTTTTTTTGCATTGTTATCCCATCTATACATCTTCTTCTATATCCATATCTTCTTTATTCTATACATATAATAAAGCGGAAGAGGGTCGAAAGTCTGTACATGGAAGATAATCGAAAAAAAGTTGGCTGGGGATACTTAGAATCGATAACAGAACACGTTCCAATCATTTTTAGAATTTTTGTCTGTGTGTATGTTCATCTGTTAATCTGTTTGTCTGTTTATTTGACCGCGCATCACGTGAAAACGGCTTAACGGATTTTGATGAAATTTTGTATAGAAATAGTTTGAGACCCGGGAAAGGACAAAGAATAGTTTTCATCTCGAAAATCGACCCTGGAGGGGGTGAAGAGGGAGTTGAAAGTTCCTTTAGAGAATTTTTAATAGAAATTAGTATGGAGATAATTTGAGTCCCGAGAAATGTCATAGGAAAGTTTTCAAACCCTTGGGGGCGAAAAGGGGGTTGGAAGTTGGTATGAGGATTTTTTTACCGCTGAACTGATTTAGATGAAATTTGGTATAAAGATAGTATGGGTCTCGAGAAAGGACAAAGGATAGTTTCATCTTCAAAAAAGGGCGCCCCCCATCTTACTTTTGAACCGTAGGTACAAAAAAATAGAAAAAAATAATTGAAGTGAAGCCTGAAAGGTACTTTCAATAAAAACTATATTGAATAAAATCGATTCAGCTGTTTTTGAGTCGTCAGTCAAAAACGCATAGTGAAAGGACGTAAGTGCCGGATAGTAAAATGACGGAAGCGCCGCCAAATATCCCTTAATAAACGACACCTTTTGAACAAATGTTTTTTAACAGGGCGGCAATTACGGATCCCTATACTGAACATGGCCCGACATGCTCTTGGCCGGTTTTTTTTTGCATTGTTATCCCATCTATACATCTTCTTCTATATCGCATATCTTCTATATTCTATACATATAATAAAGCTGAAGAGGGTCGAAAGTCTGTACATGGAAGATAATCGAAAAAAAGTTGGCTGGGGATACTTAGAATCGATAACAGAACACGTTCCAACCATTTTTAGAAGTTTTGTCTGTTTGTATGTTTATCTGTTTGTCTGTTTATTTGACTGCGCATCACGTGAAAACGGCTTAACGGATTTTCATGAAATTTTGTATAGAGATAGTTTGAGTCCCGGGAAAGGACAAAAAATAGTTTTCATCCCGAAAATCAACCCTGGAGGGGGTGAAGAGGGGGTTGAAAGTTTCTTTAGAGAATTTTTAATACAAATTAGTATGGAGATAATTTGAGTCACGAGAAACGACAGAATAGTTTTCATCCCGAAAATAAACCCTTGTGGGGGTGTAAAGGGGGTTGGATGTTGGTATTAGGATTTTTTTACCGCTGAACTGATGAAGATGAAATTTGGTATAGAGATAGTATGGGTTTTAAGAAAGGACAAAGGATAGCTTTCACCCCGAAAATCAACCCTAAACGGGTGAAAAGGGAGTTGGAAATTTGTATAGGGAATTATTAACCGCAGAATCGATTCAGATAAAATTTGGTATGGAGATAATTTGAGCTCTGGCAAAGGAAATAAAATAGTTTTATCTCAGAAATTATCCTTTAAGCGGATGCAAAAGGGGTGGAAGTTTACATGGGGAAGAAAAAAAACCAATAACCGCTGTACGTACTTAGATGAAATTTGGTATTGAAATAGTTTGTAATTTTTTGGTCAATGTGTCCATATTTATAACAAGTCACCCGTCGATGCTTTAAATTTACCTTTACCCGCTCTTAAGAAATATTTGAAAATGTCATGAATGTCAAAGGGTTATTGCAGGTTCGAGGACTATACAGGGTGGAAAGATAAGTCGGGCCCTGGAGGAAAACTACCTTAAAACGTTGAGATAGCTCAATTCACTGAAAGGAAACATTCTTTAATTTCTTTAAAGGGACATAACTGCATTTACAATTTTTTGGAAAAGAGTACAGTTTTCAAAAAAAGTATTTATTTTGTAATTTTTGCCAAAAATAATTTTTATGACAATTGATGCCAATCGATCCTGTTTCCAGCGAGGATAAAAACTTCTAAATACCAACCAAGTTTAGGGCACAAGAGAACACATAAATAATAATAATAATATTTTTCATACAATTAGTATGGAAAAAAGTGAAAATTAAGAAAAAAACTGTGAATGCAGTTTTAGTTTTTAGGAAAAATAAAAGAATATTTCCTTTGAGCGAATTGAGCTATCTCAAGGTTTTAAGTTAGTTTCCCTCCAGGGCCCGACTTATCTTTCCATCCTGTATATGATGGACAAAAATTCAAAAATTTCAAAATATTCAAAAATTTCGAAAATTTCAAAAATTGGCGGTGTAATGGCGGTCATTCTAATGGTTTACGAACACGTCATTTTAATTGTATGTAGATAAAGCAGTGTATGTTTCTGTACGTAATTAGGCCTTATTACGTAACAGTTACATAAACTTGGAGTTACATAAACAGGAACCCTTATAGTTTCGCCATATCCGTAAATGTCGGATAGTAAAATGACGTAAGCGCCGCCAAATATCGCTTAATAAACGACCTTTTGAACGGATGTTTTGTAACAGGGCGGCAACTACGAAACTCTACATTGAGCATCGCCCGACATGCTCTTGGCCGGTTTTGTTTGCATTGTTATCCCAGAAATCACCCCTTAAGGATAACTTATTCCAATTCAAGAAAATCCCCAGCCAGGTTATACGTAGCCTATAAAAATTCAACGTCTAAAAGGGGGGGTAGCCACTTTTTTTTTTTTTTTTTTTTATACTACGACGGTGGCAAACAAGCATACGGCCTGCCTGATGGTAAGCAGCTACCGTAACCTATGGACGCCTGTAACTCCACAGGAGTCACATGCGCGTTGCCGACCCTTTACAAAAAGGAGGATTCACTGTGTTGACGGCTAAAGGAACAATAGGGTCCCTCATCGTCAACACACTGGGTCCTCTTTGAGCTCTTTGGCAACCTTACTCACCAGCAGGAACACAACACTATGAGTAGGGTCTAGTGCTATTTGGCTGTGGTTTTCTGTAAGGTGGAGGTACTTCCCCAGTCGGGCTCTGCTCCAGATTTGAGCGAGATGACATTCACTGAACGTGCCCTACCACACTAAGCGAGATGCCATTCGCAGTGCCCATACCTCTCTTACCAGTGCCCTTACACTTGATTGAGTTAAATTTGCTTTGGTCATGGACTCCCTCCCACCATGCCAGTACACCTCAAATAGAAAAAATCATTACTGACCCCTCAAACAAAATCTCTGCATTTGTGACCCCCCCCCCAAATTTCAACCGCGCTGCAACCGCGCCTGTTCTTACCTTTCATGCTTAGACTGATTTGACGGGAAGATCGATGTGGACATGAACGTATAATATAAATACAAAAGTGGTACTGTATCGTCCGATATACACTTGTCGTTTAAATCATGCCAAAAAAATTTATAAGGACAAAAATAGTATTGATTTTTGAGTTTCATTTTTAGTGGTTATATAATTATCATGGACAACGGATCTCGCAATAATCGGTTAAGATATATAACAAAAAGTTCATAATACCTACTTAATGTAAGGAAAGTTCCACATATCATATGTGGTCTTCATCATAAGGTCCACTCCATCAAATTAGTAGTTTTCGAGAGGAAATGCTTGAGTTGCTTAAAAAAACAACCAAATCACCATACATGTGCCTTTAAAAATTGAGGATATCCCTCAATTCCTCATGGATCCCATCACCAGAACAGCACCAGATTAATGTGGAACTATCTTAGAGGTAGTTCCTTTCAAACAAAAAAGAATTCCTCAAATCGGACCACGGGTGTCGGAGTAATCGCTGAACACCCTACATAAAAAAAATCATCATCATTATCATCAAAACAACCATCATCATGAGGTCCACATCATCAAATTGGTGGTTGCTTAAGAAAACACCCAAATCACCATACATATGCCGTTATAAATTGAGGAGTTCCCTCAATTCCTCATAGATCCCATCATCAGAACAGCACCAGATTAATAATGGGACCACCTTGGAAGTAGACCCTTTCAAACAAAAAAGAATTATTAAAATCGGACTACGCGTCTCGAAGTAATCGGTGAACATACATAAAAAAAAGGCCAAACCGAATACAGACCTCCTCCTTCTATGAAATTGAAGTCAGTTAATAATGTACAGTCAAATACAAAGAAATGTATCCACTTTTTCACCTTATTGCGTTGTAATATGGTCCAAAAGTGGATACATCTCTTTGTAGTCGACTGTACCACCCCCCGCGTTTAGGACGCATATAAAATAAAATATTCGTAATAGGTATCACTAGTCTGATTGAGGTGGAAATCAAAACCCGAGGGTGCGCGGTGCAGTCGGTCAGCGATGCAGATGTAGTCGGTGTGAAGGCTGAGGTGAAGAGTTGTATGTGCCACACGAGATTGACGTTATTAACTTTGCACCTCGTGCCTTAAACGCCCTCGCTACGCTCATGCTTATAAATTAGTAGAATCTTTTGCTACGCTTTCTCGGGATCTCAATCAGCTCTTTCGACATAAACTAGATTTGCTTCCTTCTTTCACACAATGTTTACCCAATTCAAATAGCTATTCAAATAGTTATTATATATAGCTATTATTATAATTTATTTGAAATATGGCATAGTATTTTGGGGAAACTCGGTAAATGTCGAATCAACATTTATTCTTCAAAAAAAATGCTTACGTATTATATTTAAGTTTAAGTATCTAGAATCTGTAAGAGAATTATTTAAGGAAAATGACATTTTACCACTGACATGTATTTATATATTAGAAATTTGTTTATTCGTTAAGGAACAAAATGACATTTTTACCAAAAAAAGTAATTTTAAGAGGAACATTAGAACACAATATAAACACGATCTATGTACGGTGAAACCTTCGAGCTTTATTCTAGAAAAGAGCACTTATGTCTCTGGAATTAAAATATATAATCATTTACCTGATCATATTAGGTCACAAAATGGGACAAAATTCAAAAACATGCTCAAGAGATGGTTGTTAGTTAAGAGTTTTTACAGTCTGAATGAATATTATAATCACACGGAGTAAAAGTATTTTTTATATAATGTAGGAAATGTTTTGTTATTGTGTTATTTTATCTAGTTATAAGTTTATTATTGTACGCCCGAAATGGGCAAACTGTTGGACTTTTTCTGTAATTATGACATCTGCATGTACACAGTTTGACAATAAATGATATCTTATCTTATCTTATCTTATTTATGGAAGGGACTCCACATGTCATCTGCGGTTTTCATTATCGGGTCCTCTCCATCTAATTGGTAGTTCTCGAGAGGAAACACTCGAGTTGCTTAAAATTACACTCAACTCACCATACATGAGCCTTTTAAAATTGAAGAGTTCCCTCAATCCCTCATGGATTCCCATCATCAGGTCCAACCAAATTAGTCCGCTACTTTCGAGGTAACTCTTTATAAACAATAAAAATATTACTCAAATCGGACATCGGGTCTCGGAATAATCGGCATAGACGTATAAGAAAAAGTTCATAATACACCCGCTTAAACTAAGGAAAGTTCCACATGTCATATGTGGTCTTTATCATTAGGTCCGTTCCATCAAATTGGTGGTTTTCGAGAGGAAATGCTTGAGTTGCTTAAGAAAACACTCAAATCGCCAAACATGTGCCTTTAAAGATTGAGGAGTTCCCTCAATTCCTCGTGGATTCCATCATCAGAACAGCACCAGATAAATTTAGGACCACCTTGGAAGTACATCCTTTCAAACATAAAAAGAATTATTCAAATCGGACCACGGGTCTCGGAGTAATCGCTGAACATCCTACATTTAAAAAAATCATCATCATTATCATCAAAACAATCATCATTATCAGGTCCACTTCATCAAATTGGTGGTTTTCGAGAGAAAACTCTCGAGTTGCTTAAGAAAACACCCAAATCACCATACATGTGCCTTTAAAAATTGAGGAGTTCCCTCAATTCCTCATAGATCCCATCATCAGAACAGCACCAGATTAATATGGGACCACCTTGGAAGTATATCCTTTCAAACAAAAAAAGAATTATTCAAATCCGACCACGCGTCTCGGAGTAATCGGTGAACATACATAAAAAAAAAAGCCCAAACCGAATACAGAACCTCCTCCTTCTATGAAATTGAAGTCGGTTAAAAAAAAGATAACAGATATTTATTTTTCAATTTAGGCACTTATGAACGTTAGAGTGAAAAAGAAACTACCACCGTTTCTAACCCTACACCTCTGACCCGAGAAGTATTAGACCGGCAAGAAACTCGGCGGGACTATTTTTTCAAAACAGTAATACATTATTAGATCTTAAAGATACACAATAATGCGTAGTTCTATAAGAAGACATATCAAAACAGCATGAGATACAAAATAAATAAATAATAAAATCCTAATCTGACTGCTTCACAAAACGTTTGATATGCTTTCCTATCTGAACTGTGTTCTCTAGATGGACTAAATGTTAGATAATTTTGTAGTAGTTTCTGGTTTGGGCCATACACCTTTGTCCGTCATATAGTCCTCGACCCTGCAATAACCCGTAAAGTAATAACATTAAAGTTTTTTTCAAATATTTCTTAAAAGCGGAAAAGGATAAATTTAAAGCATCATAAAAGATAAAGCATATAAATTATAAACTTATATAGATGTCATATACAAAGGAAAAAGTGACCTAGGCCTCCGGTTCCCAGGGCTGGGATCGAACCAGCGTCTTCGGCATTCGCGAATAAAGAAATCAAAATATTTATTAAAAATAATTTGATTTGTTCTTCAGTTAAAGCGTATACATATTCATTCAAAAAGAACATTGAGGTTGATGCTTAACTACGTATTAAAGTTGTGGAGCATAGTTGCAGTACTGGACTATTAGTTGGTGGTTTTACGGTATTTAAATACATAGAAAATATCCATAACTCCAATATTCGTGATAAACACAAATATTTATATGCCCTTACCAGGGGCCGTATTCTAACTTTAAAACACGTATAGACACGATCCAACTTCAATACAACTCCAATGCATTAACAACGCAATAAGTACAGCTACGGCATAAACATCTGAATCAGAAATATCAGAATTTGTTTGAGAAATATTCCAACGCAACTCCAATACAACTTCAATCTTGGTTGATTGTTTGTTGTGTGTTGGAGTTATGTTTGAGATAGTTTGTGTTCTTATTGTGTTGTTAATGTATTTTATAATTAGAATCCGGCACCAGGATTCAAACCTTGGACCTCTCGCTTCGTAGGTAGGGTCACTAGTCACTACCGACTAGGTTAGGAGGCGGTTAAAGTCATGTTTAGCTAAAAGCTACAACCACACGATAAATCCAATAAAATAGACATTGATGTTAAAAAGTTACGATGAAATTCCTATCAGTTTTGAATAGATTTAGTTTTCAATTTTAAAGTTGAATTGGTTTGACGCTCGCTTGGGAAAGTTTTTGAATCAGAATTCAATATTACATTCATTTGTGTGTAGGTACTACCTACCTAGGTGCATTTGAAAGTTGCTGAACGAAAGAATATGGGTCTAGTTACATTTGTAATCTTATTTTGTTTGGCAAGTTTCGTTGTTGACTGCATATATGGGCGTTTACAAAAATCGTTGAAAGTTTTTAGTGATGTTTTGAAAAAAAAAAATTGATTGTCATATTCAGAATCGTATGCAAAATGTATCCTGCTTGGACACAACGTGCCTCAATTCATACCTAGTATTTTCGATTTTCTGTTATTGGACTTCCACATAGGTCTCCGTAGTAAAGTAGCGTTAGAGAATTCATAAATAATAGGACTTTTTTGTGCCTTAGACTGGATAGTACTCACGGTTCAAGTGGGAATAACCGAACTCGGAATCCAAAAACAGCTACGACTTCTAAAATCGGCCATTAGTAGAGTAGATTATTACTAATCCGTAACAAATCATGATTTCAAATTTAGACCACTAGATTTAGTATCTAAATTATTTGATTAAAATAAAGCAACATTCATAATAGTTAAATTGATTGACTGATAATAGTTGATTGAGTCCAATAGAATTTGCATACAAAATAAACTCCTACTCGCAAAAACACTGACACTGGCTTTCATCTAAATGTGAAACGACTTAATGATCCCGACGTGTTATGCGAATCTCGACTTTACGAGCACCCATTAAACAGTAAACACAGACTTCCCCCCTAAGAGTCCGCATTGTGTACAGTCACGAACCCGGATTGTTGAGCCACTTGTTCGTAATTTAGCCGTGTTATGAATGACCGATGTTACTCTCTAGCTGTCAACTGTCAGTTTCATCGGTTATTTATTACACGGCTAAATTACAAGCAAGTGGCTCAACAATCCGGGTCCGTGATTGTACGATGATTACAATGACATTATTTCCCCCCAGTCATAGCTTGTTCTACCTTTTGTTGGTTTTTAAACCAACCTACCTAATGCCAGAGTAATCTCAGTAAGGCTTGTGAAGGTAGAACACGGAAACTTAAAAGTTTCCGTAGCCAAGAAGGTAAAAACGAAACCCCTATAGTTTCGTCATGCCCGTCTGTCTATCCGTCCGTCCATCCATTCGTATGTCACAGCTGTTTTACTCGCAAACTATAAAACGTATTCTAATAAAAATATAACATGAAGTGTATTTTGTACTATTTGTATGCCGATCCTTAGTTTTGTAGTAAAATTGCTGATAAACTATGTTTTAGGGGGGGCGCTCCATACATATAACTATGTAATTGTCAATTTTTTCAAAATCAATAGGTTACATATCAATCGATAGGCCTTTAAAATAACATTTAATTTAAATTGACCTTTTTTGATCTAGTGAATATTTTCAGAAATAATAATCACCCCGAACGTAAAAAAAAATTATGTCCACATGGGGCGGGGGAGGTGTAACTTTTGAACCGGAGATCCAAAAATGTAATTTACGCGCGCTAATAAGGACGCGACGACATCAGAGTTATACGTATCAGGTCAGTAGTTCAGGGTGCGTAGCCAACGTGCCAATTGTTACAGCTACGGATGAAAATGTTACTGTCTCATTAATATGGAAGAGTGATACAGAGAGATGACTACGATACGCTACGGAGCGTGAAAGATGCGGCACGTTGGCTACGCACCCAGGAAAGAATCGCGTATGAGGAGTCTTACATGCTCCATCTGATGAGTAAGTGATCTTGACTGTGAAAAGGTCGTAAATTGGTTCAAAGTCGTTATCTGCGGTGTTTCCTGGATCGCTGACAGGAGCGGGAATTTTATATTTTTGGGGTGTTATTCTGGATTAGGCATCTAAAGTTTTAAAATGTAACCGTATTGTCGTAAACCGTATTGTATGAGCAGATAGAAATACCGAGTATCTTGGTATGTATGTGTTAAAAGTATGCCGGCAAACTTATCTCTTTTAGGAATCTCTTCCAGTTAAACCTTGGAATGCAACGCTAATCACACTAGTCGGTAGTTAAAAAAGAGATAGATTATTTTATTAATTGATATTTTACACAACGATTATAGTTTAATGAAAACAATTTGTTATGAAAAATAATTTATTTTTAAAAATGTCATAGTATCTTTAATCGATTACCTATATTTTACCATCTTCAGCATCCACAATCTATAGAATTAAAATATGAGTGCAACATTTGTTTCAATGGTGTATACTTTGCCGATAGCAGGGAGTGCATATCGGAAAAATACAGGTACCGTTTTAAAACGATATGACGTCATACCCATTTATTTCGGTTCGCTATGATTTCGATAGCTTCGCTACCTTTTTTTCTGTACTGAAATATAACGGTACAGTTATTTATTTCGATACCTCAACCGTTTTCATAAATGTATCGTTTGAGCTTGAAGTATGCGCTACCTGTCGGTTCTAGCGCCCCGCTTCCCTGCTCAGTAAAAGATGCACGATAAAAGTTACGATCTAAAATTTCGATACCGAAATAATAACGGTTAGATATTGTTATAATAAAGGTATAAGTGCCGTATTGAAAAATAGCCATATCGTAGTTTTATACCGGTAGCGGACCTTTATATTTCAAGCGGTATAGTTCTACCTTTATATCATAAAGGTATCGATATTCTATAGCGCTACAATACCGCTTATACCGTAACGAAAACGATCCCTGGCCGATAGCCTAAGCAATAAAAGATCGTCGATACTACAGGCACTGGTAAATGCTAGAGCATTGGATACTTGCGGTATCTGCGGTACGAATAAATTTTCATTTGAAATCCTTCGCATGTAAACTTTATAATAGTTTCCACAATATTGAGCAAAAAAAAGTATGCTGCTCAAATAATACTACTTAACTTACATATCTAATACAAACAACTAACATGCCCGCGAGTTTGTCCATGTTTATACCAAATTCATAAAAACCTTTTAACTCTATTTTCGGGGGAGAACATTAGAGGTTCAATTTCTAAATCTTATCTGACTTAATTCGTCATTTCAAGGTTCTCTCACCTACAACATTTGGCTTGTGTGGTAGTGTTTTTGATGCGACTGTTTTATATATACAGGTTGGTCCAAACCTTGACGTCAAAAAAATTTTTTTTGATACCTCTCGTCGTGGGCTATCAGAATATACCCCATGTATGTTAGCTGATTTTTCGTAGTTTTCGAGTTATGAATTTTTTAATTTTTTACTTTCGTTAAGAAGTTCCGTGTGAAGAAATTAATTTATTAAAAAAAACGATTGAACTTTTTGATTTTTTCTTTTTGTAGCACAATCCTTAAGAAACGGCACCATTGAAAAAAAAACAGCATCCTCACTTGGCTGCGAGTTGGAAAAAAAAGACAGAAGTGAAAGTTTTACGTTCAAGTATGAAAAGCTTAGATTTTGCGCTTAAATAAAAAAAATACAAGCGATTTCAAGGACTTTTGGTTATTTTAGAAAATTTAGCATGCATTTTCTAACTAGCAAATAAGCGCAAAATCTAAGCTTGACATGCTTGATTGTAAAACTTTCACTATTGTCTTTTATTTTTCAACTCGCAGCCAAGTGAGGATGCTGAGCTTTGAATGCTTTTTTTTGCAACTGCGCCGCTTATTAAGGTTTGTGCTACAAAAAGAAAAAATCTTAAAAGTTCAATAGTATTTTTTTTATAAATTAATTGCTTCACCCGGAACTTCTTAACAAAAGTTAAAAATTAAAAAATTCACTCGAAAACTACGAAAAATCGGCTAACATACATGGGGTATATTCTGATAGCCCACGATGAGAGGTATCTAAAAAAAATTTTTTGACATCAAGGTTTGGACCAGCCTGTATTTACATCATATTTTGTACGTTTTTGTTACTAACAAATTAGTACAGTTAAAAAATATTTGGATACATCGCACTTCGCAGCCGTTTCATTAGTCTAAGGGTGGGTTGCACCACGCGTAACTAACAAACTGATCAAGTTTAAATATGGCGACGGAGCTGTCATCCCATAGAAAACTGTCAAACTTTTTATACAGGATTTTTTTACGATGACGCTGACGTTAACAGACGGTTTGGTGCAACCGGCCCTTAGTTACATTTTCGTGAAGGTTAGTTATATTTTAAGAATTTAGGTAATTTCGATGTATTTGGCTTAAATATTAGGATACAAAGGATATGCAAGTTCGAAATCAATAATATTTTGCTATTTCAATTGTAGCTCTTGTTCCAGGTTTTCAAAATTTCAAACTCAATACGACACATGTGGATGTCAATATCAAATGCTAATAATTTATATTAACGATTCCGGAACTATGAATTATTGATTGAATTGACCCACACACGAATACCCAAGTGAACAAAATAGTATTTTTCTCTCCACCCTACTGTACATCGCAAAATTATTACGACGCATGGTCTAAGTCTATGAACAAGTAGTGAGAGAAATTATTATTGGCCCATGGCAAAGCCGCTCTCTTTAATTAAGAACGGAAAATAGGAAATACGAGTAAGACTCACTGCAAATATGTACACATTTTTTTAAAATACCTTCACTTGATCAAAGGGAATGCCGAATGCTTCCACAAAAATCTAGAAACAAATAGCAAGAGGTCAAAGGTCGGATATCGTACAAAAGAGTGTTGTAAACTGGCTGCAGTATTGTATTCGCTTAGCGAATGCAGGCGAGTAAAACAAATGAAACATAAAGATACAGATGGCGCATATTGACGAAAGTCAACGTCAATGCTTCTGTCAAAGGCTTCTGCTACTTTCAATTTAGAGATATAATCTTTTAAATGTTTTATTTACAGAAATAATAACTCCAATAGCCCAAATAAGTGCATCGTCCTCCGTTCTTACTTTTTGACTACGGTCTTGAAAGATATGACTTACTTATACTTTTAAGTAGTTATTTCTTGAACGGTCCTTTGAGCCATTTTAAGTTTTAATAAGGACGTTGTATAAAAGGTACAGAACGGGGCATTATGCGTGGCTCGAGATGAGGACGGTTTTGGATGAAAATTCATATCTACACTTTTCATTCAAATAAATTTCTTAATCATGTACCTACCGGTTATACTCAACCACTGCCCTGTTGTCAGTAAGCAAAGCGAATATGCGGCCTGCACGCGCCTCAGGCGTGTGAGATTACATTTTTAGAAGGGTTCCAGCCAAATAGAACATTTTGGTGCGTGGCGCCGTTGCCTAACAAATTCTATTAAGTCCATCGCCCTCATGGCGCAGACTGAAACTGGCGTGATTTTTCTTCAGTGGTACTTTCTTCTAACGCCCTTCAGAATTCGAAACTGGAAAAATTATATTTAGTATTTGTTGACTAATATTTGTTTATTTTTGACAAATACCTCCTGTTATTTAAAGGCAGGGCACCAGATGATTTTAGATACCATGAAAGCTTTCTCATAGCTATCTCATATTAACATAATTACTATAGCTAAAATCATACGGAGTAAACTGCAGTAAAAAGGTTGACGTTTCTTAATATGTACCTTGCATTTTTACACATTTAAACATTGACGTATATATATTTACACAAAAAACGTACATTTACATATCTAGAAGAGGAAGTTACAGTTTATAAAGGTATATACAAAGTTTCTTTCAAATATATTGAACAAAAAATTTTTGAGCACATTGAAACAAATGTCTTGATAAATAAATGTACCAGTCCCACATTGACCAATTTTAATTATCCAAAAGAGAAACGCGAATTTTGGCATTGCATACGTAAGCGACGAGATACGAATTCTTGCATTGAAGGTACAGTCAGCATCAAATAGATAGTGACAGGGAATACTTCCAAATTTACCGCAACATCTACAATAACCATTAATACCGGTTCGTCCAGAGTGATCAAATTCTTCGGGCCATCCGACGAGTACAAATATACCGGAGCACGCACAACGCCTAATACTTGGTTACATCCAATCCGCTGTTAGCACTGGAACACCCACAACACCATCGGTATCGTAGCATTCAAAGTATCCAAAATTACGGGACACGCTAGAAAAATTAACTTTATTTTTAATGACATAGAGCTCAAAAACATATTGATGTCAGTACAACGTATCAAATCGATATACATGTAAGTGACAAAATGAACGATCAAAATTTAAAGTTCTAAGAAGTTTAAGCTACGTAACCGTTATAAGCCTTATTGCATCCGGAATAAAGTTTGATTTCATGTTGTATGCATATTTATGAATACTTTGGCTGCTACGCAACCAGTGGTGGTGTGGTTGTACCGGTATTATTGCCGGCTTGACTGTTGTTAAGTATTAGGATTTGAGAGTGCTCCTGTATATTTGTAAACGGTAAATGGCCTGAAGAATTAGATTACTTTGTTTGAGTTATTATTAATTACTACTCTGGATGTGACAATATATTTGGGTATCTTAACAGCCACGGTATATATGATGCTGACTGTATAAGCAAAAGTATGTACATACAAAAGTGGTGACGTCATCTGTTAATAAATTATGTTTTGCCTTTCGGAAGTTTTAAGCTAATATCAATAAAGGGGAGCTTATTCGATTGTAATCCTCGAAATACACACAAGATTAAACTCGAAGACTGACAATAATCCTTTACTCAAGTCAACATTGTTATTTACTCGTAAATGCTTTTCGTGCAAATTTTTCAACACAAAACATTAACAATCATCATTGATTTCGTCATTCGTTTGTATGAGCCTAAGCCTGTTGCAGATCTGCATTTGTAGCAAGCTGACAAAACCTGCGTTGTGGATCTTTATTAATTGTTCAATGTTTTTAGAAATTTGACATGTGTATTTTGCTGGAATAAATAAAATACCTTTACTATGAAGTAAACTACTACGACTATGAAGTCTAAATAATACAAACATTAATGTTACCATTAATATGAATTTCGCTTGGGTATATTTTTATGGGCCTTGAGATTAAGTTAAAATAGAAACGTACTGAATAGACTAGACGATGTTTTGTGAATCAGATAGTAGGAATCCCGATTTTCACACAAATTGTTATTGTAGACTTGGGTAGACATGCGCTATCTGAATTGAGACATTGACTTAAAATCTACTGAGGACAATGATATCTTCTAAAGATATTTTGTCCCTTCAATATTTAGAATACACAGCCGGGTTATATTACTGCAACCTAACAACGTTTCACATATCGCATCTTAAATAAATAAATAAATATTGTAGGACAATCTTACACAAATCAACCTAGTCCCACAGTAAGCTCAATAAGGCTTGTGTTGTGGGTACTAGGCGACGATATATATAATACATAGATATAGATAAATAATCCATAACACAGGAACAAATATCCGTGATAAATACACAAATAAATGCCCTGACCAGGATTCGAACCCGGGACGTCCTGCTTCATAGGCAGGGTAACTACCGACTAGGCTAGGCGGCCGTTCTACAACAATCTTACAAATATTTAGATTATATGCTTTATGTCAAGAACCTGGTAGCACTATTACGCAAAAAACAGTATAGCAGCAGTAGCAGTAAATAGTTTAGAAGCTGGATTTATATCACGTTACCTAGAAATGGTCCGACAGCAAACAACCTATTTACGCTGTTGAAGGTAGAACCTTGAAATGATGAACGTGTACTTATCTAATACTAAGAAAAAGGTTTCTTGAAAACAACATCTATAGGGGTGAAAACGAGGTTAAAAGGTTTAACGACGTCTAAGACGAAGTTAGGGGCAACGGCAAATATGATATTATATTTGCCAATGAAAAATAATTAATTAGGAGTAAACTGGGAAGGAAGTTTTAAAGTTTTTTACTACTTTTAAGAGTCAAATTATTTAACAAAATGCCTGGCGGTCTAAAGGAACTTCACTACCTTTCGCCAGCAGCAGCAGAGGACTGGTTGAAAAATCTCACATTCGAAATATAACGGATTTATGAAGATCGCAGTGAAATAAAGCCATTCGATACGATGATGACAAAATGCGTACTAAAACTGCTCGATGAAGCTTTCTCCAAGTACTGACAGGAATCACTGCTTCAAATTCTATTTCAAAGTTTATGATACCCACTGGAAATTTCTGCCGTGTGCTTTAGCAACTAGTCATTAAAATCAGTCAGTCAGAGTCAGTTATAGTTAGTTAACTTTGTGCGTAGAAATAGGTTTCGTATTATGAATCGAATGCATGCACAAACTCGCTCGGCTTTATGAAACCATCATCAACTTGCTGCACTTGTTGTGTTATATGGCTTTCCTTTGACCTATTTCACGATTTTCACGGTATAGGTATATTATTTACCTAAATATAGGTAAGTGCCCACGACCTGTACTTCACAGTACTGGACTAAGAGCTGGCCACATCAGGGTGCGTAGCCAACGTGCCAATCGTTCTTCTTGGTTCAGAGTTAAAGCTTAAAACCAGTCGTAGTTTGTAAGTATTTACTATATATTTTAAAATTAGAATCCGGCACTAGCTTAATGTATTTTCTGTGATATCAATTTAACGACATAAATATGCTTACAGTATTGATTATATCTATCTATATCTTATATATATATAAAAGAAGAAACTGGCCGCGATTCGGAAAATAAACACACACACTGGACAGACACAGCTCCAATCCAACTCAACCCAACTCAACTCAACGCTATAACGACATTGACATTTGCTATTCGAACAGATTTTCATTTAACATTGGTCTCACATTGGTCACACATTGGTCACACATTGGTCTTACATTGGTACAACATTGGTCCAATGTGAGACCAATGTGAGACCAATGTTGAATGAAAATCTGTTCGAATAGCAAATGTCAATGTCGTTATAGCGTTGAGTTGACTTGGGTTGAGTTGGGTTGGAGCTGTGTCTGTCCAGTGTGTGTGTTTATTTTTCGAATCGCGGCCACTGACTGACTGACTGACATATCAAAGCACAGCCCAAACCGCTGGTTATAGAGATTCCAAATTTGGCACATAACCTTATAAGGTCTAGGGGTGCACTAAGAAAGGATTTTTCATAATTCATCCCCTAAGGGGATGAAATAGGGGTTCAACGTTTGATGGCGAAACAAGAATAGTTAGACTATTTTATTCCAAACTTCACAGGGGTATTCCTAACGATAAATGAGTTAACACGTGTTTCAGGTTTTTTGAAAATTCAACCACTAAAAGGGGGAAATGTGGTCACAACGTCTGATAATCAACATGGGTATTGTTTCTGTGGTTTATCGGGTCGTTATTACGAAATCAATAACGATTTTAAAATCCAACGTGGCGGACGTGAATTACCATCTCTCCTGTTGGGGTGCGACGGGGTTGAAATGTCAAAATATCAATATGGGTGTCGTTTTTGTGTTTTTTTGGGACGTTAATTATGAAAATGGCATCGATTTCGAAATGTACTACTGTGTACATGAAAATTCTTGATAGTATTTGTGCCAAATTGCAATCTAATATAAATATATAAAAGAAGAAACTGACTGACTGACTGACAAATGGAGATAGTTTTAGTTCTTGGGAAGGATATATAATAGTTATTATCCCAGATGTCATTCCTTAAGCGGGTAAAAAGGAGGGTTGATTACTAATTTTCCAATTTCGCGGAAAAGTATACAGATAGTTTGAGTCCCAGGAAACGAAATAGGACAGTTTTTATCCCAAAAATTAATCCTTATGGGGGTGAAGTGGGGGTTGGAGGTTTGTATGGAGAATTTTTAACCGCGAACCGATTAAGACAAAAAAAACTGTGGATATAGTTTGAGTCCTGGGAAATAATAAAGGACAGTTTTTGTCCCAAAAATCAATCCTAGAGGGGTAGAAAAGGGGTTGGTAGTGTGTACGGCGAATTATTAACCGCTGAACCTATTTAGATGATTTGGTATAGAGACACTTTGAATTCTGGGAAAGTATATACAATAGCTGTTATCCCAGAAGTCATTACTTAAGCGAGTGAAAAAGAGGGTGGATTACTAATTTCACGCAGACGAAGTCGCAGGGGAAAGCTTCTATTAAAGAGTAGAAATCTGTATTAATCATAATCTTTTCTGGTGAAACCATTCAACAATTATTGCATGTCTTTAAAAAAATAAGGGAACCGCCTCCACCAAAACGTGGTATACTGAAAGCTCCAGCATGTAACAAATACTTTTCTGAGAACCACATCTAAATCGGTTCAGCCAAACGCGAGATAATAGCGGACAAACATACATACCTACATACAAACATAAGGGTCAAAATGAGAACCTCTTTTCTAGTACGCGGGCGAAGCCGCGGGAAAAAGCTTCTATTTAAGAGTAGAAATCTGCATTAATCATAATCTCTTAGTAGTAGTAAGTCGTTGCTGGTATAACAATTTAACAATTATTGCAATCATTTATTTAAGAAAAAATAAGGGAACCGCCTTCACCAAAACAATGTATACCGAAACCTACAGAGTGTAACAAATACTTTTCCGAAAACCGCATCTAAATCGGTTCAGCAAGGTACATACAAACATACAAGTCTAACTGAGTACCTCCTTTTTTAGTACTTTTAGTACGCGGGCGAAGCCGTGGGAAAAAGCTAGTACCGATATAAATAAGAAGAAGCATTTAAAATTTTAAAACCCTTCTTCGATTGAGGGAAAGATTAGTTGTATTTTTTTAAATACCTTCCGTCATCTAAAAAACGTCTGTGTCCCAAAGCTAATTGTAATATAATGTAACTAGGTATAACAATGTATTTGATAAATGAGAACGTAAATATAATAAAATACACACACCTTGAAAGGAGCATTAAAACAAGTCCTAAAAACATGAAACTTACAAACGTAAAAATGTAATAAAGCTAAGAAAGCGTTGTACATGGAAGGCACTTTAACTTTATTAAACTTTTCAGGCGAAATCCTTGTAAAAAAACTAATTTAGCTTATTCCTAACTCACTTTCGTTGTAACGAACAAAGAATTTCTGTAGAAAAAGGCCTAGATTGCTGAAGCTGAAACCATCTCGATTTCAGCCACGTAATGGAGCCATCTCAACGAGATAAAGTAGCCAATCGGCCTTGCAAGAACACCCAAAAATATGTTTCTACAATATCATTGCTACTTTCTGTAATTGTATTTCCAATCTTATGTAGAGTGCCATAAAGTTTACTTCTGACAACAGTGTTTTAAGATACGCGCTTTAGAAAGCAAGGATGCGATATTTACGACTGACGCGGACCTAACATGCTCGTCGCGATCTTAAAAGGGTTGTGAAGAATGTTTCATGTTTTAAGGAGGCCGTAATTTGAGTTCGGACTGTTTTGGGTCTGACTTTTGATATTGGGTTTATGTTTTCACAGTTTATCGGGAATATTAGCAACAGATTATGAGACTGTGGCCGGCATCCAGCTTGTTATAATCTACTCAATTCCATATGTCTATTGAAAGTATTAAAACAAATAGCGAGAGGCTTTGGAGGCAGAACTAAAGATTAACACCCGGAAGACCCAGGAAATGAGGTGTGGAGTGACGAGCTCGTTTGCCGTTGCAAATCAGCACGGAGGACGGAGAGGGTCCACAAGTTTACGTATCTCTGTAGTAGTAGACCGAAGAGGACATCGCTTCGAGAGTCGCCAAGGGGAAAGCAACCTTCGCACAGCTCCGTCCGGTATGGCAATAGCGGAAACTGACTAGTAGAGTTAAGCTCAAGTTATTCCGGTTCAACGTGAGTATCGTATTGCTGTACGGATGTGAGACGTGGGAGGTCATTAACGATATCTCGCGTCGCCGTATCCTTGGTATATACTGGCCTGAGAGAATCTCCAACGTAGATCTGTGAAAGCGCTGCGGTGAGACTCCGATCGACCTATTGTAACCAGGTCAGGATCTGATGATGGGATCCTGGAGAAATCGAGGGAAATCTTCAACTATTATCCATACTAATATTATAAATGGGAAAGTGTATGTGTTTGTTTGTTTGTCCGTCTTTCACGGCAAAACGGGGCGACTAATTAACGTGATTTTTTTAAGTGGAGATAGTTGAAGGGATGGAGAGTGACATAGGCTACTTTTTGTCTCTTTCTAACTCCCCACTTCCCTAAAATGGGGGGTGGAAGTTTGTATGGAGCATTCCGCAATTTTCAAGGTAGAAAGCAAAAAATAGGTATGCGGAGTATTTGTGTCTGTTCCGAATTCTCTTCTGTGTTTTAAATCAGGAAATGGGAACCGTGTTAACCCGAATTTAACGCGAGCGAAGCCGCGGGCAAAAGCTAGTATGTAGTATATTTACAGCAGCTCGAGCATTTGCTTTTGGAAAGGTGGATGCTATTCGGTTCTTTTTTGTTTAAAATTTAACACTCCCGTGTCTTTATATAGTTAAGACTGCGAAATACGAGTACATTAAAAATAACAAGCATCAATTCTGAACTTTTAAGAGTGCACGCAGATGCGATAAAATTTGTAATATTCAAACCATAAATACGGGCCTGCTTGTTAAAAGTATTTTCGGAATGGCACATAAAATGTATAAAAAATTACCGACAGACATTATAATGTTAGAAAATTTCACTGAATTTAAGAAAAAAATGTAATTTTTTTAGCAAAAAAGCATATTATTCACTAACGGAGTATTTTACGGATATATATTGAATTGCTTTTAATACTAGTTTTAAGTACCTAGTCTTGTTTTGTCAATAAATTTTCTTGTATACGTTTTAGGTACGGCACCGTCTGTTATATTAGTCATAGTTATGTGTTCCGAATACACAGTGGAATTATAACAAGCCCCATGTTACGCACTGACACGCGAATCCACTGGTAACTAACTTAGACTGTTTTAATGAAACGTCGTGACATCACAACATGACGATAATGATTCGTTATTGGCTGCGTTTGGATGAAGTGGGGAATGGGGATGAGCCAGCGAATTTTCAATTTCATTTTTAAATATTTAATGTGGACCGAACGTTTGTTCCCAATCGACGTGATATGTAAACAAGATATTTTTTCTAAAATCGCAAAAAATATAACAGCGCCATGTTTTGATTCAAAAACTTAATTAAGGACCACAGCGGATGTATAACCTTACTTTACATATCTCTTAACCCTATAGACGATAATTTGGGTGATTTGCTTTAAAACTGCAACGAAATCGGACAAACTCGAAGTATCTCGAAAAGTATCTCACTCTTTATACCGTATCCGTTCCGCCGGGAAGAATAAGAAATGTAAACAAAATCGAACACAGAAAATTGTCAACTAAAAATCTTACCACATTATTACACACAGACAGCATGTACAAATAGAGTAAAAGGATAAAAGTTGTTGTTATCTTACATAATAAATAGCCTTCAGCCTAAAATAACACAAAGGTGAATTGTGGGCCGGAATACAGATCGCTCGGAGCGGCGGAAATGGCATGGTTCGGTCGTGCTTTCAATGTGTGTTCTATAATAGGTAAGTCTAATACATATATGTCGGTATTCGTGGACGTATCATGATAGGATAGAATACTTGACCCAGCCATTGTGGGCTATGAGGGAATTCATTGAAGGACGATATGCATCTTATAGCCTTCCTTCACTACGCAAATCATTGCACTTAATACAACTCTCTTCAGAGCGAACCAAGTATTTAGGTTAGCAATGGTCATCATCGCTAGCGTCAATTCTTCAGTTCCCTGATGGTAAAGTCCTTGTTTTAAGAGTTTTTCGATAGTTGTCGTTCAACTGACTTGTATGTCCTCCTTCTGTTTTGACAGCGAACTCTATGACGCCTGGTTTTGGTTTAAGATATTAATTTCTCTAAAGATTTACATAAATCACTTACCGAGAAAACAATAATTTTGATTAAATCTAAATGGGAGAGGGTAGAATGCAAAATAAACGGTTGACGGAATGCAACAATGTAAATGCAGTGCTGTGCCTTGAGGCCAGTTAAACTGCATTACACATGTGACCACGGGTTAGTTACGTAAATAATTGTTTTTTTTGCAAATTCTGGGTGCATTAATCTCGTAAATCGTGGTCATTCGTGGAATAGCCTTGAAAGATGTGAGTTTTTATATTTTATGTATACAAAAACACTATCCAGATGACAATACCCTAGTTCGCTCTAATTGCAAAAGACAGCATAAGCAGCAACATTTTTGACGTAGTATTATTAGTCTCTAATGCGATATATGCCATTATTGAGCCATTCCCCGACTTATATAAAACATACGTGTTAAATAGAGAGTGACAGGCAAGGCAGAGCCTAAGCCATTGAAGTTAAAACATTAATATTATTTCTGGAAATTCTACCCTTAAGTAGTTAGGTACTCCATGCGGCCGTCAGGCCATATATTCCCAGAAATTTCATCAAGATAATATTCCCTGAAAGGCATTGACGACACATTTCACTTCTATGACTAAACGTCTATGAATATGCATTCATTCCCCGAACATGAAAATATATTTTCGCGTCGAATTAAATGATATTGTTCTAGATTATGTGTTTATAATGCTAGATATAAAATGGAAATAACTTTGGAGGAAACACATTGTCGAGAAACTGGCTGCCTCCAGGACTCCAAAAGTCGAATGGTGTTGGCATGAAAACCCGACCTTTATTAACTTTTTTACCAGATTACAGGATCATTGATATTGATTACAAGCTTAGTTATTAATTGATGTACTTAGTACTTTCGCACGCTATTTATTTTACGCAGTTTCTACCTGTGGAAACTTTTAATTGGCTCACTGTTTCTACATTACTGCATATCTTGTTACCCTAGCTGTAAGTTTCCCTATGAAATAAAATAAAATAAAATAAATAAATAATAATTATGATTGTATTAGGGTTTGCCCAGTAATCAGTAATTCTTGGCGTCTATGTAAATTGTCATGGTTTTTTTCTTTAGCACTAAAAGAGTACAATAAACAAACTTGTGAGAGAAAGCAAAAAACTTAAATAATTAGTATCTTAAAATCATCTATTTCTAGCCCTTCTCAGGATAAACAATTTTAATTAGAACAGCGAGTAAACAAGCTTAATGATGAAAACTGTACCTAAATAATAAACAAAACTTTACTTAACGAATATTGGAAAACGAATACTCAGTAATTAACTTGAACTCATTAGTCAGAGTGACTGATTTAAATAAACATGGTTGGAGATTCAAGAAAATACGGGCACTGAGTGGGAATGGAAATTTTTCAGAGATGTTTTGGATCTAAGGATTTAATTTTGAGACAAAAAATCTGGCTTTTATTGGATAGAAACATAAACATAACATACCTATCAATGTAAAAAATGTACCGAAAAAAATTGGAGTTAGAGATTTGGGTTGCCTATTTTTAGAGTACCTCTACATTCCATTTTAATGTTAATTCTCAACTTACGATCTTAATTCTGTCAAAACTGACATACGAGTATATGTATGTTATATATAGTAGAGGTAAATTCTCAATCAAGATAAACCGACATTGTGGCTCGTGAAAATTTGTAACCGGCCAGTCTTATCACTGACTAAATTCTAATAAAACTGACCGAAAAACTGCTGTACGAGTCGTTCTTACAGCACTATTGTGAGGCCATTTTCTTTTGTGCTGATTGTGTATCCCGTTCCTTATTATATCGGTGTTAGTATTACATATTTTAATGTTCTGAAATTGAAAACCCAACAACACGCTGACATCTCTCTAATCGCCCCTTCTCTAGCACTCTAATTAAGCACAAAGAGTTAGCGCAGTGCGGCCGAGCGCGAACTTTACCGCAATCGACCTGACACACGCTGGGTCAAGTGCGCAGACCTTTACCAGAGTGCGCGGCTACCATGAAACTTTATAATATGGACCTAGTATTAGTACCTAAACTTCCCAAAGGTAAGGTTTCCGCTTCCCAAAGGTAAGGTTTCCGCTTCCCAAAGGTTGTCTGGAAGTGATCGCTCTTTTGCGATAAGACCGCCGATTGTTTTGCCTCTGCTTTTCTGTTTGTGACTTGTGTATACTTTGTGTCTATAATTTGAGGTGTGAAATAAAGAGAAGGAATTTATGTTATGTTATGTACACTTTTGTCTAACTAAACTAGTAGTCCGCCTCATGAATATGAAGATTTTTATTCGCCTTCTAGCTCCACAACCCCCTGATCGATCCTGCTCATATACGAACTCTTGAATTATATGTATCTCTAATACAAACTCAACAAATTTCATAAAGTTATCGCGGAACAAACCTTCAAAATCAAAAGCAATCGAAATGCCGAGACGTCCCAGTAGCCGAAGTTGTTTGTAAGAACTTCGCTTACGCGTCGAACCTCGTGACCAAGATGCTCCGATAGAGAGCATAAAGTGCTGTGTATCACTCGCACTCGTTACAATATTAACATATTGGCTTGTTGTCATTATGGCATTATTGTCCAATGATGTCATTACTCCCTTAATCCAATTGTTTTCTTTCGGACTGATATTTTGGTAGAAGTACTAGCTCCATATTATTAAGTTTCATGGCTATACTTTTGTTGGAATGTTGGAATTTGGAACAATGCTACATACGTGCATTTTATGTTTTCCAGATAGCTTGTTATTTTATTTTTAGTAAAAATAAATTATCATCATCATCATCATCATATCAGCCGAAAGACGTCCACTGCTGGACATAGGCCTCCCCCAAAGAGTGCCACAATGACCGGTCCTGCGCCACCCGCATCCAGCGGACTCCCGCGACCTTCACCAGGTCATCAGTCCACCTTGCGGGGGGTCTACCCACGCTGCGCCTTCCGGTTCGTGGTCGCCACTCGAGAACCTTTCCGCCCCAACGGCCATCGGTTCTACGAGCAATGTGCCCCGCCCACTGCCACTTTAATTTAGCGATTCGGAGGGCTATATCGGTTACTTTGGTTCTGCTGCGGATAGCCTCGTTTCTGATGCGATCACGCAGAGAGACTCCAATCATAGCCCTCTCCATTGCCCTTTGGGTGACTTTGAGCTTTCTTATGAGGCCCATTAGCGACCACGTTTCAGTACTATATGTCATCACTGGTAACACACACTGGTCAAAGACTTTCGTCTTGAGACACTGCGGAATATTGGACAAAAAGATGTGCCGTAGCTTTCCGAACGCTGCCCAACCGAGTCGGATTCGTCGATTGACCTCTTTCTCGAAGTTGGATCTACCTAACTGGACAGTATGTCCTAAGTATATATAATCGTCCACAACTTCGAGTGTAAAGTCTCCGATTGTAACGGGAGTTGGTGCTACATGGGTATTTGACATGATTTTCGTCTTATCCATGTTCATCTTTAGACCAACCCGCTCGGAGGCTTTACTGAGGTCATCGAGCATCGTACTCAAATCCGCCATGGTCTCAGCCAAGACTACTATATCGTCAGCAAACCGAAGGTGAGTGATGTACTCGCCGTTTATGTTGATGCCTAGCCTTCTCCAGTCCAGAGTCTTGAAAACATCCTCCAGTGCAGCGGTAAACAGTTTAGGAGAAATAACATCTCCTTGCCTGACTCCCCCTAAAATAAATAAATTATATTAAAATAAATTATATTTGTGTAATATAATTTATTTAATAAATGTATATTTTAATTTATCAAAGTCATCCCTGTTTTTTAAAGCCACATCGTTTAACAGTAAGGAGGCTCCTTAATTAAAATAAAACTCGATTTTTATTGATATGTCTATATTACACTTTGAAGAAAATATTAGCGAAAGTCAACTGGAAATATTGTCTCTAGTTATGTTGAGTACCGTTTTTTAAATTCTGGTTGCCCTGAAAAACAGTGTTGTGGCTACCCTGTCATGACTCATGCTGAGTGGCAACAATTTTGGTGTAAATTATTATTTTTCGTACTTTCATGTTTTTTCTCTCTTCTTTGCACCGAATAAACATTTTACATCTCATTTCAAATGAGGCTTGTATAAAATATGGTAAATAGTATATGGAACCCGAAATTGATTCCTAATTAATTGGTAAATCATGTTTAAAAACAGTGTGGCGGCGGATCAGGCGGTTTAGCATAACATGCGTTGTCGCGCGCGACTTCATACTTCGCTCCTGCCTTGCTAGTATGACTCACATTGTTGCGCGACTCTCCATACTTCAGGAGCGACTCGAAGTATGAAGTCGCGCGCGACAACACATGTTATGCTAATTTACTTAATATGCAAAATTAAACGTTTTAGCGCCAATTTGCAGTAAAACACTTCGTAATTTGCATTAAAACGTTTAATTTTGCAGATTAAGTAAATTATTTAACATTAGCAATTTGGTCCTTCCAGCCGGATAGAATAAGTATGGAGAGTCGCGCGACAATGTAAGTCATGCTAGCAGGGCTGCTGCAGCTTTGGCAAGAATTTGCGTAGGATCGGGTCAGGTGGCGTGCTCTCATTTCGGAGGCCAAGATTCTCTTTGGATCACTGAGCCAAAATACGTAGTTGACAAAAGGGTCAAAGTCGGGGAAGTATATTATGAAAAAAATATGCCACCTTATGTGAAATTAATTTGTTTCACATTTCTGCGAAATGTTGTGATGTGCGCAGCGAACCGTCAAATTTTCCTATTGAAAGTGCGACATGATTTGGTAGACATTGCTTATGCATCTAGGCGAACCACCGAGTATCGAGATATAGTACACTATTCCACTGATGGATATATAGAAAAAAATGCATTAGGGCGACGATTCATGTCATAAAAGCAATTAAAAAAGCTGTAGCTAGCTGTAGTTATACCTACTCGTAATGGATGTTTTTTTGTCGTCATTTTTTTATGTATGATTACTTCGACATTTCGACACCACAGATATAATAGAGTGTTTTTGCGCATTGATTCAGATTATATCACAGGAAGTAGTTGACAGGTGTCTGTTAAGTTTGATCTAAAGTATACGCAAGCCAAACTTACTGTTACAAAGTTAGCCATTAAAATGATCTAGCTGTCAATTAGTGTTCAAAGAAAAAAGGTAATAGGAATTTAAATAGTATCGTATAGCAATATGGTACTTATAGTATCGTAAAAGTTTACTTAAAGTTACAAAGGACCTAGGCAACTATTAGGTTGAAATTACGAATGAAAGTAAATGCAAATACGTCTTTTCGTATCTAACATAAAAACATACACCAATAAAAAAACAATTAGTCAAATCGAACTGGCCATCACAATATTCGATTAAAAAACGTTGAGTTCCAAATTCAAATGAAAGGCAAAGGCGTTTTTCCGCTGACAAGTAAGTCAGACGTGAAATTTAAAGCTGACATCGGATTAGGCGCGTTTAAAAATTAATCTCCGCCGGGCCCGACTTGATTACGTGGTAACGGGACCCGGGCAGAGTAGGCGAGTGGATTAATGCGGTTAAAAACGTCTAATCCTCTATTTGTTCCCACGATCTCTTGTTTACAATTATTTTTATAGTCTGGCAAACCAAAATCCGCAGTAACAGTAGAAGTATACTTTTTAATGATGATGCTACTAGCGTAAGAAAAAAACAGTCTGATTTTTTCTGTGTATACTCTTAGTGAGAAACTCCTAGGTCACACTATAGATATGCTTTTTAGGGTTCCGTAGACAAAATGGCAAAAACGGAACCCGTATTGTTTCATCATGTCCGTCTGCCCGACCGTCCGTCCGTCCGTCCATAATTATGTATCAGCCATTTTACTCGGAACTATAAGACGTATCTTAATAAAATTTAGAAATTATTAATTATTTACAATTTGTTTTTTTGAGACTCAAACAGTTACATTTTAATCAAAAGAAATGCCAAAAGTTTATTTAGGCGTTTTTCCCGCCCGCCTGCTCCGATCACCCCGCAACGCCGGGAAAGTTGTTTCAATTTCCCGGCGTTGCGGGGTTCCCCCATTAACTTTTCATAATAACTAGAATCTACAGGTGGTTGTCCCCCGGCATCCTTTATAATGGCAATTAGCGAATTACTGTCGCCCTGAGAGTTCGTGTCAAAGAATTGGCTTGGTTTTATGACTGAGCGGTATTGTAAATTAGATTAGGTAGGTTCTTATTATTAATGTATGCTCCAAAAGGTAAACATTAGGGTTACCAATAAAATACTCATAAAAGTAAAACTGGACTTTTAACAGCACTTAGGTTACATGAAAACCTATAATAAATCTACGGTCTAGCGTTAGTCATGCTAAATAAAATTGTACAATGTATATCTGCGGCGCGAAAACTCTCACTTGGCAGATTTTTCAATAGTTTTATGTTAAATCTTAAATTGATTTTAGAATAAGGTATGACTAAATCGAAGATTATAAATTTATTCAGATTGCATAATATTGCTTACATCACGACTTTAAAATGTATAAAGCCCAGCATTAATTATGTCAAAAACTTTGTTCTATAAAGCAATATCTTACAAACCCAGTTAGTAGTCTGGTTTAAATAAAAGCTCTCCTAGGTAACGTTTAGTATTTTTACTTATTCCATTAATTTATCTTTAAAGAATTGTTTCAACAAGTAAAATAATTTAATATTCCGTCAGAAAACGACCTAAGTCGTCAACACGTCAATATAGCTGTTGAACATCAACATGTTCAACAGCTATATTATTCACAGTCCTAAGGGTAATGAAAAATAAAAATGTCGTTTGAAGTTGCGTTCGTTTATTTTATTTTTTTAATAAAGGGGTTGTTTTAACCTTTTTTAAACGCGATGACGGTAGCAAACAGGCATACAACTCCAATTGTAAGCAGTCACTGTGGAACTCTGCAGCATCAGGGATGCTAAATGCGCGTTGTCAACCTTAAAAAAACCGATCACTCGTTTTTAAGCACGCCATATTGCAGTCCAAGTGTTCATTGAAATAAATCTTATATAGAACTTATAATAAGACCAACTGCAATGCTCACTCCAACGAGCTACGATTTATTGTCAAAACTAGAAAGTTCAAACTAGAACGAAAATGGTATCTCACTGACAAGATAAATGTTATAACATTTTCGTCTTTATCAATGTACCTGTTAAAGCGAGACACAATAAGCGTTTTGCCCTATAGATGAAATCTCTTTTCGATTTCAAACGTAACAATGAGATGTACGATAAGATTGGTAAGTTTGAAGCCTTTGTGTATTTCATTAAATGATTTATTATTCGATTTTGTACAATTTCTATAGCATAGGACTTTTTCAAAGTAGTAGGTACGTGTACGTACATATATTCAGCGGATTGTATTATTGTTCGCTGCGTATGAAAATGAAAAATGATTTATTTGGGACTCTTGAGTAGACCTTTTTACATGGATTTGCATTTTAAATTATTTAGGAGTTGGTATAATTTTCGCAAGATAAGCCTAGGATTAGTGTCCTGAGCCCTAAACCAGGTAAACCTGTCTTATAGGGAACAGGAAATAAACCGCCGCTACTTCCAGAATCGCCGCAATGTTTATTGTTAGCATATAAATGTTTGAGTAGAAGGGAAGAAAGGTCTACTCATGTAGAAGGAAGGAGGAAAGAGGAAGTCCTAATTACGTTAAACTATGGTTTAGTACAAACATCTAACATTTAAAACAATATAGAATCAGTCTACTCTAAGACTGCTCATCAAGGTGCTACGGCAAATATTTTACTCTGTGTTGTTAAGAAATAAACTGGAAGCCGTTAAAAGATGGAGGAACCGAAAAATGCTGAAAATTGGGAACTGGTCGCTGAACCAATATAATTAACGAAACCAAGGCACATCGTCTCCGGTGACTTCCTGTACGTTAGACTTTGAACTAAGGTAGAATTAATAATTCAGTGGAGTGATTTGATAGCTCTCGGCATACAGAGCGGTTGTCAAATGTATGTAAAATGCTGTTAAATCAATCCGCTGAATTATGGATTCTACCTTAGTCGTATCCATTATTAACGCATTGGTTAAGAAGATAAAATGCATATTAGCTAGTTTTAAAGCCTAGTCTGTATAGACGGAGAGCTATGAAACCCCTCTATTAAGTTTGCTATACTTACTATACTTAATTTTAGATCTGGACATCTGGCAGCTGTAAAATGGTGGAGGTCAAAGAATGCAAACCACTTCAAGACAACAGATCCTTGAGTTCTTGGTTTAATGCAATATTATGAGAAATTATATAAATAATTTAATTATATCATTGCCAAAAGTTACTGCTGGGAGAAAGTAGGTAGTACTGGTTTTGTTTCCGTAATAATACGCAATGTTTTTTGTTCTAATGTAAAAATATAGGCCCTGTCCTTTACAACTGAAACAACTTCAGCAGTTTTTACCTATTTTACTGTTACTATTTTCCAATTCAAAAATTTACTAGTCTGTCACTCTGACCTTCACCCATTAAAAGCTGCCATATGCCCGGATCTAGCAGTAAGAATATTATAGCAATTTAATCAGATGGGTTTTGTTGCTCTCGTTATTGTGTCATATCTGACGTGGCCAGCTCTTCCATTATATTAATCGCACTACAAACTCACAGTTTTCCTTTTATAAAAAAATAAAGTACGTATACGGAACATAAGAGACAACATAAACATTGTTGTAGAGTGTTCAATTTCCATAATACGATTACCGCTGTCTGATGAAGTGATGAGGGAGGCGCGGTACAGTCGACGTAATAAGGGTGTGGCTTATCAGCTGGATACCCGGTAAGATAGGTGCGGCGTGCGTTGTACACTCAGACGAGAAAACAGCTGTATATTTACATGGGTTACCAAACGTATTAAAATTATTTATCTTAATTATTTGTCTCACTACGCGGTGATCAAAGTAGAACGGTATCTAACTTGACTTTGGAACCGAATACTTCATGTACTTTTTGCATTGCTGCGTATTTTGTACAAAATTTCGGTTCTAACATCAGTTAAGGCAAGATTAACAAGAAAAATAAGAAATTATAATAACTGACGTGTGTCGTTGTGAAGCAGCAAAGCTAATTTTATGTTTAACATTGACATAACTAACAGAGGCCGTAAATATATTTTGTTTGTATTTTTTTTTTCAAAACAAAATAATTTTTAATTCTACCAACCATATGCAGTCAACTGTACATATTTGAATTAGGTCTCACGCGAATTGAGTTCCATTGTACTCGCGGCTCGTTTAGTCAAATTGTTGACAATAAAAACAAATAGAAGGTATGGGGCAAATTGTTTGAGCCGGCCATGCGTTCGCGTGCCTATTTCATTTTGAAGCAATTGTTTTGAAGTTATTTGACGGTTAATTGTTATTGCTAATGTTGTTAAAGTAATAAAACTATTAGTACAATAATTTTACGGTTTAACTCACGTAGGATACAACTACTGTTAAAAACTAGGTATTAAATATGTAAGTGTTTGAACGGCTTCCTAGCATAGTCGGTAGTGACCCTGCCTATGAAGCAGGAGGGTTCGAATCCTGGTCAGGGCATTTTTTTGTGTGTGTATCACGAGTTCATGAGTTATGGTTGTTTTCTATGTATTTAAGTATTTATAACTAAGTAACTGCCAAATTGTATAACAGAAGCTGCTAGCCTTCCAGTATTCAAATATAAATTAAAAAGATGGCTCATACAGAGCTCGGATTTTTCACGGCAAAACAAAACACTAGCGTAATTTAGCCAGTGCTTGAAATATTATTTTATCGACACCTATCGAGTCTTACTAGAGTATATGACAGGTATTGCCTCAGTACATTTTTTCTTTTTTTATTCGATGGTACACCTATCAGTGTGAATGTCAAAATTTAAAAACTAACAAACGTGCGAAAATTTCGAAAAACAGGAGACTTACTAGAGCTCAAAATCAATATTTTTGACCAGTCTAAGGTGACCTACTGGGGGTTAGAAGGTTGTGCATTAATTACCGGACATCCTGTATATGTAATAAAATAACTTTTCATTTTAGCTTTGCCATAGTCGAGCAACAAAGAGGTAGGTCTGCATGTACAACTTAGAACGAAGTAACTATACCACCTCATTTAACCCAGATAACCCTGAAACTATTTAATACTATAGATTTTTATAAAATTTTAGTATATCGTTATTTACGGCCTGTTAGGAACGAAAAAAATAATAAGAAAAATCTTAGTCACCTGGGAAAGCCGGAAAATGTGTGGTGTTATAACACCTAGTAGGAGGATGTACTACTATACCAAGTACTGGAGACAATGATAAGGGATGGTAGACAGAAAAAGAAAATATTTGTGATGAAATGTTTATATTTAATATATTTAGCCGTTATACAATGATGTGAACTCATGCCGCAGTATGATACGCCAAAAAACAAATTTTGGGATGTAAATGAACAACACACTTCTTACACATAAAGTTCGTTTTCTTTTTGCAGACTTTGCATGTCAATTGAACTTCTTTATAATAGACGATATGGTCCAATCTGTCAAATCGAGACGTTTCCCTGTGAGTCGCGGGAGTGGGACAAGGTCCACGTCTTTCAGTTTTTTTATAGGTTTCTAATAAAGCCCTTGCAACAACTCTTCTGAAAGTCAGGTGATCGTATTCCCCTCCATTATGCCTGTATAGTTGCCAGGCATTATGTGTAGCCATATCTAAAGAGTGACAAATTAGTGGAAAGTACCACTTCTTTCCACGAATAGATGTTCGGTAAAGCCCTATGTTTTGGTCTGATCTATCCACACCTCCCATATTCTCATTATATTTTTTTATGATGTTAGGCTGGTCAATAAATATATATTTCTTTTGCTGCTGAGAAAAACGTTTCGCTTTATGCAGTGGCTCGACGCTATCTACATTGGACACAGCAGTGACTACGTTATTATCGTTCCACTTGCAAACCAAGATATCCTCAGGATGACTAGATTTGAATTGAATAGTTCCTCTCTCGGTCTTTTTGAACACATTATTTGATGGCAGGGGGCATTTCGATGTTCTATTTTCCTGAATTGTACCTGTTGATTTTAGGTATCTGTTACTTAATTCATGCATTAGAGGTACAGAGGAAAAAAAGTTGTCAAAATACAAGTGAAAACTAAGATTTGGCTGAAGGGATTGTAAAACGTCGGCAAACTTCAAAATTACGCTCCCACCAAGACCAAACTGTTTATAAGCTGCTGGTAACGTGGTAGATTTGCCCTGATATGGATCAAACCATAATACGTATCCTAGTCTGGTGGCACCAACCCAAAACTTATACCCCCATCTTATCGGCTTGCCCCGTATAAATTGTTTGCAGCCGTGACCTCCATAGTATGGCACCATCGCCTCATCAATACTGTACACTTCCTCTAATGGTGCCATTGATGAAAAAATATTATTTAGTAAATCAAACAAGGGTCTTACTTTCGCAAACTTGTCGTTTTGAACTTGTACTAATGTATTATCACAGCAATGGATATGTGTCATTATAAAAATTAAACGGTCTCGAGACATAGCATTATATACTAATGGAAAATCAGTGTCTGAAAACTTTTCCCAATACATTATCTTACGTGCCACGATCACATAGCCACTAAACAATAATATTCCAAGAAAACATTTCATCTCTGCATGAGTTATATTACCAGTCTTATTTTTTTGTTGTGGATATATATTTGTGTAGTGCACGAGCAAATCAATGGCCTCATTAGTCATCAAAGCTTCATAATAATACAGAGGTGATTGCAAATTCTTAGGGGCTTGATCATTTTGCCACTGAGGATATAATTTCGGACTATGCTGGTTTCGCCAAGTATACTTTTGACTTTTTGGCACTGTTGATGTTCCAGCTATTGGAGAATCAGTGACGTTACTTTCTTGTGTGACACATGTACGTTTAGCAAAACGAGACAATGGAATATTATCATCATCATCTGACGAAGACTCACTGTAAACAAGTTCAGCTTCCGCTCGCAGCTGCGAACCTGGCAGGTTGTGCATATTCACGTAGTTTTCATCGCCGGAATCCTCGTCTGTTATATCCGCGTTTGCATTATCCGGGGGCAAAATAGTGACAAAACTTGGTAAAAGTGTGTCATCATCCGCTTTCTCCAATTCTTCTATTATTTCAGTAAGCTTCAATGGTTTTCTTGGGCGCAACCTAAAATTTCGTACAAAAATATCTTAGACGTTTATATTACTACCAGGTGTTATAACACCTGTACTATGAAAATAACAAATAAAAACTTCAAGATGTCTTTAGCAACGTTAATTAACTGCTATTTAAGTAACGAATAGTCGTAACATATATAATATATACCAAAAAGACAATAATATACAAATATATCTTTTAAATAGCTTACCTTTTACCAGACATATCGACACGAAATTAAACTGCTGCTGTAAAACACAATCCCATCAAAAACATAAATGTGAAAGGCTGCCAAGTTCGATACTATGGGAATGCTTCGCCTATAAAAGAAGTGGGATCTGAATAAGTACCAAGTTCCATAAAAATACCTCAAATCATAAATAGTTATAGGAATGCACACTTGATTTCCAGCAGTTTTTAAGGTACATTTTGAATAAGTATCACGTTACATAGAAATACCTAAAATTATAATAGTCAGAGAAACGCACACCGGTTTTTTTAGCAGTTTCCTGATAACATTTATTATTTTCAGTACTTTTTAATGATGTTACTTGGCAAGTTTTCACACACCACACACCTTTTCAATGCAATGAATCGACACCTTTGGACTGCAATGTGTCAAGTATATAATTTTCTATTAAAACTTGCCAAGTTACATCATTAAAAAGTACTGAAAATAATAAATGTTATCAGGAAACTGCTAAAAAAACCGGTGTGCGTTTCTCTGACTATTATAATTTTAGGTATTTCTATGTAACGTGATACTTATTCAAAATGTACCTTAAAAACTGCTGGAAATCAAGTGTGCATTCCTATAACTATTTATGATTTGAGGTATTTTTATGGAACTTGGTACTTATTCAGATCTCACTTCTTTTATAGGCGAAGCATTCCCATAGTATCGAACTTGGCAGCCTTTCACATTTATGTTTTTGATGGGATTTCATTTATTTTTGTTAGGTGTAGGTTCTTTATTATTTTTTTATCACGGACGGCGCGAGCGCGGCGGACGAGTGTAGGCAGCGACGGAGGGTGCGCGAGGCGGGGAACGGAATTTTTATCTAGTATCACTATACATACATATATCGGGATTTCGGGATCGATCGGGCATCGCGAGTACCTATAATCTATGATAAATCCTATTTTACTATTTATTTATAGGTGATTTTTACAAATAAACTGGCTCCCTACACCTATAAAATGTACCTACTTACATATAATTACATACATCAATAACGTACTTTATACTGTTTGTAAGTACGCTACCTACATAGATAATTAATAACTTGGTAATACCTACCTACCAGTAGGTATTATAATTGGTGGCCTATTATTTAGCCCTAGAAGTGCACCATCCCATCTCATCCCGTGGCGTATCGGAGGGTGAGATGGGCAGTAGTATATATAATTCCATCTTAGAGTATATATGATTTCCATGTTCTTGAATCTGCGATTTTATTAGTTGTAAAAATAGAAATTATTTAGACTATGCGAGAAAAAATAGTCTTTTCATTTTTGTTTGACTGATTTAGCGCACCTAGTGTACCTAGCAGTGTTGGCCGAACGTTAGTGTAATTGAAAATTAAAAATTGAAGATTGAAACACGTTAGTTAAAATTGAACACTAATAGTTTAGTGCAAATTGATTTCAATTAGAATTGAAATTAATTGTAACTAACGTGTTAATCCTTTGCGAATAACTAATAATTGAAGATATTTAATTTTTAGTCTTTCTCAAAAATTTAAACATTTATTTAATTTTTAGTGTAGATTGAATTGGTAATTGACATTAATAATTTACCTAACTAAACGCGAATTTAGGTTAAGCTAAGAGGTTTTGATTACTTTTACTTTTACCTTGACCTTGACCTTGACCTTGACTTTCACTTTTACTTTAACTTTCTTTAACTTTAACTTTAACTTTCACTTTCACTTTCACTTTTACTTTGACTTTCACTTTCACTTTCACTTTCAATTTGACTTTCACTTCCACTTTGACTTTCACTTTCACTTTGACATTCACTTTGACTTTCACTTTGACTTTCACTTTGACTTTGACTTTGACTTTGACTTTCACTTTGACTTTCACTTTGACTTTCACTTTAACTTTCACTTTGACTTTTACCTTTGACTTTCACTTTGACTTTCACTTTGACTTTCACTTTGACTTTCACTTTGACTTTAACTTTCACTTTCACTTTCACTTTGACTTTCACTTTGACTTTCACTTTCACTTTGACTTTGACTTTCACTTTGACTTTGACTTTGAATTTGACTTTGACTTTCACACAAAGAAAGTAAAAGTAAAAAGAAGCTCCAGATTTTGATACGGTACCATCTGCTCATCAGTACATGTCGAATGAGCCCAAACAGCATGAGTCTATGATGCGCCAAACCCGAGATCCAGTAGGGATCCCCAGGGTCCAGCATGAGCTCCAGATTTTGATACCGGTACCATCTGCTCATCTGTACAAGTCGAATGAGCCCAAACAGCAAGAGTCTATGATGCGCCAAACCCGAGATCCAGTAGGGATCCCCAGGGTCCAGCATGAGCTCCAGATTTTGATACCGGTACCATCTGCTCATCAGTAAGTCGAATGAGCCCAAACAGCATGAGTCTATGCTGCGCCAAACCAGAGATCCAGTAGGTAGCCCTAGGGTCCAGCATGAGCCCCATCTTGTGATATTGGTCCCGACTTCCGAACCCGAGATGCAGTTTTAAAATTAATTATTAGTGTAAGACAGGATTAATTTAGTTACACTAACGTTAATCTAATTAACTGTAATTCTTATTAAATGTTCGAGACGTTAGTGTAACTAATAGGTTAATTCTAATTGACGGTTAGTGTAATTAACGACGTCACAAAATCAATGCGAACTAACGTTAGTAAAAATTGATGTTAGTGTAATTGATTAGTTACGGAATTAATCTTCAATCTTATTGATCAATTTTCAATTCTAATTGAAATTATCGGCCAACACTGGTACCTAGTGACCTGCTTTGCACTTCGTAAATCGTGGGTTCGGTTCCCGCAACAGACACACACAGAGTGGTGAACAATTTTATTGTTCTTGTCTTTAAGACAAACATGTATTGTCTTAAATTGGTATGTATCTAAATTTAAATAAGTCTTATCTCATTTCCACTCCATACCTACTTATAGTAGAACAAAATTACACATTCGTTGTTTTTGAAACTGACTCACACTTGGCCGTTTTCAGATTTTTACTTTATTTCGACGTAAAGACAAACCTTCGAGCCAAATTTCAGTTCGGTACGACCATTGGAAGATATACCCATTTAGTTCATTATGACTTCATAGTAGAACAAAGTTACACCTTCGCTATTTTTAAAACTGACTCACACTTGGCCGTTTTCAGATTTTTCCCTTTACTTTGACCTTAAGACCTATCTCCATGCCAAATTTCAAGTCAGTACGACCATTGGAAGTGGTCTAGGTTTTTGATGAGTCAGTGAATCAGTGAGTGAGTCAGTGAGTGAGTGTATAGTAAAAATAGCGATTTTCTGACGTCAATATCTCAAGAACTGCTATAGGTAGAATAATGAAATTTTGTATTCTAGACAATTAAGGGGATGTCAACAGACACTCGAAATTTCATATGCGTAGATAAAATATGTTTTGAGTTATAGGGGGTCGAAATTGGCCCGAAATGGTTCGTGTAAATAACCCACGGCCGGTGTGTCGCTTTTTTTTGCTCGAACTTGGCGGACACACTGCCGTGTGTCTAGATTTACGCTTAAAATTATCAATATTTGCTTCTTACAACTGCACACAAATTAACCTTAAACACCATTCAATGAGACAACCTAAGAAATACATTCCAAATATCGTGTTTTTTATTCAATATTTGAGGGTACATTTAAAACAATTCGATCGGTGTTATAACACCTGGTCGGGTTAATTGGGTTAAAATGATAGAAACGACTGCAAATTTCATCTCACATGACATATGACATTCACACTTTAACTGTCATTTCATTACGTATAAAACGTAAATTGCATCTAGGTATTATTTATTTCGCAACGCATTGAATCCGACGTGTTGGATATACGTATAATAACTTAATATTGCAAGGTATCAATTAATACAAAAATGAGTAATGTACAAGATCGGATCAAAACGTGGATTGAAAATCACCCTGAGTTAGTCTATAATGAAGTGACCTCCACTATATACTGCTCTATGTGCGATATGCATCTAAAACTGAAGAAATGCAATATTGAGAATCATGTGAAAAGCAACCGCCACAATTACCGTTCGGGGCAACCAAATAGGAAACATCAATTTTATTTCGATTTAATTATTTTTCTTATTTCATGCAACATACCATGGGCAACAGTCAACAACAATAATTTTCGTCATTTTTTTAACAAGTATTTATGTTGCGACTGCTCTATGACTTCTTTACCGGACGAATCGACCCTGCGAAAAATTTATTTAAATCTCGTGTACAAAAAAACTATACAGGGTATAAGAGAGGTAAACAAAACCAATTATTTGTGGATATCTATAGACGAAACACCAGATTTCATGGGAAAATGTGTGACAAACGTGGTGATTCCGTCTTTGCAAAAAAAATATTCTAAGCAATTTTATCTTTTGGGGTCGAAGGTTTTAGAGAAGGTAAATGGGGAAACAATAGCAAACCTAATAATAAACCAATTAAAATTTTTGTTTCAAAATTCTTTCAATGATAACGTAAACAATTTGCTTTTACTTTGCACAGATAGTGCCGCATATATGCTTAAAGCCGGTCGTATTTTAAAAGCAACGTTTCCTCGTATGAAACAAATTACGCGTTTAGCTCATGGTCTGCACCGGGTTGCCGAAGAAGTGCGAGATAATTTCAAAGGTGTGGATGGGTTGATATCGAATGTCAAAAAGATATTCCTAAAATCTCCAGAGCGTGTACGCCTTTTTAAGGCAAAATATCCGTCCATTCCCCTACCTCCCGAGCCAATTATCACCAGATGGGGAACTTGGATATCTGCTGCGGTATATTACGCTCAATACTATGAGCAAATACGTGATGTCGTCTCCATACTTGCTAATGACTCGGCAGCTATAAGAGCTGCAAAAAAATGTTTTCAAACACGCAAACTACGACCGGAGTTAAATTTCATTCGCGACAACTACGAAGTAATAGCCTCTTCAATAGAACAATTGCAATGTTCGACTTTATCCATTGCGGAATCCTTCCTCATTCTGGATACTGTTCGTTGCTACGTAAACTGGAGTAAACTTTTACCAGAGATACGTAAATTTGAAGCCGTGCTCGAACGAAATCCTGATTACGAAATTTTAAGAGACATATCTGAAAATATTACCCGAACTAATAATGAATTCTATAAATTTGCTCCCTTGACGTCAACTGAAGGTGAACGTACATTTAGTGAACATAAATGGATTTATAGTGATAAACGCAACTGTTTACTCCCAGAGAATGTTGAAAAGATAATGATCATCTACTCCTATCACTATTACCCAAATAAAATGTCTTGTGCTGCTGTGTGTACTGACGTAGATTTTGAAGAAGAAATTGCGTCTGTTTCTAATATATAGTAACTTTATACAAATGTTTTTATTAGTTTTATTACATATTAATTTTATTTGGTGACTTTTATTTCTTCTAGTTCTGAATTATCGATATCGATAAAATAATATTTCAAGCACTGGCTAAATTACGCTAGTGTTTTGTTTTGCCGTGAAAAATCCGAGCTCTGCAGTCATAAACATTGATTTATACAAAAAGGGAGATATGGTACCAGGCGCTCGATTGTGTGCCATCAAATATAGGTTCTGGGACCTATATTGAATTAGTCGTATGGCAGAGTCTCTCAGTCACACTTTGTGCAATCCGCAAAATATGGAGGTCTCCCTTGCATACCCGTGTTAACTATATTGTAATAGGTACAGAATCACCCAACAACAGCTGACTCAGCTGACTTCACAGCCCACCCAAGACGAATAGATAATTAAATAAAAAACAACGTTCATTTTCTTCATGTAATATGATACGCTACAACCATATACGGAATATTATAAAAATCATTTTCTATTTACTGTGACCTCGGCCTTGATCAGTGTATTAACCTAAACCGAGAACAAAGGATTGTGTACCTATATAAAGCGATCTATTTTCCAACATTAAATAGTTATTATCCACACGTTAAGCGTTTCACTTACCTGCTACACGTCCCATTACCATATGGCGACCCTTCCAGTCGGGCTGCTCAAGGCAGCCTCGGTTTAAATACCAGCCAGCTAAGCCAGCTCCACGAACCAGCTCAGCAAGCTCCATGAACCAGCCTAGCCCGGACCTGCGCAGCACAGCTCAGCCCACAATGGACCAGCCCCGCTCGACCCTTCAAACCCCCGAAGCCTCGCCCAGCCGAACATAGACACCGCCGCCTCAGCAAGCTCATCAGCCATCCCAGCCGTTCAGCGAACAGAAAAATCAAAAAACACGACATGGGAACCAGCTCCAACAAAGGCACCAACGCACCAGTCAGCCGGCCAGAGTTAGCTAAAACCAAGGCCATGATTACCATAACAATAACGTTCATGGAACAGAGGACCCCAACCAGAACAGTCCGATGGACAAAAAAAAAAGGACACCACGTTACCACCATCAGCCCCAACAACCCGCACCAACGGGTAACCCAAGGCAAGCCCCACGACGACAAAAACAATGGAGAGCAAGCCAAACCACCACCGCCACCAGCAACCAGCGGAGCAGAGCAAAGCGTCTAGATCCAGCACGTCAAGCAGAGCAGAACGTGTAGCAGCCACCAGCCGTCACAAGCCCTGCCGCACCCAAGTCACCAGCCCCGCCCCGCCGCACCTCATCTCCAGCACCCAGCACCGACCATCGATCGCAAGTACAATTCTAAGACACTTTAATCATAATTACTTAAATTCAGTGATAAATTTAAGCCCACAATTCTAAATGTAACTATAACAATAATTCAAATTACGCGTATAGAATGACCCAAATTATAAAAATAAGTTAGAAGCATTACAAACACACAAATATTCAAAAATTAGTTCAAAAACACCCCAAACAGACAATCGGTCAAAATAAACTCAAATTAGCCCAGTCACTTAAGAATACAGCAAAAAAAAAAACAAACAAAAAAAAAACTGACATATCCGTAGGACAAAGCGAAGTAATTTAAAAACCCTACAAAAATAGAAGACGTGTAAAGTATAATCTTATCAATATACAACCAAGACAAAAAAAAAACGGACAAAACCTAAATCAATTAACCACAACACGGCAGTAGCATTACTACCAGCCATGGACGGATCCGAAACCGTCATCAAACAGTTTATAGACATCATAGAATTATACGCGGTAATGATTAAAATCAATGACATAAAATTGCTAATAAATTTCATAATTAAAAAACCCATTTAACCAAAAACAAAATATCCAGCAAACACACCAGTATCAGCGTTTTGACATAAAACTTTATCTTCTACCAGTAAAATCAGCGGCCGCAATCCAAAACAAACTATTCAACACAAAACAGGGAAATCGGCCTACCAAACGGCACAAGTAAAAAACTAGAAAATTTATTCACGACGGCACAGGCTAACGGCAACAACACATAAAAAAAAAAACCATAATTTATTAATGTCAATTATTACCAGAAAATTTACACGCATAAGATACACACTTTAAAAAAAAAAAAAATAATAAGACATATTTTACATAATACGTCGAAAATAAAGTAGCTACACTATACCAATAAAATAAAGAAATAAATTCAACCGTACGCACGTATTATACTCAAAACATTTAATAACGCATGATATTGTATTGACGTATACCTACACCGACAAATTAAAAGTTAAAAAAAAATAAAATTAAAAAATATCTACACAGACATTACTTTAGTGTTTTGATAGATTGATAAAAATAAAAAAAAACTACATGATGATAGTTACGCAACAAAATTTAACTATGGCAAAAATACAATTAAACAAGTTAAAATATTTGACAGGCACTAAATCCTTGATACATAACGATAGTGTTGAAATACCAATTCGTGAAGGTCCTTGGACACAATACGTTTATTGAAATAAACTAGTGTTAAAAGAACTGCCTCAAAAGTATAATAACTACGTAATAAAAATATCATAATGACAAAAGTAAAACAACACACTAAATCTAATGCAGCAAAAATTCACAAAAATCACCATCGTCAAAGTAAAAAATTCAAAAAATCTCAAAGGCCAGATCAACCGCCTGCGCCAGCCAAACCGAAAGTACATTGAAACTAATAGACACATAAACACAGTTCAATTCACAATAAACGCCACAACGTACTTATATATTATTGACACCAGAGCCAGCCAAAGTACAATAACACGCGACGCGACATTGAAAACCCAAGGTCGCATGCAAGCTGACCTACATACGCGGAATAGGTGGAACGATTGCGTCATACCATACAATTACGCGACGCTTAGAGAGTGATAGCCGCGATTTCCAGAATAAATTGACAAATAAATAAATAAATTGATAAATTGACATCACTACATACCACAATAATTAAACAAAAATTTTTTTTAAACTAATTATGACTGCTTCAAGACACGACATAAATAGAGATATTATTACGTTAAGAATAATAAGAGATATATGTAATCTCTTAAATATTACAAATGACTGACTATGACTGTGACTGTGACTATAGCGTGCAGAAAGCTAAAACAGATAAGTGTCGCAAGCAACAATTAGCCTGATCACCTAAAAGTTGTTGTGACCCTTATATGCTTTAAGTTTACAAAGTAAAGGGTTTCCTTGCATTCCTCTTTACTTCACGCAATACCAGGTAGCCCATAAGAGAATTAAAAGTAAGCTGAGTACACCAGGATACAAAGCAGACGCTAACCCTTGGAACCAAACAAATTCGAGCGAGTTCTCAATTGACCAGGTCCTTGGGCGCACGGGATGTTCTAAGTCTTCCGATGCGTTAAAACACTGTCTGATAATAAATAATAATAATATGTACCAGCGCGCAATAATAAATATTTCCCTGTATCCTTAAATCGAAAAACTAAAAATAAAATAGTATGCAATACGGTCGGCCGACCCGATTCGCTAAAATGCGCCATGTACTCAATTAAAAAAAAAAAAAGTGACAAGTATCACAAAGAAGCTTACATAAGGACAAAATGCAGACATTGCAAAATGGCTCATTTATTGTTCTACACTGTGTGTCGAACCAAGTACTCCATCGTGTCCGAAACGAGCTTTCCTCGCGAGAGAACTAGGTTACAAATGAAAGACACAACAGATACAAGAAGAATACATACAACAAAAAAAAAACACAACCAAAGAAGGAAAGAGCTACCAAAGTGTATAAAACACACGTGACAAACGGTACGTACCACGACTAATTATTATATAAAAAGTCAAGAAAATCACAGACAAAGATGACAGACGTGTCACATATAACTTATTACGCACTAGCGGACAGAGTCATAAGAATAATTACCAATAACGTTAAAAGTTATTACTACTGACCAGGAATACATAACGGCATTATAAAATTCATAAAAGCAAAAAACAGTCATAAATAAATCAAAGCAGACAGAGACAACAAATTCATCTCCACAACTATGCGAAAGATTTTTAACATATTAGGTATAAAACAATTACAGTCAACCACTTACCACCATGAAAAGCCTAGGATCCTTAGAAAAATCGCATAAAGCACTAGGTTCATATTTAGGGATACATACACCCAACCACCAAAACAGACAACCAGACTCACCAGTGATCTGATTAGTTACAATATTAGTATTTTCGTATAACACTATGGTTTATTCGGCAACTAAATACACGCCATACGAGCTAGCATACCCAGAAACATTACTCATCAAACATACCCATTATATATATATAACTTCGATTCCTATCCCATACAATTCAAACATATGTCACAAAAGTCCCAAGCAGACGCTAGAAATAATCTAATTAAAACAAACACAAACAAAAAACATAAACACATCAACACATTTCATAAAACAAAAACAAAAAAAACTAATTACGATTTAAAAATTAAACCCATAAGTAATAAAATTGAAGATTTAGTATTAATCAAAAAAAAAAATTTTTTAGACAATATATCAAAGACCATTTACCGTCATAGAGGAACAGGATCCAAACGTAAAAATATTAGTATCAGGAAAAGAATACGCAATCCACAAAAATAGAACTAAACCATACTATAATTAAAACAACCACACAAATAAAAAAAAAAAAAAATAAATAAAAAAAAATCTGAAATAAACATAAAGTAAATATAAACACACAAACAAAACACATAAAACAACACATCAACACCTTTCATAAAACAAAAAAAAAAACCACTAGCGATTTAAAAATTTCATCCCATACGCTATATATCTATCTATATATATAAACCGGAGATCTACTATAAATCAGAAAATAAGACAGAAATAAAATAATACAGTATATCAGAGACTATTTACCATCATAAGGAATCAAAATTCAGAACGTAAAAAAAAAAAAAACCAAAAAAAAAAATAGTTTCAGACAAAGAGTACATTCTCCATACAAAAAAAAAACCCACAATAAATAAAAACAGCAAACACATACATATATATATATATATATATATATATATATATATATATACACAAATTTAATACACAACACAAACCCATCAAGACAAAAACAAAAAACACGCTAACACTCGACACTACACTAAAACAGCAAACTAAACGTTTCCATGTCAATGATCACATCTCATTCCAAATACGGAAGTACTATCTCCACACTGTAATGATATCAAGTAACAAATAAACATCAAGTCAATAATTTACAAAACACAAACACCTAGCCATACAAGGATCGAAACAAATAAACAAACCGCAGCATATAACTTAGCAACAAACTCACCGCTATTTTAAACAAAGCACAACTTAGACAGAAACCAACACCTGTATAACCATAAACTTTGATCATTTTTCCATGTATAAACATAGCCATAAGATTAACCTAACAATCGAAATGTAACCCATCCATAGTCCTTATATAACCATACAATTTAATATTTTTCTTTTATATACCATAAACATAAGTTACCCAAAGAACCAACATGTAACCCATAGACATAAGCCAAATTTAATGTAAAAACAAAAAAAAAAGGGTTCAATCTATCTTTTTGGCCACAAAAAAAAAATTCCCGCACGAATTTCATGTTTTTCAAAAATTACCATTACAAGTTCAATGTATCATAGACTATGAAAAAGGGACAATCACGTTAAACAATCGCAACAAAACAGTGACAAAGCCATTAAATTTAGAACATTATAATCTCCGAATGTAATCACATTTATAAGTACATCAACAAAAAACAAAAAAAAAAAAAAAAAACCAACAAAAATGTAATCATATTTTTAAGTGCATTAACAAAAAAAAAAAGACAAAACTATAATCATATTTTTAAGTGCATCAAAAAAAAAAAACCCTAGCCGTAAGATTAAAATATTTTTTTTTAATATAAATTAGTTAAGAAACAGAATGTAAATAATAGAGTTAAGCAGCCATGTTTTTTTTATATAACACTTTTAATAGTGCTAAGATTTATTTTATATTCAGAATTACCTTTTAAGAAACAAATTTACACTTATTAATGTAAAGACAAAAAACAGTTTAAACCTGTTTTTCTGTCTCAAAAAAACCGACGGACGTGTAATAGGTACAGAATCACCCAACAACAGCTGACTCAGCTGACTTCACAGCCCACCCAAGACGAATAGATAATTAAATAAAAAACAACGTTCATTTTCTTAATGTAATATGATACGCTACAACCATATACGGAATATTATAAAAATCATTTTCTATTTACTGTGACCTCGGCCTTGATCAGTGTATTAACCTAAACCGAGAACAAAGGATTGTGTACCTATATAAAGCGATCTATTTTCCAACATTAAACAGTTATTATCCACACGTTAAGCGTTTCACTTACCTGCTACACGTCCCATTACCATAATATGGCTTTATCTCTTTTGCCCATGATGCACATACATTATATCGGTGTGTAGCATTTTACAAGTGTGTAGGTGCTGGACCACAATTCAGTTTTGTTTACTATGAACGTCACTCATCTTCCTATTCCCAACAATGTTCTTATAGGTATAAGGAATATATAGAATGTAAATAATTTAAAGTATGTAATATTGAATAAATAAAATAGTGTAAAATTGTTATTTAATGATGATTGAATGATATTGATGATGTTTAATTATGTTTTATAATGTGACTAATTTTAGTTGTTAATCGTGACATGTAATGAGTTATTACCAATAAATGATATCTATGTCTATGTCTATTATATATATCGTCGCCTATTTACCCCAACACATACCTTATTCATCTTACTGTGGGATATTGATTTGTGTAAGGTTCTCCCATAATATTATTTTATTTTATTTGTTTATTTATATTTGATTCGTGAGTTCCGCATATTTCGGCACAGTTACATGCGCCATCATCACGAAGTATTTTACATTCCAGCGTGTTTTAGTTGTGTTCTACCCGTAGCTCAAGTAACTAACGTATAGATTTAGTCACTACGTGGGACATATTTAGAAGAATCCGACGGTTTTAGCTCCAGTCTAGGATTCAGAGGGCGTACCGCGAATCTCCAAAATTGAATAGGCATGGTGAATTTTTTTCATGTCTGATATCAATCGATTCGTTTTGTTGTGAGGATCAAATGTCTATATGCGGCCAATTGCGTTAAAGCAACACAAAAGTCAGAAATTAGACTTAAAGTCTGAGGTTTGCATTTGTTTCGACGGTCGCTTCGAAACGCTCCTAACAAAATGACGAGCAAAAGTGACGTCACGATCATATAGTCGCCCTGTTTAAAGTATGGAAAAATTATGTAATTGCTATTTTTACAGTGAAATATTGCGTTTATGTATATGGTTACCATACGATTTATTTAACAGTAGGTAAAATGTTAAAAATCAAATGGTATCATTGTTTTTTTTTAAATTTCGTACTTTAAAAAAAAAAAAAATGATATATTAAAGCATGATATCTTTGAACCTTTTCAATAGATTTTTTTTAACATATTTGGATATATTGGTAATTCTGCATCCTATCAACTAAATTTTATTGCATAATTCAACATGTGTCATCATCCCTATTGTCATTATCTTTCTCTCTTTCACTTTCGATTTTCCAAGTTCGCGGTAGGCCTTCAGGTCGAGGCGTGTTGTCAACGCAAGTGGCTACCTATCCAGGAAGGTATTTTCTATTAATAATTAAAGGTACTGATAACCCACTTTTTAGTGGAATTTTCAACATGTACCAGTATTGCATTTTATTGGAAAGTCATTAGAGAGATGAGGCATTAAGAATGGGGTGACAGGTACATACACAGATTTTAAATAAATCGCATTGTTCTTATCGCAAAATAGTTAATAATTTGTGAAAATCCATTTTCGCATTAGAACAGTTCTTCAATAGGTGCCCTTTACGTATTTTCACGCGTTTATATATTTTTATAGACCGACCACGCAAAGTTTTCAGGTCAACTGCTACGTCAACTATGACGCTGCTTCTTATGCTCTTATGAGGTCGAGATAAACGGTGTGTGGACGCCGAGGTTTTGATCCTCGCCAAAAACTGACTCTCGGCAGATCCGCCACGAGCCGTTATGCACATAAAACTCTGCGGTGGAAAAATATCGCAAATATAGCTTATATGTAAGTTGGACTAGATCCTCAAAGAGTATGTATAAACACTTTATTATACAAAAAAAACACGTAAAAACAACACAATAAAGCAAAAGTAGTACAAAGGCGAACTTATCCCTTTAAGGGGTCTCTTCCAGCTAACCTTTGATTAGTTGAGAACTGAAAGTGAATGGCAGACTCATACATCACTATGTACAACAGACTACAGGAAAGTCAAAGAAAAAAAAAGTAAAAGAAAAGAGTTGAAATCAATAATGGTTCATCTATAAGTGTAGTAATGTATTAAATACAGCAAAAGTATTATATGTACTAGAAAAAACAAAGAGGGTTAATAGTAAACTAGTTGTTCAACCTTGACTTAAAACTACACACTTTTAGGTGATGGTACTTATATTTTGCTAAAAGTTTACTAAAATTGGCCGGATTCGTATTAAAAATTCCTGATAATTTATTTTAAAACATCCTTAGACCCGTTTGTATAGGGACGAGTTTGTAAATAATAAAATGTATACTCATAAATTGAATTAGTTTAGTATTTAAGTGGTTCAATTCAAAAACACCTAGGTACTTATAGGTATATTATTGTATAGGAATTATCACTATTATCAGTCATCAAAGCTTTGAAGCCAATTAGTAAGATTATTCAAATGTGTATTCATCCTATAGCTGGGTCATTGCTTTCCTAATAGGAATATTAGTTTCATCTCGCCCCCGTCCGTTTGATTTAATGCAATTATAAGCTAGCGCAAATTGGATGCGTTGGCCTATCCATTTTAATTACTTGCCCTAATACATTTTCAATAATTGAAGATAGTCTGTATTAAGCCAAATATGACCGTAGTTACCGATGTAGAAAGATACCAATAATAATAAAAAAGATTTAGAGTTAGTAGTCTTTGGGTTTTTTTTTGGACGCCCCTACGATAGTTTACTCCAAACAAAAGACATCAAACGGTGCAATATGCAGTATTTTTAATGCATTAAACTAAAATTCTGCCGAGTTTTCACGAACAAATCTTATTTATAAAATAGACGTTTTCTTCAGAATCACTAGTCATACAGAAAGTAACTCGTTAAAATCGACCATGTATACATAATTATAGTCGCCTTCTGCTAATTAAAAAAAAAATTGTAAAAGTTTAAGCATATAATTATCACCATAGCATACAAACTCCTATCTCGAACCCTTTGACGTCTCTATAAGCTGACTGTTGATTGAAAATTAAATTGTATTTTTAGAAGTTATTTTACCCGTGTTATCACCATAATCAGAGTGCTCCTCATACAGCAGACAATAATCAAACTAACACCTTACACATGTATTAATCTTTCCTACTAATGTTTATAGAACAATAAAGAGACAGGGCGCGTCACGTGCCGCGGCGGGACGTGATCGGGGGCCAAATTACGCAGTTGCCCCGTGACCTAGTCCACCCTGTTCACGTTGGTAGTACGAGGGATACTCGTATCATATAGCAGGTTCACTGTGTAGTACCACTGTTTAGATTTACCGAATGTGCGTCAATGTTGATGTCTCCCTCTTACGCATTATTTCTATATATTGCGTCCTATTTCTATTTCTATACGATTTTAAGCTAAACACACCACAAGTTGCCTCATCATCATCAATTATTTAAGAGCTGGGCTCTTGTCGGTGGAGCAATTTCCGTGTATGTCTGTCCTTTGCCTTCTCCTTGACAGCCTGAATCGACACGACGTTTATTTTTTCCTTGACTTGATCCATGTATGCAATTCTTGGCTTCCCTGGCTTCGTCTTTGCTTCAACTCTCCCTTCTAGAATGTTCTTAATAAATTCGTCATGTCGTAGCAGGTGTCCAAGCATAAAGAAAATAGAGGAGAGGAAGGCCTCTCCTCTATTTTCTATGGTTCTCAACAAACTGCTTTTTTCTTTTATTCTACATAGAACATCTTCATTGGTCATCTTCTCCTCCATACGACGCCAGCACCGCATCTCAAACGCCTCCAGCCTCTCTCTATCACGTTACTTCATTGCAGAGAAATGGGATGCCAAAGAATGCTTGTCAACGATCAAAAGTGTGGCAAAAAAATGAAATCCATGTATGTGTCTAAATTGTCTACGTGAGCGTAAAATAGTGATGCCAAATACAACAGGTTAATTATCTATCGGTATTTGACTTTCTTATCGATACGTTCTAAAGGCCTCTACAGACGTAAGCGACTAGTCAAAGTAGTCAACTGTGACGTCAATTGACATCCAACTTGACGTTTCATTTCACGCACATTTTCGACTAATATTATTACATTACCTAATAGTTAATAACTAATATGTTTGTTCTAAGCAAATTATATTCTTTAGTATAAAAAAATGTAAATAAACAAAATTATTTATTATTAAATTAAAAATCCCGGACCGAAGACATCCCGGACATCAGCCTGTACGAGATTAGAATGGCTCTTAAACAGCTCAAAAACAATAAGGCACCTGGTGAAGACGGAATTACAGCCGAAAGTCTGAAGGCGGGTGGTAAACCGGTCCTTATGGCCCTTCAGAAGTTGTTCGACTCCGTTTTACTAGAAGGGAGAACGCCTAAGGCATGGAACAGAGGTGTGGTGGTATTGTTCTTCAAAAAGGGTGATAACGCGTTACTGAAGAACTACCGACCCATTTCACTTCTGAGCCATGTCTATAAGCTGTTTTCAAGAGTCATTACGAACCATCTCGCACACAGGCTAGATGACTTCCAGCCTCCCGAACAAGCCGGTTTCCGAAGAGGCTTTAGTACCGTACACAAAATCCATACGCTCCGTCAGGTTACACAGAAGACTGAGGAGTATAACCTGCCCCTCTGCTTAGCGTTCGTGGACTACGAGAAAGCCTTCGACTCGATCGAAACCTGGGCTGTACTACAATCTCTCCAGAGGTGCTAAGTGGACTATCGCTATATCGAAGTGCTGAAGTGTTTGTACGAGAACGCCACTATGTCAGTTCGACTCCAGGACCAGAACTCGAAGCCTATTCCGTTGCAGCGGGGAGTCAGGCAAGGAGATGTTATTTCTCCTAAACTGTTTACCGCTGCACTGGAGGATGTTTTCAAGATTCTGGACTGGAGAAGCCTTGGCTGAGACCATGGAGGATTTGAGTACGATGCTCGATAACCTCAGTAAAGCCTCCGAGCGAGTTGGTCTAAAGATGAACATGGATAAGACGAAGATCATGTCAAATACCAATGAAGCACCAACTCCCGTTACAATCGGAGACTTTACACTCGAAGTTGTGGACGATTATATATACTTAGGGCAGACTGTCCAGTTAGGTAGATCCAACTTCGAGAAAGAGGTGAATCGACGAATCCGACTCGGTTGGGCAGCATTCGGGAAGCTATGGCGCATCTTTTTGTCCAATATTCCGCAGTGTCTCAAGACGAAAGTCTTTGACCAGTGTGTGTTGCCAGTGATGACATATGGAACTGAAACGTGGTCGCTTACAATGGGCCTCATAAGAAGGCTCAAAGTCACCCAATGGGCAATGGAGAGGGCTATGGTTGGAGTCTCTCTGCGTGATCGCATCAGAAATGAGGCCATCCGCAGCAGAACCAAAGTAACCGATATAGCCCTCCGATTCGCTAAACTAAAGTGGCAGTGGGCGGGGCACATTGCTCGTAGAACCGATGGCCGTTGGGGCGGAAAGGTTCTCGAGTGGCAACCACGAACCGGAAGGCGCAGCGTGGGTAGACCCCCCGCAAGGTAGACTGATGACCTGGTGAAGGTCGCGGGAGACCGCTGGATGCGGGTGGCGCAGGACCGGTCATTATGGCACTCTTTGGGGGAGGCCTATGTTCAGCAGTGGACGTCTTTCGGCTGATATGATGATGAAATTAAAAATATTAAATAAACAAAATTATTTCCTAAAATAATTTCATATATTTCATAAAACGGAAAACGGAATTTCAAGTGCGAATGCGCATTCGATTGATCACACGACCATTGTGACAGCTGACCTCTCATTCCTACTATATTTATTCTAATCGTTTGACTAGTCGCTTGTAGGCGCGGCATACACTTAAGCGGAATCCAGCCCAGCTATCATACATAAAAATCAGCCGCAGCATAAAAGTCAGAAATTTCTTTACGGGAGCTGAATTTTTGTATGGAGCCCATGTACAATATTCAGCCCGATTTCCGTTTTCGGTTGCTTTTTGACTATGGTAGTGAATTCCGCTAAATGTGTTGAGCGCCATATTTGAATGAAATAATAGAAGTACGCAAGGTAAAAAAATCTTTAATAATAAAAAAACCCGTTTAAAACGGATATAATAAAATCCTAATTTAATCTTCTTACGTAATGACGTAATGTGAACATAAGATTAATTCATTGGTAGGATTTTTTTGAAGCAATAATTATAATTTTCATATTGAACAGTTATCGATATAAGTCCCTAAAACGTTTTGTCAATCCCTAGCGTCGAATAAATGTTTCGGTTTTTACACAAAGTAATCATGAATATTAACTATTATGATAAAAAATTGGCACCCAGTATAAGAATCACTAATAATTAATTGTATCTAGTAAATACTTACACGATTTATTTTGCTATTTTGATAATATATTGTTTCAAAAACATCGATCGGAATATCATGTAAACCTGTGAAATTAGTAATTACTTGGGTTTTTCCTATGAGTAATAGTCCAATCTGGAACACAACACGACACCATGTTTCTCCTGTTTCATCCCAAGTTATTTTATGCACGATTGTTTTATATTTTCCACGCTAAAATATGAGCTGTCACGACGTGGGTACGTAAGCTAACTACCCAAATTCAAAAGCTGTCACTCCTTCAAAATTATCGTGTGTCTCTTTTGCACTCGTGGAATGTTCATATACGTGTTGGTTTCTCTTTTGCGCACTTCGTTTATCTTTTAGCGCCATTTTATATCTATGCTTCATTGCTACAAGTTGCCTGTAGAACCTATATTGTTAATTTATATAATTAGCACTGTTTCATGCCCCTTCCGTATTGTCATTTTTCCTCCTCGCCTATAGTACATTTTTATTGTCCACCTTCCATGAATACTGCGCTATTTTAGCTATTATGTATGTAGTCGTAAGCTAGATATATTTTGTATTTCTAAGGATAAATTGTCTTCCCTTTGACATCGTCCGACCTGTCATAGTTGTCGTTGTCAACTTAGTTTGTGTAGCTGTCGTTTTCGCTCCGGCATAATGCTGGGCTAAGACAGGTTCGGACTGATGCATTATTGCTGTATAACTTCAAAATTTTCATGTTGTATTTTGTTTTGATAATCTGTTCACTGTTGTACCTATGTTGATTAATTCCTTGTTTTATTGTGTCGTATTACTCTTTCTTTGTGTTACCTGTAGTGATTTTCTCACCTGATGGTCTCATAGGAAGATCAGCGCTAGCAATCGCTAGCAACATGCTGAGATGAGGCCATTTCGTGGCACTTTCTCTTTTTTTCTACTTCTTTGCATGTACGTACGTAGTGTCTACGAATAAACTATATTTTATTTTTTTCTGTTCTAAAATGGTCACTAAAATTACAAGTACGATTAATGTAAACAAATGGTAAATACTCCGTTTTTAATAGTATATAGGTGTGACATTTCGTCCTGCATTTAACTTACGAAGTGTCGCGCCTGCTTAAAACTGGTATCATACTTTGGAATTTCTCGGGCCCGATCTGTCGTGTATCCTTCTTCTCCCTTCCATTCCTCTACTCCCAAACCCAACTGCCCTAACTTTTATGGCACCTCCTTATCCGACAAATCGCAAAGTATAATACCGGTTTAAGCTTCGTAGCAAGTATGGTAAATAGGAGGAAGCGGCGTAAATTAAAATTAATTACGCTCAAATTGTTGCTTGCATTCTTACTACGAGTGCAGAAAGATTAATTTCGTAGATGATCTGGGGTAAAGTGATCTCAAACCCCAGAAGAACAATGCATAATAAGAGAAGGCGCTTGTAGTGGTTCGATTCACGTTTTGACTAGTCCAAGCTCAGGCTATCGGAATTACACGCCTGGATAGCAGAGTTTTAGTGCTGGAACTGGAACATTATTAGAGGAATTTAATGAATGAATGTGAACACTTAGTGAGAATCTCATTTATGGTGCATTACGAATGCATGTCACAACCTGGCACATCTAATTGTACAAAAGGGGTTATAGTTCATCACTTTCGTTCTCTTTCTAGCCCATTATGGATTAGGGGCTTCACACTGCCTTCTTTTTTTTTGCTGATGTATACAGGTCTCTTTCTGATGTTAAACTTTACCACAAATTATCGGACTTATAGGTAAATTGACGTTTTCAGGAAAAGTAATTGCAAATGTTGTTTAGATTTTAAGAACATTGCGATAATTTCTACAAGTACTAGCTGGGATACAAAATGTGTTTCATTTAATATTTTTGAATTCACTCACGGTGCTTTTCTATAGGCACGTCATTGAAATGAAAGAAGCGTAATGGGACATTCGTGTGTTTTGTAGAATTGATTAATTATGCTCACGATTCTGAGAAGAAATTACCTATCTCTTTGAATCCAAAAATCAACCTCTAACAGGCATTATGGTATTAGAAATTACGCGAGATTTAACTTTGCTCGGAAATAAAGTTCAAAATATATTCGCTCTGCCTTACAAAGCGCGAACATCAAATGATATTTCAATATTACAGTCTGCATAAATTCATTTGTGATATGTCATATTGTAATTTCCCTGGAAAATGTACATGTAACTTCATAAGCAACCTTTGAAACCGGACCCTTAAATTGTTACACACGAGTAAATTGAATACGTATTCGATGCACGCATGCACCTGTTACTTAACACGGAACTGAGAGCGTATTTCGGAAGTTAAAATATGACACTCGTTTGGTATCAATTTATTTCATTATGATATGCGGAAGAGAAGAGGTAATCAAAAAAACCGGCCAAGAGCATGTCTGGTCATGCTCAGTGTAGGATTCCGTAGTTGCCGGCCTGTTACAATACATCCGTTCAAAATGTGGTTTATTAAGGGATATTTGACGGCGCTTGCGTCTTTTTACTATCCGGCACTTACGTCCTTTCACTATGCGTTTTTGAGTGATAAATCAATAGTAGATAGTTTGACAAGGGTCTAAAGTATTACCACGAGGTAGTTATTTAAAATTGTTCGAGTGGTAATATGGCTTTTAGACCAGAGTAATGCATACTATTTTTCACTTCGATTGCGAGAAAATAAGATAAAAATATACTTATAATTTACGCACAATAACTAAACTAAGGTGAAATTATGGTTTAACTTGACGGTCTTCTAATTTTTTTAACTTCTTTGACATAGATACAAAATATAAACACCGCGAATAAATGCCACAGACGACGGTATAATTAGCTCTTTAAACAGTTCAAACACGCTTTAAAGCGCTTCCAAAATATAAAAATCTTTTTTAATGATTGTGAAGTAGGAACTGAAAAACACCTCATGTTTTGAGAAATAAATTGCTTTTCCTGATTGGTCGATTTTAACATTGCTGTATTCTGATTGGTTGGATGGCAGTCATTTTGACTCCATTATATGAGTGTACAAAAAAGGCTAAATTTGAATGGACTTCAGAATGTCAACATTCCTTTGATTTAATTAAAAGGAAACTTGCAAATGCACAGGGCATACATCACTATGATCCAATCTTACCTATACTACTTTCTTGTGATGCATCGTCTGAAGGTATCGGTGCAATTTTGTCAAATAGAGGACCTGATAATATAATTCAACCTATTGCATTTGCAAGCAAAAAGCTTAGTGACCGGGAAAAGAAATATTGTGCTTTGGATAAAGAAGCGTTGGCAGTTGTCTTTGGGATAACCAAATTTTATAATTTTCTGTATGGCAGACAATTTGAACTTGAAACTGACAATGCGGCTTTGGTGAGAATATTCAGCCCAAACAAGGGTATTCTAAAAATGGCAGCTAAACGCTTACAACATTATGCCATTTTCTTGTCTGCATTCTGCTATACAATCAGGCATATCCCTACTAATAAGAATCCGGCAGATTATCTATCTAGGATGCCAACAGAAAACCATAATAAAACTACTGATTTTGATGAAAAATTTAAGGTTAGTGTCAATTACTTAAACAGTTCAGATATGAATTGGCAAGTCATTCAAAAAGAGACTGTTAAAGATAGCTTGTTGACAAAAATAATTAGATACAGTTATGATGGATGACCTGATGTAAAATTAATTGAACCGGACTTAAAGCCTTTTTTTATAAAAAAGAAACGAAATTAGTATTGACAGAAATTGTTTGTTCTGGGGTCATAGAATAATAATAATTCGAAATGATGTATTTAATGAGCTCCATAAGAGCCACTTTCGTAGTAGCAGGATGATAGACATGGCTAAATCTTATTTTTGGTGGCCAAAGTTAAATGAAGATATTATAAGTATTACCCAAACTTGTGTAAGTTGTTTGTCTTACCGAAACACTCCACCGTAGAGGAGAACGGAATATGAATTCCATCGAAGAAAATTTTAGGCATTATCTGACCCTCCAACTTAGAGATGAAGTGAGAGCTGCCAATTATGATTGCCTGTGACTTCTTCGCATCCAATCCAATCCAATTCAAATCCAATTACCATCAAGCCAAACGACGCCGCCCAGTCGCGTATAACCTCTAAATCATGATTTATTTGGCTTATCAGGAGCTCAACATCCTCAGGGCTACCTGCTGCATATATTTGCAAGTCGTCTGCATATAGGTGAAATGACGATGGATACCATCGATAAAGATAGAGAACAGCAGCGGGGACAGCACTCCACCCTGAGGAACACCAGCGGTTATCACTCCACTCAGAAATAATGTCATCTACTTTAACTCGCTGGCGCCTCCCAAAGAGATAATCCCGAAACCGGGCTAGAGCTAATGGGGACAAGTTTAGCTTATGTAGTAGTGCAAGCAGGATTTCAAAGTCGACTGTGTTAAAAGCGCTGCTGAAATCAAGCAAGACTAATACTGTCAGCAGTTGATTATCAATATTGAAACGAATGTCGTCAGTCACCTTTACCAAAGCAGAAACAGTGCTACGCCCGGCGCGGAAGCCAGATTGGAATGCATTAAAGAGGTTATGTTCATTGAGATAGGAAGATAGGCGATTATTAGCAAAATGCTCAATAACTTTGGAAAGGATGGGAAGGATAGAAATAGGGCGATACTGAGAAAAAGATGCGGGATTAGGGACTTTAGGTAGTGGAATAACTTGGGCAAGCTTCCACGTGGAGGGAAAAGTACCAGAGGAAAAGGAAAAGTTTCTCATCTCGGGCTCTCATTCGGGCAAGGATGGGAGCGATAACTTCCGCCACGAGCATAACCATATACAGGCTAAGGTTATCTTGACCGAAGGCCTTCGTTCCAATATTTTTAAGGATGGCAATGACTTCTTGGGGTGAAATTTGGCTGAACTCAAAAGGAGGTGAATCGAGGCGTTGAGCACTGGCAAGCAGAGATAAGGTTTTTTGCTTGACCGCGGGGTCCAGCTCCACCGGAGAGACGCTAAAGTGGCGGTTGATGGCGTCTAGATCCTGAACACCAGTACAATTTTGCTGAACTTTGCCCACCCCAAGTGATTTTAAAAACTTCCACAATTTTGTGGGGGGGCAATCATCGATGGACTGGTGTATGTAACGCCGTCGGGCCGTTTGACATGCTCTATTGCAGCGATTCCGCAGGGATATAAAAGCATGAAGATTAGCCTCGGACGGATTCTTGCGCAATTTGACTCTGGCCCGATTCCGCCTAGCCATAAGTAATTTTATGTGTCCGCTGTTAGCCATGGCGCAGGAAAATGTTTAACTCGCGTCGGTTTTAAAGGGGCGTGTCTGTCGAAAACCGCAAGCACAATGTCATTGAAGGCACTTAATTTCAAATCGACGTCAATAGACCTCTCCACGGCTGCCCAACTCTCATTGCGCAAATCGCCAAGAAGAGCTTCCAGGTCAATGTCATGGAGGTTGCGACGCATAACAACTTTGTGACGCCGTTTAGGGGGCCGAATTTTGAAGGAAGCGTAGACAAGATCATGGTTAGAGAAAGCTGCTGCATTGAATTGGCCATAACTGGAGACAAGGTCAGGGGATGAAGTTATAATTAAATCCAGGAGGGAGGGAGGACCATTGTGGGGAAAATGAGTGGGGCTAAGCGGTAAAACCTGTAGATTAAGGGACGAAGCCAATGTATGAAGTTTACGAGCGCGATGGTCATTCTTTAAAAGGCAGGTGTTAAAGTCGCCCATAATGATACGGTGATCAAATTGAGGAGAAATGTCAACTAAAGTGGATTCAAGCATATCAAAGAAGTTTATATTTGAAGAGGGTGGTGTAATTTAACGTTGAGAAAAAGATATTCCGCAGAGTTAGAGTAGGCTGCCGGAGACTGTGCGACCACTTGACACGGAAAGTCGCTTTTAATATAAATGGCCACCCCACCACCGCGGACTATGTTGCTACAACCATTTCTAGTACCACATCTGTCATTTCGAAACAATCGGTATCCGGGTAGAGGATACAGAGTGGAAGGAAGCGAAGGTTTTAGCCAGGATTCCGATATACATAAGTATAGCATGGATGTTACTAGATTCAAAAGTCGCAAGTAGATAAGGAAAGTGAGCCGGTATACTCTGTGCATTCATGTGAACAATATTGAAACATTTTCTTGCCGAAACGAAGGTAGAATGGAGGCGCTCGCGTAAGTCAGGCATGTCCGAGGCATCGCTCAATGAGTCGTAAAGGCTGGAAGATGATAAAGAAAAGAACTCACTGTCTATGGAAGTATCAAAAACATTTGATATTGTAGGTAGAATATGCGGTTTATAATACTATCAATAATAATATAAAATAAATATAGCAATGCAATACAAATAAATATATATAAAATAAAATGTAAATTTGTGGCTTAAAAGACTAGCTCAGTTACTCCCCAACAGCTGTTACAGATTAAAGTCCTACTTGTGTTTTTATTGTGTTAGAAGTTCAAACAGTATTAGTTGATAAGGTTTATAATTTTATTTATCTACACTCATATTGTAAGTCCTCTAAAATGCGTTCAAAAACCGTAGGCCAGCATTACAACAAACGATTTCACTATGATAAGTTTCTTATCTGTGGCAGTAATGTAATTTTAACTTTACATGCTCAAATATTGTTAAGTAATGAGTTTCAAATTTGGAACAGCTGTCAAAACCAACACAATTTCAATGGGTTTCTATTCTAGTATCCATAGATTTTAAAATGTTGTCGATACGAAACGTCAGTACGATATATTTTTTGACATAAACCGCACGACATTTTGATCTCGGATGACATGAGAATAAGGAAATCGTTCGTTGGCTAATATTAAAAAAAACTCGCGACAGAAGTTTGTACATATTTGTCTATGGTTTGTACGGCCGCCATTTCTGTTATCAACTTGTCAGTTATTGTTTGTCGAAACATTTTTAATTGCGAAAATGTAAATGTTTACTATTAACGATATTATAATAAATAAATATACTTTCCTTATCAGTTCTAATTTATTTATTTTTATTAAGCTTACACCTAAGGGTATGTTTCAGCACTTGTATCTATCTACTTAGTAATGCAGGTCAATTGCCTTCGGCTTCTGAACCCATCTTTGAGTACTTACAATATGTGTGTAGATAAAGTAATGTATGCAACTGTACATAATTAGGCCTTAAAACACTCGTGTGATCCTATAATGAAACTCGCTGCGCTCGTTTCATTAAACCCCACTCGTGTTTTAAGGCCCCTCATTATGTATCAGTTGCATAATAGTAGTTTATGTAACTGTTACGTAATAAGGGTCCTTAAAACATGAGTGTGGTTTTATGAAATGAGCCGCAGGCGAATTTCATAATAAGATCACACGAGTGTTTTAAGGCCTAATTACGTACAGTTGCATACACTGCTTTATCTACACTCATATTATATATATTAAATTAATTGTTCGGAAACCATAGAATGACCGCCATTGTACCGTCATGGCCTACTCGATTGTGCCGGCGCTCGCGCGGGACCAATCGAGTTGGCCATGGCGGTAACATTATGTTATCAAATTCGATGTTCCAAATTTGAAACTCATTGCTTAACAATATTTGAGCATGCATGGTTAAAATTACGTTACTGCCGCAGATAAGAAACTTATCATAGTTAAATCGTTTGTTGTAATGCTTGTCATTGTCTACGGTTTTTGAACGCATTTTAGAGTACTTACAGTATGAGTGTAGATAAACTACTATTGCTATGCGGGGAAGAGTGTAGTACATTCAGTAATTCTTTATTTAAAATATTAGCGCATGCGTGAACGCATCCGAGTCTTGACTCACTCTCTTCCGTTGGTTCGGTTTTGCATTGAAGCATGTAGTAGTTCATAAAAAATAAAATAAAATATAAACAAGTGTATTTCAGTGAAGTGATTTATATCAATTAATTACCGTCCATCTGCGGCACCCTAATATACACGGTGTAACATGAGGAAACCGAATAATTTTAACAGCGTATTCCTGATCATAATTGGAGACTAAAATGTCGTATAAACTTTTCTGGAATTCGCCTAGTTTCAGAGTTACTACCACTTAAATAAAAAAACATTTTTTAATGTGACTCAGTGCAAAACGCTTTTTTGATGGCGATTTCACCCTTTATGGGGTCTAGTCTAGACATTCTTATTGACAGATATCAAAGTGCCAAGGAATACTTTACGTAAACTATTTTTTCGAAAAAAATGTACTAATTTATTTTAATCGACATCTTTACCAATAACATTTATGTTTTTATGTTAAACACAAACACAAAACACACAAAAAAAAGCAAAACAAATAATTTTTTTTTCGCGAAATCCAGAAAAGTTTATACGACATTTTAGTCTCCAATTATGATCAGGAATACGCTGTTAAAATTATTCGGTTTCCTCATGTTACACCGTGTATAATAAATACAATGGTTTTTTTTAAGGACTTAAATTATTTACACAGTATACGCACCAAAAAAGTATCTAGCGTTCCGATTAACTTCGATATGTGCTGTGATTGGTGGATTTAATATGTTGAAGTGTTCCGATTGGTCAATTGAAAATGTTTTGTAAATCATAAGTATGTATACATATTAGCCCTAGAGGCTAAATGTACTACTTTAGTCCGCCTTGGTAAGCATAATATGACACACTTTTTGAGCATGAGAAGTGAAAAAATGTTTTAAGTGATTTTATTCAATATATTTTTTGACGGTACTTGTCAGGCCTTCCATATTTTTTCGATTTTTTTTGACCCACGGTTCAAAAGTTAGATATAATATAGTATAGTTTAATATAGTTTTTTTAGATTTAAGAGCTATTATTTATAAACCTATTATTTTTGGTGAAAAATAAAGAATATTGTTTGTTTTTGTATAAAGATTGATAGCTGTAGTTGTGTTGTGGTATATGTGGTGGTCGTATCTGTGTTCAAAGAGGGTTATCGCGTTCTATTGAAACTTATATGATACTGCCGAACAACTTGGAAGTGTTATTTCTGTTCTATCTGTGGCAACAACAGTTAGTTTTTATTGCAGTTCTGTGTATAAGTGGAAATAAAGAAGTATCTACACCTGGCTGACTATATACAATATAAAATGCGAATAAACAAGACGACATGGTGAATTTAGCTACAATAATAAAACTAGATACCACCCAGACATAAGTAGGTACTTAAAGAGAGCTCTGCGAAAATAAAAAGATAGGGTAAAAGTCACTGCATAATTTGAGAAAACTCATTTTTGCAAGACCGGACGAGGATCAGAAAAATCACGTTAAATCAGATAAAAGAGTCACATTCAATATGAAAAAAGGAGAACTACTTAAATGACGATCATGACTTCACAACTACTGTTATAGAAATCTTTAAAGTTACTGCTAAAGAAAAAAAAAAAATTTCTAGTTTTTTCTTACAACACAGTGTGCAATTTGTTATAAGTAGTAGACGTATGAACTGACAAAATAGACGGATATTATTAATATGGTGCTTTTTTGACTATGGAACTCTAAAATGACCTTCTTTTGGTAGTACGAATTATAGGGGCTTCGATAACTCAAGGGGTTATATTAAATGGAAGAAAGAAGAAAAGAAGCAGCTGACATGAGTAAGAAAAATCGGCCAAGTGCGAGTCGGACTCGCGCACCGAGGGTTCCGTACAAACCTTTACAAGGTATTATAGACCTGAATATTTGATATGAATTTCAATTTAATACCTCTACGCGTTTACGAGGAAGAAGGTAGTAAGTTTAAAATTTAAAAAAAATATTTTTTGTCTGATTTTACTAAAATTGTCTACTTTTCGTAATTTTTCCTTAGTCTGTGCTATATGAAGTTTCTTCGTGCCAAGTTTCAAGTTTCTGAGTTTACGGGAAGTACCCTTTAGGTTTTGAGTTACTTGCGAGTACTCAGTTTCAAAATATGCGACTTAAATTGCTATTTCTTTTGATTGCGTTGACATAAAATTTTGGTTTTGCTACATCTGAAAGGTCCTATAGCCCTGAGTACTTGACATGAATTTCAATTTAATACCTCCACACGTTTACGAGGAAAAAGGTAGTAAGTTTAAAAAAAATTAAAAATATGTTTTTTTATGATTTTACTAAAATTGTCTACTTTTTGTAATCTTTGCATTGTCTATGCTATATGACGTTGCTTCGTGCCAATTACCCCGTAGGTTTTGCGAGTGCCGATACTCTAAAATTTGCAGCATAAACGACTGTATCTTTTGATTGCGTTGGCTTTTAAGTTCGATTTTTTCACAGCTCCAAGGGACAATAGACCTGAGTATTAGATTTAAATTTCAGCTTGATACTTCCACGCGTTCCTGAGAAAAATGGTCTTGACAGACAGACAGACAGACAGACAGACAGACAGACGGACAACAAAGTGATCCTATAAGGGTTCCGTTTTTTCCTTTCGAGGTACGGAACCCTAAAAATGATTGAGCAAGATATATGTCAAGAGCAACCTTCAAATTTAAATACAAAAATAGAATCATATAAATAAAAGCATAGACAATAAAGACATATAAAAACTATTTACAACCTCAACACATATTCTGCAATATATTTAATCTCCTAATACTTATATTATAAGGTAGTGTGCAAGTAACTTTACAGGTCGTAGGTACTCTAGAACATTGTATTGTTACTATCGGTAACTTGGAATTGAAATGGAAGGCGACCTGGGATTGCTCTCAGGCTGTCTAGTTCTTTTAAATTACTGATAATCGTAGTGGAAAACCGGTGTGGAAATAAAAAAAAAATATTCTTCAGAACCGTAACGGCAAAAGGAATTTTCTTATTACCCTCATTTAAGCTTTATGTAATAAATCCTTTGTTGAAATTTTAATATTATACATTTTCCCCTTTCTTCGAACAAAATAACAAGGTAATAATGTAACTTTAAATTAACTCTCACACTTGTGACGTTTTCAAGTCATAGGTACATCATTGTCGGTTGTCAATGAGGCGTTACAGCCCTAAAAAATCATTTAAAAATAAACTCTATTAACAACTGACAATTATGTACCTTTCATTTGAAAACGTCATATTTTTATTGCTGCATCCATAAAAGTATTTAGACTTTTAAAATCTTTATATTATAACTACCTATAATTACCGCAGATGTTGTATTTTTTTGTAATCGATGACGACTTTACGACGAGTATTATCAACATAGGTAATTCGATTACATTTGGATCGAAAACAAAAGGAATGGTAAAAGACTTATACGTTCTTAAACTTCTAGGAAAACGTTTGGTTGCATCATGACCTATCATTTAATAAGAAAAAAAAATGCCTAGTAGTAGTACCCAATTTTCAAAGCGCGGTAGCGACCCCTAAAACTTGCTTTAAAAAAACTATATTACAACTATTTTTCATGTCAGAGACTACATTTATGTGGTGAAAGCCAGAAATATTGAAATTCATGAAAATAAGCAACACCCTAGTATGTACATTTACAGATACATTAGCCTGTCAAATGAAATATTGGCAATAAATTGTAACTGTATATTCCGACACGCATAGTTAAAAATAAATTTAAAATACCTGTGCAATATTTGCCTTTGAAATATTTTTATGAAAATGTTATTAAAAGCAATAAATGGAGTGAGTATGTTATATCGTCATCAGTCAGTGCTACGGACGTCCCGTCCTGCGAATGTAGGTCATGGATTTAGCAAATGAAACCAATATTTGGCCAAATTTTTAAGATCTTTCACTAATTCTTATTTAATTTTTATATCTATATAATAGCGGTAACACATATCACACTTTTTAGAAGTATATGTCTTTACCTCTTGCTTGCTGAGGCATGCCTAAACAGATATGAGTAAATGGCGCTATGTAAGTTTTCATTATTTTCAAGTATAAAAGTAATATATGGTCCGTACGGGCACAAAATTCTCACTGTATAAAATATAACGGTATCACTCACTTATATTTTGTTACTACACGTAATTTGTTTCGAAGAGCTTAAGTCTCCATATTATAGTGTTATCTTTTATAGTATATATTACGAAAGTCTTCTTATAGAACTACGCATTGTTGTGTATCTTTAAGATATAATATTAGTGTATAGTTTTGAAAAATATACGTACTGTTTTGAAAAAATAAGTCCCGCCGAGTTTCTTGCCGGTCATTATACTTCTCGGGTCAGAGGTGTAGGGTTAGAACCGGTGGTAGTTTTTTTTTTCTCTGACGTTCATAAGTGCATTGTAATGTGCCTAAATTGAAGAATAAATGTCTTTTATCTTTTATGTTTTTATATTTTATTTTAATAATTCTCACTGTCAAATTTATATGCAGTACTACTATTTAAGCATCTTAGTGTGTACTCCACTGTACTAATGAAATATTATCACTTAGACTAGCACTTAGGTGAAGTTGTTGTGTTAAACCTAATCAAACTTGGGTGGTACCAACTTTCAATGATATTATATTATAACATATAGACGGAGAGCTAGTCACGTCACATATCACACAATAATAAGAGCAACGAAACCCTGCTATTCTACGTTTATTCCTAGATCTGGACATCTGGCAGCTGTAATGTGGTGGAGATCAAACAATGCAAACCACTTCAAGAAAACCAATCCTAGAGTTCTGAGGTTGATGCAAAGTTATGAGAAATTATATAAATAATTAGCTTATATTATTGCCAAAAGTTTCTGTTGGTGGAAAGTAGTACCAAACGACATATAATGTAATTCACAGTTGTTCTAATGTTAAAATATAGGCCCTGTCCATGATAACTGACCGAACTTCGGCAGTTTTTACCTATTTTGGTATTACTATTTTCCAATTCCAAATTTTTGCTAGTCTATCACTCTGACGTCCACCCATTAAAAGCTGCCAGATGCCCGGATCTAACAAGAGGGATAGTATAGAAATCTAACCAGAGGGGTTATATTGCTCTCATTATTGTGTCATATCTGACGTGGCCAGCTCTTAGTCAGCTCTCGAGTGACTTCTTTTACTTTTCTCAGAGTTGTGACATTTTCCCTTATATTGTTGTATTTTTAAAACACAAGGCAGAGAAATTACTTTTAAATTACTTTGAAGTGCTCGAGAAAAGCCTCTCTGGAGCTGCTTTCGAAACAATTACAATTATCGTTGAAATAAAGTCCTGTCAACATTTTGTAGTATTATTACTTAAAGCGGGTAAATTGGGTGCTATCTTTACATCGGATTGGGGGAGAATACTTTTTCTACAAATTTAAATCAAAGGAGGATGGCGCAAAAAACATGAAAACGCATAAAAAATAAAAACATGACACATAATCATCAAGAGTTATAAAACCTTCATAATCCGTAGAGCGATGTAAGAACTTGTATCAAAAAAACTAACTTGTTACGTTTCATTTCAAACTACTTTTATGCCTCGTTAACTTTTTTTACACAAAGATTTGGGGCTACCTGTCATATTAAAAGTTTTAGAACTTAGAATAAGCTATCCAGTGACATATCGCTTGACCTTATTCGTCATATATGCCAATTTGCCCACCCTCCTTTGCCTACAGATAAATACATCCAAGTCACAGAGAAGATGCATCTTCAAAGCAGCATTGGCATCACCTTGAAATACCGGTATTTTTCGGAACCGGTATCGTGGCTTCGAACCAGGAACCGGTATATGACTTGGTACCGGTTCCGTGGTACCGGTATCCAGGGATCGAATTACAGGTATTTTTCGGAACCGGTATCGTGGCTTCGAACCAGGAACCGGTATATGACTTGGTACCGGTTCCGTGGTACCGATATCCAGGGATCGAATTACAGGTATTTTCCGGTTCCGAGGTGCCGGTATTCAGGGCTTGAATTACAGGTATTTAATGGGAACCGGTATTGTGGCCTTGAACCATAAACCTGTATTACACTTGGTACCGGTTCCGAATCACGCATAGGTACCGGTATTACTTGTCGCCGCGTATTAAAGGATTTGTTCTCTCTCTCTGACTCGTGGCGTCGGCTTTGTCCGCTTGGCGCTCGCTCACTCGCTGCGTTCATTTGTTTCGTTCGTCAGTTGGTGATCGAACTTATGTTTATTTGTACGTGCGGAAAACCTGGACTCCCATATTGGACCCCCCAAATAACAGGGATTAGTATGTTTTTAAAGGTTTTTATTTAGTTTCACCTGTCCGTTGCCCATGGTTCATATGACCAACTTCCCGATTTCCGATTGAGCTGAAATTTTTCACGCATATGTATATCGAGTGACAATGCAATATTTTGATAATATAAAATAATGTCCATTTAGAAATCCAAGATGGCGGTCAAACACTTTTTTGGTAAAAATCGTTATGGTAGTCATTTTCGATTAATTCAGGGGTGTAGATTTCGAAAATAATATCCGTTTTAAAATCAAAGATGGCGGAAATGGACAATTTTGTCAAAATCGTCATGGTAGTCATTTTCGACTAATTTGGGTGTGCAGATTTCGAAAATAATGTCCATTTTGAAATCCAAGATGGCGGTCATACACTTTTTTTGGTAAAAATCCTTAAATCGAAAATGGGTCTTCTTCGTTTTAAAATCCAAGATGGCGAAAATGGAAAATTTTGTCAAAATCGTTATGGTAGTCGTCTTCGACTAATTCGGGAGTGTAGACTCCGAAAATGATGGATGTTTTAAAATCCAAGATGGCGGCCATACACTTTTTACTTAAAAATCGTAATAGTAGTCATTTCCGATTAATTCATAAGTGTAGATTCCGGAAATAAGGACGGTTTTATAAATAAATATGGCGGAAATGGAAAATTTTGTCAAATTGGTCATGGTAGTCATTTTCGAATAATTTGGGTGTGCAGATTTCGAAAATAATGTCTATTTTGAAATTCAAGAGGGCGGTCATACACTTTTTTGGTAAAAATCGTTAAATTGAAAACAAAGACTGTTTTAAAATCCAAGATGGCGGAAATGGAAAATTTTGTCAAAATCGTCATGGTAGTCGTCTTCGACTAATTTGGGGGTGTAGATTTCGAAAAAATTGTTTGTTTCAAAATCCAAGATGGCGGCCATACACATTTTACATAAAAATCGTAATGGACGTCATTTTTGATTAATTCCGGGAAGAAGACTTCGAAAATAAGGACCGTTTTAAAATCAAAGATGGCGGGAACGGAAATTTTTGTCAAAATCGTCATGGTTTTCGTCTTCGACTAATTCGGGTGTGCAGAATTCGAAAATAATGCCTATTTTAAAATCCAAGATGGCGGTCATACACTTTTGTGGTAAAAATCTTTAAATCGAAAATAGAGACCGTTTTAAAATACAAGATGGCGGAAATGGAAATTTTTTGTCAAAATCGTCATGGTAGTCGTCTTCGACTAATTTGGGGGTGTAGATTTCGAAAAAAATGTTTGTTTCAAAATCCAAGATGGCGGCCATACACATTTTACATAAAAATCGTAATGGACGTCATTTTTGATTAATTCAGGGAAGAAGACTTCGAAAATAAGGACCGTTTTAAAATCAAAGATGGCGGAAACGGAAATTTTTGTCAAAATCGTCATGGTTTTCGTCTTCGACTAATTCGGGTGTGCAGATTTCGAAAATAATGCCTATTTTAAAATCCAAGATGGCGGTCATACACATTTGTGGTAAAAATCTTTAAATCGAAAATAAAGACCGTTTTAAAATACAAGATGGCGGAAATGGAAAAAAATTGTCAAAATCGTCATGGTAGTCGTCTTCGACTAATTTGGGGGTGTAGATTTCGAAAATAATCTCTGTTTTGAAATCCAAGATGGCGGCCATACGCATTTTACAAAAAAATCGTAATGGACGTCATTTTTGATTAAATCAGCGATGAAGACTTCGAAAATAAGGACTGTTTTAAAATCAAAGATGGCGGAAATGAAAAAAATTGATAAATTCGTAATGGAAGTCGTTTTAGACTAATTCGGGAACTATAGATTTCGAAAATAATGTCTATTATAAAATCGAAGATAGCGATCACATACTTTACTTGTTATTTTAGCCATTTTCGATTAATTCAGGCGTGTAGATTTCAAAAATAAAGTCCGTTTCAAAATCCAAGATGGCATAAATTGTCATTCATTTATAAAAATCGTCGTTATTCTGATATGTAGATTTCAAAAACAATTTCTGTTTTAAAATTCAAGATGGCGGCTATATACTTTTTTGTATCCCCGATTAAATCGAAAATGACTACCATAACGATTATCCAGAAAAAAGTGTATGGCCGCCATCTTGGAATTTAAAACAGACCCTTTTCTCAAAATCTAAACACCTGAATCAGTCGAACAAGATTACCATGAAGATTTTCACAAATAGGTCATCATTGCTATCTTATATTTTAGAACAGTGTTTATTGTCGGAATTCACATTTCCGAATTAATCAACAGAGACTACTATAACGATTTTTACTAAAATTGTATGACTGCCGTCTTGTATTTTAAAACAAAAATTATTTTCTAAATCTACACACATGAATTAGTAAAAATAATAATAATAAATAATAAGAATAGCTTTATTGTACATATACACGATGATTTTTAATCCGTGAACAGGAGTGGAATAATATTAAAATTTAGCCCAAATTAAACTTATTCGGCGAGGTCTCGCGTTATTTCTTCACTGTTTAATTAATTAAAAGTGAAAACATAGTTAAAACAAGTAACCATTGAATACATGGTCATCCTACAGTATAATAAAGTTTAACTACGATACGTCAAGTGCCATCAGTATGGCGGGAAATTTGATGGATCTTATGTCAATAAATACTTCTATGTACTTGTAATCTTATCAGTGCTGCACTGATAACGACGAAAATAATTAGTAGGTGATTAACATAAAGTGCATTACCTAAACTTTTATTTGCAAGCTACTTAACAAGTTAAATTTTGAACAAGTAAAACGATTTGTTTTTAAACTGTACAATTTAATAAATAAATACAAAACAATAAAAGCAACTGCATACCTGACCAACTAAAACATAAAAAAGATTATTTGAAACATAATTTAACAGGTGTTCAAAACGACCACCGTGTTGTTATTGACACAGCTCCGCTCGACGCCTGTGATTATTTTTAATTCTGCGAAGAGAAATGCTAGCCCTTATTTCGTCAAATGCGTTGCATATTCTTTGGCGGAGTTCTAGTACAGTATTGGACTCTTGTTCATAAACAATTCGTTTTACGTCACTCCAAAGGTAAAAATCCAATGGAGTGAGATCTGGACTGCGTGGAGGCCATGCGATAGGGCCGCCGCGGCCGATCCACCGCCCAGGGAATTTCGCGTTCAGGTAGTCGCGAACCCTATGTTCAAAATGTGCAGGGGCACCATCATGCTGGCAATACAGGTTATTCAAATTCCGCAGTGGCACTTCATCCAACAGCTCTGTTACCATATGCCTTAGCAAATTTAGGTAGTTTCCTCCATTTAATCTCTCTTCTATGAATATGGGTCCAATTAATGTCTCATTAATTATCCCTGCCCACACATTTACGTCCGAGGATTTTCGGCAGCCCAAAAGTGTTCATTATGGACATTAAATTGACCGACACGCGTGAAGGTTGATTCATCCGACCACAAGATATTGGTTTCGATGTTTCTCTCGAACCGCTGACAGAGAGCAACCCTCCCTGCAAAATCTGTTGGTAGAATATCTTGCACAGGTCGAAAATGAAAGGGATGTAAATCGGACAAGTTAAGCAACCGCCACACGAAGGATTGACTCACTCGAAATCTTCTCGCTGCTTGCCTAGTGCTCCTTCGAGGATCCCGAGCAAAGAATCTTAAGATTCGTCGATCCAGATCGTCAGGATGACGACGAGGTCGTCCGGGTGCTTGAGCATGTTGCGGCACTGTAAACTGTCCGAAGTCACGTAGGTTTTGGTGCATGCGGTTTATTAAATTGTGTCTGGGAATCGGGACGTTTGGATGAAATTCGTGAAATAACTGTTGGGTTCGTCTTGTGCTGTTCGTTTGTATCGACGTAACGCACGATATTTGAGTACGGATATGGTGGAGGCATGATTTTTGGAAAATTAGTTATAATTTTCTCATTCAATATCCACGACTCTGACTTTGTTTATGCGTATAACAAAAGTGATTGACAATGTCAAGGACAGGGTTTACTCATAAATTGTCAATTGCTAATAAGTTTGTAATGAGGTTACAAACTCATTAAAACCGATAAGGTAGAAGAGTGACAAGGGTTTTAGGATAAAATTTAACTCAAAATTAAAATTATGATTTAAAAAAAACAAGTTTGTTTCCACGTAATTACTACTTTAACGTAATCTCCATCAATTACTGAGTTAGAAAAGATGGTTCCTGTTCACGGATTAAGAATCATCGTGTAGACATCATGTTACGTAATAGTTACACAACAGGATTTTTGTACAGACAAGTCGGTGTGGAGTGGTCAAATTTTCGACCCCTAGACTAGGTAAAAACCTGTGCCTTAGGGGGTTGAGTTCTTCTAGGTTCAATGTCATCATAACACTCATAACAATTTGAGTTTGGTGGAAAATGACTACTATGACCATTTTTACAATAATTGTCCTTTAACACCCATCTTGGATCTCAAATCGGTCCTTATATCGAAATCTACACCCCTCAATTAATCACAAGCGACTACCATAAAATTGTTTTCGAAAAAAGTGTATGGCCGCCATCTTGGATTTTAAAACATACAATATTTTCGAAATCTACACAGTACACATCCAAATGAGACAAAAAAGACTATCATGATGATTTTAATAAAATTGTCCATTTCAGACATCTTCAATTTTAAAACGGTATTTATTTTCGAAATTTAAATCCCCAAATTAATCTAAAACGACACTCATTCGATTTTCACCAAATAAGTGTGCGAGAGCTAACTTGGATTTAAAAAAAAAAACATTATTTTCGAAATCTGCACACCCGAATTAGTCGAAAACGACTACCATGACGATTTTGACAAAATTATCCATTTTCACCATCTTGGATTTTAAAACGGTCTTTATTTTCGAAATCTACTTCCCTGAATTAATCGAAAATGACTACCATGACGATTTTTACTAAGAAACTGTTTGACCGCCATCTTGGATTTCTAAAGAGACATTATTTTCGAAATCTGCACACCAGAATTAGTCGGAAGTGACTACCATGACGATTTTGAAAATTTTGCCCGTTTCCGCCATCTTTGATTTTAAAACGGTCATTATTTTCGAAATCTACACCCCTGAATTAATCGGAAACGACTAACATGATGACTTTTACCAAAAAAGTGTATGACCGCGGTCTTGGATTTTAAAATAGACATCATTTTCGAAATCTGCACACCCTAATTAGTCGAAAATGACTACCATGACGATTTTGACAAAATCAACCATTTCCGCCATCTTGGATTTTAAAATTGTCTTTATTTTCGAAATCTACATCCCTGAATTAATAGAAAATGACTACCATGACGATTTTTACTAAAAATGTGTATGACCGCCATCTTGGATTTAAAAATAGACATTATTTTCGAAATCTGCACACCCGTATTAGTCGGAAATGACTACCATGACGATTTTGAAAATTTTGCCCGTTTCCGCCATCTTTGATTTTAAAACGGTCCTTATTTTCGAAATCTACACCCCTGAATTAATCGGAAACGACTAACATGATGAGTTTTACCAAAAAGTGTATGACAGCGGTCTTGGATTTCAAAATAGACATCATTTTCGAAATCTGCACACCCTAATTAGTCGAAAATGACTACCATGACGAATTTGACAAAATTATCCATTTCCGCCATCTTGGATTTTAAAATTGTCTTTATTTTCGAAATCTACATCCCTGAATTAATAGAAATGACTACCATGACGATTTTTACTAAAAATGTGTATGACCGCCATCTTGGATTTAAAAATAGACATTGTTTTCGAAATCTGCACACCCGAATTAGTCGGAAATGACTACCATGACGATTTTGAAAATTTTGCCCGTTTCCGCCATCTTTGATTTTAAAACGGTCCTTATTTTCGAAATCTACACCCCTGAATTTATCGGAAACGACTAACATGATGAGTTTTACCAAAAAAGTGTATGACAGCGGTCTTGGATTTCAAAATAGACATCATTTTCGAAATCTGCACACCCTAATTAGCCGAAAATGACTACCATGACGAATTTGACAAAATTATCCATTTCCGCCATCTTGGATTTTAAAATTGTCTTTATTTTCGAAATCTACATCCCTGAATCAATAGAAAATGACTACCATGACGATTTTTACTAAAAATGTGTATGACCGCCATCTTGGATTTAAAAATAGACATTATTTTCGAAATCTGCACACCCGAATTAGTCGGAAATGACTACCATGACGATTTTGATAATTTTGCCCGTTTCCGCCATCTTTGATTTTAAAACGGTCCTTATTTTCGAAATCTACACCCCTGAATTAATCGGAAACGACTAACATGATGACTTTTACCAAAAAAGTGTATGACCGCGGTCTTGGATTTCAAAATAGACATCATTTTCGAAATCTGCACACCCTAATTAGTCGAAAATGACTACCATGACGATTTTGACAAAATTATCCATTTCCGCCATCTTGGATTTTAAAATTGTCTTTTTTTTCGAAATCTACATCCCTGAATTAATAGAAAATGACTACCATGACGATTTTCACTAAAAATGTGTATGACCGCCATCTTGGATTTAAAAATAGACATTATTTTCGAAATCTGCACACCCGAATTAGTCGGAAATGACTACCATGACGATTTTGAAAATTTTGCCCGTTTCCGCCATCTTTGATTTTAAAACGGTCCTTATTTTCGAAATCTACACCCCTGAATTAATCGGAAACGACTAACATGATGACTTTTACCAAAAAAGTGTATGACCGCGGTCTTGGATTTCAAAATAGACATCTTTTCGAAATCTGCACACCCTAATTAGTCGAAAATGACTACCATGACGATTTTGACAAAATTATCCATTTCCGCCATCTTGGATTTTAAAATTGTCTTTATTTTCGAAATCTACATCCCTGAATTAATAGAAAATGACTACCATGACGATTTTTACTAAAAATGTGTATGACCGCCATCTTGGATTTAAAAATAGACATTATTTTCGAAATCTGCACACCCGAATTAGTCGGAAATGACTACCATGACGATTTTGAAAATTTTGCCCGTTTCCGCCATCTTTGATTTTAAAACGGTCCTTATTTTCGAAATCTACATCCCTGAATTAATAGAAAATCACTACCATGACGATTTTTACTAAAAGTGTGTATGACCGCCATCTTGGATTTAAAAATAGACATTATTTTCGAAATCTGCACACCCGAATTAGTCGGAAATGACTACCATGACAATTTTGAAAATTTTGCCCGTTTCCGCCATCTTTGATTTTAAAACGGTCCTTATTTTCGAATATTTTTTTAGGAAAGTAGCCAATTGAGAACCTCCTCCTTCGAAATCATGAAGTCGGTTGATAAATACACAACAATGAACTTCCACTTTCCGCCGTGTGTTCAATTCGAACTGAATCACCGCGCATCGGCCATCGCTGATTCGCCTGGCATGCTGGCAACGCGCAGCGCAACGCCGCGTTCGTTTGTAGTGTAGGTATGTTACGCACCGAATATGCGTACCGCACTAAACGACAACGTCGCGTACACGTGGAAGAACCTTTATAGAGAACCGGTATTTTTCGGTGCTAATTCCGGTATTTGTTCTTTACCGGTTCTGCGGAACCGAAATGAAAAAAACTCATAAATATGGAACAGGTACCTTCGGTACCGGTTTCAAGCCAGGAACCTTTATAGAGAACCGATATTTTTCACTGCTAGTACCGGTATTTTTTCTTTACCGGTACTCTGGAACCGAAATGAAAAGAACCTATAAATACCGGTATGTAACCGGTATTTTTGGTACCGGTTCCAAGCCCTGGGCATCAGAATGATTGACACTAAATAATCAAATGAATTGCATATTTAAATTAGTACGATAGGTGATTGATGAGTTATCATCGCTGATGGGATTACACAAAATATGTATTTTGCGTAATCTTCAGATAATATTTTTTATAAGTATCTCGTATATAATCATAATGCAGAAGTATATTGGAGTGATTGAGTAATGAGTGTAGAAAGAAATGGATGTTCAATGTCGTCCCTAGCGGCAAGCTTATGATATATTGGTTTTATAAAAAAACAGTGTATCACCCTAATAATGTATGTCTGAAAAAAGAACGCCAGCTATATATATCTTCTTTGAATGCGTTTTCTGTATCGACTTCATTAAAAGTCCAATAAACAGTTTTCGTAGTAAGTATTCTAGTAATTATTTATTCTGAATGCACCCAAAAGTTACAGGTAGGTTTTTTGAAGTAAGTAGCCCAACTAGCCAATTATGAACTCAAAAGAAACGAAAATTTTAATCTCAATAATATTTTTTTTTTAAGTTTAAGCATTTCAATCTCTTACCACTAAGGAAGCTTCTTGGCCAGTATAGGCCCTCGGCTGAAATCTTAGGAACATTATGTCTCAATTACATATAATTTTCTGTATTATCCTAATTACTAGATCCGGGCGTCTGGCACCTTTTTATCGGTGGAGGCCAACGATCACTTGAATGATGCTAGTTATAGAGTTCTTTTTTTAAACATAGGAGGAAAACAAGTAGACGAATCGCCTGATGGTAAGCAATTACCGCCGGCCATGGACACCTGCAACACTAAAGGGGTTACAAAGTGCGGTGCCGGCCTTTACAGTATTATAGGAGTACGCTCTTTTCTTGAAGGTTGAAATTCATATCAGTCCGGAAATACCGCAGGCAACAGTTACGGGTGTTAGATTACATGCAGGTACTACTTATATTGTATTTTTTTTTACTGTGTATTTATATTTATTAGTAAGTAATTAGATTTAACAAATCACACACTTTATAAAACAGTAAACTTAAGCCTAAAAATAACATTAACTAGTACGTCATATAATGAATAAATGTATAAGTATATAATCTAGACACGCGGCAGCGTGTCAAGCCAAGTTCAAGTAAAGGAACTGGCTAGCCAGCGCCAAGTATATATATATATTACACGAACCACTTGGTGCCACTTATGACCCTTCTATAACTCAAAACCTCTTTAACGTAAACACATAAAACTACGTGTGTTTAATTATATCCATAAGGACATCTGGAAGCCCAAATTTCATGAAGCTAGCTCAAACGGTTATAAAGATATGAAGGTCAAAAAGTCGTAAATTTTAGCACTGACTGACTGACTGACATATAGTACCTAAATCTAACCTACTTCCAGATGACCTAGAAGGATGAAATTTGGAATCCAGCTCGGTAATTGTGTGTAAGCGTAGGAAAAAATCTAAAAATAAAAAAAAGTAAAAAAATAGGGGGAGGGGTCCCCATCCAAAAAAAAATTTTTTAATTGTATCGTTGGAACCGTTACAAGCAGAAATTTGAACCTATCCCAATATATGTATTATTATATTTGCTATATAACAGAAATATTAAAAAAAAGTTAAGTCAAAAAATAAGTGGTGTCCCCATACAAAAAACTTGTAATACACGTTAAACGACCGGCCAACGGTGTGTCGTCGGCGGCGCGCGGGAGAATGTAGACAATAGCATAAAAAAGAAAAACCATGCAGCGGAAACAAGAAAAAAACATAAAATCTCAATACCTGCCTAGTTTTCTTTACAAAAAGTAATGATATCCCACCAAAAACATAAATGTAAAAAAGGAGAGCCAAGTTCAATACAAAAATTATGCTTGGCTGTGGGCTTCGCCGCAAAAAGAATGGAGATCTAAATGAGTGCCAAGTTCTATGCAAAATCCAAATATGTATTTATAGGAACAAAATAACATTATGAACAAGTATTAAACTCTATTTCTTTGCTTTATTGGATACCTATAACAATTGCTGATATTTAAAAATGTGAGATCTTAAAGTAGGTTTGATTTGACTTGGCCAGTTTTTATCAGAATTAAAATATATATATATATATATATATATATATATATATGTTGAATAACTTTATAAAATGACTGATGTAATGAAAACTGGCCAAGTCAAATCTAACCTACTTTAAGATCTCACATTTTTAAATAACAGCAATTGTTATAGGTATCCAATAAAGCAAAGAAATAGAGTTTAATACTTGTTCATAATGTTATTTTGTTCCTATATATACATATTTGGATTTTGCATAGAACTTGGCACTCATTTAGATCTCCATTGTTTTTACGGCGAAGCCCACAGCCAAGCATAATTTTTGTATTGAACTTGGCTCTCCTTTTTTACATTTATGTTTTTGGTGGGATAAAATTTACAAGGCAGACAAACATCACTAAAAACTAAACTAAAAACCTAAATTAACAACCCAGACCCCAGAGGTCCCCCAAACTTACCCCCTACTTGTATTGTATTTAATGAAAACCATTCACTGCCAGGCGATAATGGGTTAGTTAAAAAGCTTGATATCTGTACAGCTATGAATATGAACTACTTATTACTGAAATGACTATATTAAGTTTTTTAGTAAATAAACATCTAAGTTTAGTTGCAACAACTTTCATTTCCCAAAATATCTAAGCGTTTTAACTCACTCACACATTTTCCGGTTCATACTCGTTTAAATCAGCAAGACACGATACTAACACCATTTATCCAATAGCAAGTACTATAATACTAAGTACCTCATGTTAAGATAGCAGGATTACGACGATGTCTTAGTAAGATCAGAGCCGTTATTCCCATCATTTATTGTGCACAACGCCTCAGCGAACTAAAATTAGTGTGACCCCTCATCATGTACACTTGTTACCGTTATCCAGTTCATACAAGGTATCAGCCCGAGACAATGGTTAAACTTTGGAATAACATTGCAGAGCTATACGCTGCACGTAGCATAGGAAGGATGAATGGTATGATGCATGCTCGGAGATATCATTGTCTTGGCAGTATTCAAATGCAAAAGAGCCCATCTTTGAAGGAAATTACGGTCGTTACGATCTTACATGACTGGAGAGTAGCTTTTGATATTATGTGGGGCAAGAGTAACGTGATTACGCAGGGATGATGTGATTTAAGATGATTAAATATTTTTTTAAAGTTTTAAGATAGTGCTACATCTATGAGATCTTAAGAAGTCTAACAAAGAAATCTCGAATAAAATATTGTTTACCTGAGTTGTCAGTGACGACTGCTAGATTTTGCAAAGTGGTTTATAGTTTAAAACCGTTAAATTAACCTATTAAATTTAGTTAAAATATCATTTTTCATACGCCAATGTTTAAAATTTGCTGTTGGAACAGAGGTGAGAGCATAAAAAGATAATACTTAATATTTAAGTGGGTTCGTGCCGTGCACAGTTTACCAGTCCTAGATTTATTTGCAAAACCGTTTTCGAGGAGCGTTATTTATTATATCCGAGAAAATTTAACCAGGAATGCCGCATATTTATTAAGTTTACTCAATTAGTAGCGAACTTGTACATCTTTAATTCATTACTTTTACCTGGGTTATAAATTTAAAAATGAATGAACCTTTAATTTTAACATTGTAAATACTTTGAACTTTGAAGGGGCAGAATGCTATTAGCTAGGAAAAATATTTTCACAGACTTGTCCAAATATTTTTCCTATCTTGCGACTACAATAATTATACCTTTTAAAAAGATAAAGATAAAAGATATTTATTCTTCAATTTAGGCACATTACAATGTACTTATAAACGTTAGAGAGAGAAGAAAAAACTATAACCGGTTCTAACCCTACACCTCTGACCCGAGAAGTATTATGACCGGCAAGAAACTTAACTAGTCACTAGTCAGTCCTGATTAACTGAACGTTACCGTTACTTACGTAACTCAATAAATTATAATCAACAATGAAATTCTCAGATACGTAATAGAAATGAATGGTACAAGATGAAATCTCGAAGGGCGTAACCAAACTTTGGTTACCAAAGCCCTAATTTTGCAGTAAAAAGTACAATCCCAACAGAAGATGAATTTTAAGTACACGCTCTCGCACATAATCTACCCGTTAGCGAAAATAAGACACATAGAACAATAGAATTTAAGATATACACATATAATCTAACAATACGTCATGAAAGATATACCTACAGAATAACGTCCAATAGTGATTGTTATTCACGTCAGGGCGTGGCAGGAAGATTCGAGAAAATTGTGTGTCACATCGTTGAAATAACATGTACAAATCATTATTAGAAGAAAAAACAGTTGTTACGCTAGATGGGAATTTTGTGAAACATGTTATTTTGTCTTTTCCCAGCAGTGGGACACTGAAACAGGCAAATAAAATATTTAAAAAAATATATTTTATCGTTAGTGAGTCTATGCATCTATGCGGCAGAAGCGTATGCATTTAATATGTGTATTGTTTCTAAGATGGGTAAACCAATTTTGCAATATTCGTCAAAATATACAGTTGTAATGGTATCATCCAAAGTGCATGCTTCTATTTAAGAGAGTTTTCAAAAATGAGTGTAAACAATATCATGGAGCACAAAATCGTTGTGTCATTAGTCATTAGAAGTAATATTTTCAAAGATTTTGTAATATTTCAATTTTTTTTTTTTGTTACTAACATTCATCCAAAACTAAAAATAAAACCGGCCAAGCGCGGGTCTGACCACTCATAATGGATGGTTCCGTACCTTCAATGGCTCTGGTGCCCATAGAAGAAGTTTTTTGAAGATAATTCAAAAATGGCTAAACTGATAATGTTCAAAACAATTTTCTTAGAAAGTGTGTGATAAGGCGCATTTTCTCAAATTATATCATATTTTTGAACTTACGGTTCAAAAGTTACACACTCAATTTTTTGTGACTTTCGAAGCGGTTATTTCTGAAAAATTTTCACCTAATAACAGAATGTTCAATCAAACCTTGATTATGTTTTTAAAGACCTATCGATTGATATGCAACATGTTGATATTTGTTTTTTTTTTAATTTAGTACATGTATGTAAGTAGCGCCCCCCCTAAAAATATTTCTGCAATTTAACTACATAACTAAATAGCGGGACACATAATGTCTAAATTTACACCGTATGTCTAAATTTTATTAAGATACGTCTTATAATTTCCGAGTAAAATGGCTGTGACATAGGGACGGACGGACGGACGGACAGACGGACAGACGGACATGACGAAACTATAGGGGTTTTTGCCATTTTGGCTACGGAAGGTGAGAGCGAGAGTACTAAAGAGGGGCCTATTTTGCTAACCGTAACCGACAGTTTACCATCAACGCTAAGAACTGAACAAGCACTTTCATTGATTTTGTTAAATAATTAAATTTGAAAAAGTTCTTATCGGACTTATGACAGTTCTGATTTAGTTTGTGTTTTGTAACTTCCAGGGTGAGAATTAAAAACTTTTTAAGAAACCTGGTAAACATTAAAAACTACATAGTGTTTTTTAGGGTTCCGTAGTCAACTAGGAACCCTTATAGTTTCGCCATGTCTGCCCGTCCGTCCGTCCGTCCGTCCGCGGATAATCTCAGTGACCGTTAGCACTAGAAAGCTGAAATTTGGTACTGATATGTATATCAATCACGCCGACAAAGTGGTAAAATAAAAAGTGGATTTTTTTTTTATTAGGGTACCTCCCCTATACGTAAAGTGGGGAGTGATTTTTTTTTTCATTTCAACCCTAACGTGTGATATATTGTTGGATAGGTATTTAAAAATGAATAGGGGTTTACTAAAATAATTTTTCGATAATGTAAATATTTTCGGAAATAATCGCTCCAGAAGTAAAAAAATATGCGTCCCCCCCCCTCTAACTTTTGAACCATAAGTTTTAAAAATATGAAAAAAATCTCAAAAGTAGAACTTTATAAATACTTTCTAGGAAAATTATTTTGAACTTGATAGGATGAATAGTTTTTGAAAAAAAATTACAAAATAATTTCTGAACTAAGTTTGTAATTTAACCGTATAAGCAGGTGTTTATTGTACCTGTGATTTCTACAAAATTACAATGAAATGACGTGCTTTCAAATAAAGTAAAAACGGTGAAAATCGGTTCACGCAATAAAGAATTATTCCATAAAAATCATCTTCCATACTTTAAGCTCGCGCGCAATAGTTTACTTAATTTGCCGATAGATGTCGCTGTACTTGGAACTCTCATATCATATCCTACATGGCGGTGTTATTAACTCTTAAGTGGGGACACTTACTGTGACGGACGGAAAACTACGGAACCCTACACTGAGCGTGGCCCGACACGCTCTTGGCCGGTTTTTTTTTATATTTGTTTTGGTGATTAATTTACTCGTACTATGCTCGAAATTCTTCAGCGGAAACGTTATGTAATGACATGATATGACAATGGATACTTATATATGAATATTGTAGAACGCATCACTCAGGGTGGTGACGCGCATTGCACCCTCCCTGGGCCACGGATAAATGGCACGCAGCTCGTCGCTCTAAAATAATGTCCCAACGTAAATTGGACGAGTTTCAGTTACGTGCTACTAACGCTCAACTCGGGGCCGTATTCTAACTTTAAACACGTATAGACACGATCTAACTTCAATACAAATCCAATGCATTAACAACGCAAAACAGCTACGGCATAAACATCTGAATCACAAATATCAGAATTTGCTTGAGAAATATTCCAACTTCAATATTGGTTGATTGTTTGTTGTGTGTTGGAGTTATGTTTGAGATAGGTTTTGTTCTTATAGTATTGTTAAATGTATTTTAAAACACACTCGGTTTTAAATAGAGAACGGCAGCCATTATTGTTTTGGGAATAGGTATCCGCAGGTATAAATCATATATTGTCTAACACAAAAGCGGTATCTTCTAAATATATAAAAGAAGAAACTGACTGACTGACTGACTGACATATCAACGCACAGCCCAAACCGCTGGTTCTAGAGATTCCAAATTTGGCACGTAGGTTCCTTATAAGGTCTAGGGGTGCACTAAGAAAGGATTTTTCAAAATTCACCCCCTAAGGGGGTAAAATGGGGGTCCAAAGTTTGTATGGCGAATCAAGATTTGTTAGATTATTTTATTCGAAACTTCACAGGAGTATTCCTAACGATAAATGAGTAAACGCGTGTTTCAGGTTTTTTGAAAATTCAACCCCTAAAAGGGGCAAATGTGGTCACAAAGTCTGAAATCAACATGGGTATCGTATCCTTTTTGAGTACTTAAAGTACGCGGGCGAAGCCGCGGGAAAAGGCTAGTTTTAAATAATAATGTATGCTACATTCCAAAGAATTGATGCTCCGTAACATTTTTTTATTTATCTAGTTGACGGACAAAGGTTGAATTTTCGTTATTGATCTTATAAATTTTATGTTTCATGGGTTTGTAAACTAAGAAAAATGTTTTATTACAGGAATCCGAACAAGTAAAGCACTCCGCGTCATTTTTGCGATTCGAGTAGGTACTGAAGGACCGCGTAAGAAAATAATGAAAAAATCGAGACTCATTATTGTCTAAGCAATGTTAGAAATTCTTTATTTGATTTTCTTTTTCCTAGCTAAAATTGGAATCACTATTCTCCTGATTAACCTCTCGTCTCAAGAAGCCATAGCAATACGGGCAGTAGGCGTAAGTGCCTACTTGGAATTTCAGCTAAATCGGTTCGAGACTTTCCCAGACCTCATATACGAAATTAAGCTGGTGCCTGCATGCCTTCAATTTAATTAAAATTCCGGTACACATTAAGTGACATAAACACAAAAGGAACTTTTTATAATACGCGGTTAAGTCACCTTTTAAAATTTACTATAAGTACATTGCTGTATTTACTTCTAGCTGTAATACTCACTAGAAATCGTTAGATACTCGTTCGATTCAACTTACCTGTAACAAATAAGTTTATTAATATAACATTTAAGAATCAAATCAGATCTTATTTAGGTAAAAATGATACATATTTTAAAATTACCTAATTCTTATCAAAAAAAAATTTTTTTTACTAGCGGTTATCCCATCTTTTTGATCTATTGAGCCTGGGGTCCGCTCGGCAACCTAAATCCCAGGAATTGGCGAAGGCACTAGTTTTTACGAAAGCGACTGCCATCTGACCTTTTAACCCAGAGGGGAAACTAGGCCTTGTTGGGATTAGATTCGGTTTCCTCATAATGTTTTCCTTCACCGAAAAGCGACTGGTAAATACCAAATGATATTTCGTACATAAGTTCCGAAACACTCAGTGGTACGAGCCGGAGTTTGAACCCGCGACCTTCGGATTGACAGTCTGACGTCTTACCGCTAGGCCACCATTAATTCTTATCTTTGCACACTTTTGGACACTTTTTGGGTTGTGGTTATGAATGTAATATAGAAATATATTATTGGACATAATAATTTAATATATCTTGTTTTATTTCGGTGCTATATTCGTTTTGCTACGACGACGATGAAATGTCCGAGCTGTGATAACAATTTATTTATTTACATCCACAAATTTCTACTTTGGTGAAAGCAAATATAAATTGAACAGGTATGTTTTTTCCCACAGATACCGAAGGAGAGGCCGTTTGTTTGTACTGATTGCGATTATTGGGTGGCACGAAGTTATAGATTTTAGATTGAAAAGCCCTTAATTTTGGCAATACCCACAGATAAAACCCAAAATCTGTGTAATAACTTGGATTTTAATAAAATATTTTATTTTACACGAACCCTACATGTTTTATGGGCAAAGAAATTCAAAGAAGAAAGTCCTAGAAATAAAATTACAGAGACTGGTGGGAGACTGCAGGGGATAGGGATACGTGGAGAAATAAGAGGGAGGGAGGCAAAGGCCCAGCATTGGGACCATATTGGCTCATAACAATAATAATAAACAGATAAAAACAAAGCTGTGGCTACCTTAGGTACCTATCAGGTAGGCATGTGATATACGGCAGTGTGTATTAATTAACACACTACAGCATATTGTGATCACCGTCAAATTATTTCTGTGAATGAACACATGAAAATTAAATCCAAAATAAAACAAAAGAGAATACATACATGTACGTACGTACATGTTTCCGAGACAGAATAACAGAAGAACTTTGTCTACCAAATGAGTTCATCTAATAAAGTAATAAAGTCATATCTAACCATGTAGCCACGGTTGGAAGCGTATATGAAAATGTCAGACGCGGTAAAGCGGCATAATTACCTGCCCTGGATATTCCATGCTATGATTTTCTTGCTTTTGGGGGAATTTTGGTTATGTTGGAACGTTTGCGTTATCTTGGGTTATCATTACATAATGAATGTTCAATATTAATATTATATTTACAAATAATCCTAATATGAATATTTGACCCGTTGTTTTTTCACATAGATAGATAGATATACATTATATTTTATAAAGCACACACTACAGAACATAAAAAACAGAGGTTAAGAAATGCATACCTAAAGGTAAACACTAGTCGAGTATAGGTAACTACAGAAGTTCACAATGTGCGCGATAAAAAAAAGGCTCAGACTCAGCATTAATGTTGCGAAATTGCAAGTTGACCCCACAATTTGCAACGCTGTATACATAATACAATGTAAAAAAAACTTTCTTAGTTGAGCTCCATGACATTGGAGAAATGTTCCTAATTCCTAATTCCAAGGTTTCTTTAACGGCTTAGACTGTGCGGTTGTCTCTTAGTCTCTAAATTTATGTACCACTATGTATTTACAAATTTATTAAATGCAATGTAAAAAAGGCGTAACAATTAAAAAGGTATTCGACATCGTCTTTGAAATTGTAGTAAGAATGAAAAAGCACTAAACTACTTGTGAACAACTTGTATGGTTCTATTTCAAACAGAGCTAGCATAGGGGTTCAAGGAAGTCAACTCCATCCTCAAAAATTTATTCAAAACCGTTCAAAATGTGTTTCCGGGAAAATACTTTCAAATAAGTACAGGTAGAATTCCAGGCCGACCTCAGATAACTCCTATTTTCCTTAACAAAGTTTCTGTTAACCTCATTAGAAACAATTGCATAAGTCAATTACGAACTAAGCGAGGGGTCGATCCCGGCGCGTTTTGTATCGGTGTCACGTGTGTAAGAGTTTGTCTCCAGTTTCGCTCGCTGGCTACAGTTGGGGCCAGACGGCAGATAGCCGCAGATTCTGCCACGTGACCTTGATTGAAGCGAGTTGTTGAAGCGAGCGTCTACATGGCTGGCAACGAAACAACCGCTTCTAGCAACGGTTGGCAGAGCACGCCTAGGCACCAAGGGCGTTTAAAGATCATGTAGAATTTGGCATCAACCACTGACTACATGGTTTAAAACCTCTGTTTTATGCCAAGGTCTCGTGGCAGAGGGCTGTGGTTGTATGCCGTCTGGCCATAACTTACATGTGACATATGTACTTACATTGCGACACTACAGGTGTACCTTTAAATTTGGGAACGACATGCCCATTCTATTGATTGTTACGCTTTTGGTTGGAAATTATAGCGTAATGGCATTTCTAATCGTCGAATCCTTTAAATATATGCCGATAATATATCCCGATCTGATAATATTTAAATAATTTAGATTTTTCGAATACCGTTTAAACTGTTTTCCACAGAAAAAGTGTAGAAGTAGTTAAATTAAAACTTCATAACTGATATAGTAATTTTTGTATAGTATAGATGTATGGGGGTTTAAGTTCCATATATGTATAAATAATAAACTTCTGAGAAATGGTTTTCAAATATTTATAATATTTCAGACAAGAAATATTAAATAGGTATAAGATTAATGAATCTTGAAGCAAATTAAATTATTTTGTTCAATATTTTTTGATTTGCTATTTTTAAGTAGTTACACTACTATATATAAACTGAAAATAGATGTCATATACTTAAGAAAAAGTGACCAAACCCTCCGGTGTCCGAGGCCAGATTTGAACTGGCGTCTTCAGCTTTCGCGGCTGACGTCCTGACCACTAGACCACCCGGTCACGGCGGAACTTGACAAATTTTCTCATGTATATGCAATCTGTGAATTTGAAACGGCTAGGCGCCGTTGACCATACTCTAAGGGCATGCGCAGTACGTGCTTGCACCTCCTATCCGAATCTCTTACGTGATTCTGGTATAGCGAGAGAGATGGTGCTGCCATCTATGAATCTTGAAGCAAATCAAATTATTTTGTTCAATATTTTTTGATTTGCAATTTTTAAGTAGTTACACTACTTTCTTGTTTTCTTAAGTATATGACATCTATTTTCAATTTATATATAGTAGTGTAACTACTTAAAAATTGCAAATCAAAAAATATTGAACAAAATAATTTGATTTGCTTCAAGATTCATAGATGGCAGCACCATCTCTCTCGCTATACCAGAATCACGTAAGAGATTCGGATAGGAGGTGCAAGCACGTACTGCGCATGCCCTTAGAGTATGGTCAACGGCGCCTAGCCGTTTCAAATTCAGAGATTGCATATACATGAGAAAATTTGTCAAGTTCCGCCGTGACCGGGTGGTCTAGTGGTCAGGACGTCAGCGGCGAAAGCTGAAGACGCCAGTTCAAATCTGGCCTCGGACACCGGAGGGTTTGGTCACTTTTTCTTAAGTATATGACATCTATTTTCAGTTTTAGGTATAAGATTATTAACATAATATAAAAAAAAAATCTTAAGGTATTTTACATTTAAGTATTGTATTTGTTGTTTTTCGAACTGTAAGAAATATTATATGTTAATACGGAGTAGACGCCACGCCAGCTATATGTTTTTATGACCAATTCATAAATTCACACCATTTTTCATGTATCCCTTAGAAATTTTATTTTGCAATAACAAAATCGATATTATACGCAGAAGATAGCAAGCAACAGTATTTTTAGAATCGTGAGAAGTATGATTTGGAAAAGACGTTTTATTCACAGTAATCACTGGCAGTCTAGACTAATACGATGTTGATTCGTTATTGGATATTGATACTTGACAGTGAGATAATAGTAGTTTATGTAACTGTTACATAATAAGGCCTAATTACGTACAGTTGCATGCACTGCTTTATCTACTAGTACATTATGATACAAGTGTGCTAAGTTGATCATTACATACGAAGCGATATTGTGCGCACGAACGCATGTGAGTGCGCATAAGGAAGCTGAGCTTATGTAATGATCAAGCACACGCGTTTCATACAACGTTTTTCAACACACTTGCGAGGAAATAACAGAATAGTATAATGAATAACTTTTGATAAATACATTAATTGTCAGAATGTTTACAGGATAGAGGTACTTACGAACCTAAGATAATTAACGTTTTTTGTTATGTTATTGAGTATCTGGAACTCTTTTTCAAATCATTTCATAAAATTAAAGACTTCACATTTATTGTGCAATAAATTATAGTATTTTTTTCTTACGTATTGCTCACTAGATTTTTATATATATCACAATTTTGAAATATATCCAGAGGATAAATTAACGCTAAAGTTGTCTTCTTATTCATTGAAAATATAATTTCTTTAAATTAATAAAACACGACGAGAAAAATCTAACAAATAAACAATGATTTGAGGTTAACTTGCGTGAGGTGCGTGCAGCTTGAGGCAAAGGCGCGGACGTATAATGCCAAACAGCCAATATTAAAACAGACAATTCGTGTTTTAAACACGAATTATTGTGTATTACGAGTAATATAATAAGTTGAAATGATTCTTATTCACAATCAGGATTGTATAATTTATATTCTATCGTAAATGTGTATATTTTTAATATATTTCCTTTTTTTTTCACTTTTTAGAATGTAACTCTTAAAGAGTTAAAAAAAAGTAAAGGTAATACCCGACTAAATTACAACGATTCGTCTGTGTACGTACAACTTGGTACTAGAGTACAAACGTCACTTGATCGGATTATTAAATTATTCCACTAGTTGGATAATTATTGTGAAATGCACGCGTGTTTAATATCTAGGATTATGAGCATAAAAGCGGTGGAATAAGAACCTCGTTACGAGCAGGTGTGTTGAAAACATATTATAAATCCTAAATGATGTGTTTGGAAACCAGTAGAATGACCGCCATTGCACCGCCATGACCAACTCGATTGTGTCGGCGGTCGCGCGGGCGCGTGCCGGCGGTCGGGGAGAGCGCGGATCTTCGTAACGTTAATTTTCACCTCAGCAGCTCGAACAAGCCTACTTCCCTGCGAATACACAGTGACGAAAGTCGCACTTTCGTCAAAGTAGTTTTTTAATTTAGTGAAGGCCATGAACTGCCACTCCATATTTCGGGGTCTATTACAAATTCGAAATAAATATTTTTAACCTTTAAAATGTTCTCACTACTGAGGTGAAAAGTTGTATGTGTCACACGAGAGCAAAGTTATTTTACATCTCGTGTTTTTGAGTCTCTCGCTACGCCCAAAATTCTTACTTAGAATCACTCGCTTCGCTCGTGATTCAATTATAGAATCTTTCGCTTACTCGGTACTCAAAATCAACACTCGCAGGAAAAACCAACTTTTCTCTCTTGTTGCACAAATAACTATTTCATACGTTTTTACCACACTGTCAGAGATGTTACGTTACTGGTTGCAATAATGGTGGTAATTACATACGGTTTCTGAACGCGGAATAGAGGATTTATGATATTGGTGTAGATAAAATAATATATGTTGTTTGAAGACATAAAACCCAGTTCAACAATATTTTTTACCCGTATAGAAAATTTAAGAAATGATATGTTCTTAGAAAAGGTATATTAATTTGTTTACTTATTAATATATAATTATAAGCAATTAAATATACACAAAAATCAATTACCCTTCCACAAAAAAAATACGATACTTCGTGAGGTATCGTGTAGCGTGCTATATTCAAATCAGTCAAAAATACATACGCGGATTTTTGCACATACTCGGTCGGTACTCGGAAAGCACGGATAAGGCAAGAATTTTAAATAAAAATATTTGTAGGATTGGCGTATTTAGATCGAACGTAATTGATTATATGTACTTATACGAGGAATCCCGGTGATAAATGAATTAAAACTAGGTTACATCATAACATTATATCATTTTAATTCCCGGCCGCGATAGCATGTTGACACGTCAACGCATTACGAAACAAGTGCATGCCGTCGCATTAAGTGCAAAGCCCCGTATTGATCCTGAAGCGGTTACTTTAAACTGTCTCTAGCCTTTTTATATGAAACTGTCACTGCAGACGCTCTCACTTATAGTTAAGTTATTTTTATTCAATGGCTAGAGGGTAAAAAGCATGACGTTGTTCGGTAGAGGCCTTGATTTTTCTTAAAATGTAGCTGTATTTTTTTACAAATAGCCAAGAAGCGGCCGCAACCTCGAGCCTGTCGGATATTGACCAAAGAGTGGTTATACGCGTTTTGACACTAATTCTTCAAAAATATCTTGGACTTTTGATAAAAGTTGTATAGCTGGTAATGCGAATTCTTATGATAATCCTGGTCACAATACCAAACTGAAACGACTTATAAGTTAGGCAAAACCAATTACTCAAATCGTTCTTCGAATAATTATAAAGTTCCTAATTAATGATATATTGGTTCGTATAAATAAATAACTATAAATAAATAACTATGGGACAATCTTACACAAATCAACCTAGTCCCACAGTAAGCTCAATAAGGCTTGTGTTGTGGGTACTAGGAGACGATATATATAATAGATAGGTAGATAAATACTTAAATACATAGAAAACATCCATAACTCAGGAACAAGTATCCGTGATGAACACACAAATAAATGTCCTGACCAGGATTCGAACCCGGGACCTCCTGCTTCATAGGCAGGGTCACTGCCGACTAGGCTAGGAGGTCGTATGCATGCACATATTCGGTGGTTTATAGTAGTAGGCGGTTACATGAAAATGAATGATGGTGTTGACATAGGTGGATAATCAAAGTCATGTTTGTTGTTGTTCAGTTGTTAATGACTTTCATTCCACTAATTGCGGAGTAAAAATTAAACGGACAAATAAGGATGGCGTCCATACACGAATACATTTTATTTTATTTTGTATTAAGGATTTTCAATTATAAATGGTCATTTACTACCTAAACGTCAAGCAATATAGGGCAGATGCCCGGTTCCCACTGTGCCGGTTTTGGCCATTTTCAACTTTATTAAGGTATAGAGAAATTTACAAGTCTATTGTTTATAGTTATTAATATAAGAGTAGGTTATGGCAGTACAGATGGCACTGTCACGTGTCATGTAATTGTTGTCATTGAGTTGTCATGAGCAATAGAAAAAAGTGGCCAAAACTGGCTCCTGGGGCCGTTTCTGACATAGCATTTAAGAAAAAAATAAGACATGGGATTAGAATCTTAACAGCAGAGATTCATATAAATATAGTAATATATTTTCATTTACTACATAAAGACTGCCATAATTCCTTATTGACAAAAAATGACGGACGTCTGAATAGACACACTCTCCTTAAATATGCCAAAACCGGGGCTTCTGCCCTAAATTAAGTATAACCTTTGAGTTTCGGATTGTTTACTCTCCTGGAATTGAAACTCTTACCTACGTTCCAATGTTAATTAGATGAGTTTTGTTTCAGCTCAACCACATTTTCGGTTAAGCCTGCTCGTTTTACTCACCTTGATACAAAAGTCTTGGTAGCACGATTATTATGCTAAGCGGTGCGAAAGAGCCAATTTGACGGGTTGAAGCGACGTAATTGTTTTGCTAAGAGAACAAAAACATATTTTCTTCGAAGACTTTATTACGTTAATTTGTATTAAAATGTGAATTAAGTATAAAAGGTAAAAATGAAATAAGCAACTACTAACTTAGCTGGCCTATTACACAAAAATATCATAATTTGTACATTTTTAAAGAGCTCAAAGAGGACCTAGTGTGTTGACGATGAGGGACCTTCTTGTTCCTTTAGCCGTCAACACAGTGAATTCTCCATTTTGTAAAGGGTCGGCAACGCGCATGTGTCTCCTTAATTTGGAGTTGCAGGCGTCCATAGGTTACGGTAGCTGCTTACCATCAGGCGGGCCGTATGCTTGTTTGCCACCGTTTTGGTATGAAAAAAAATTTTTTTTTTCTTAATCAAAAGAAAAAACTGGCTAATTGCGTGTTGGACCACGCATAATGGAGGGTTCCGTAACTGCAATGGAATAAGAACCAAACTAATGCCAATATATCGTATCTGATGCCTATGGAAGAAGTTTTTTGGAAATAACTCAAAAATGTCTAAACTGATAATGTTCAAAACTATTTTCGTAGAAAGTATATGATAACGCGCATCCTTTAATTTATTTTTTATTTTTTGGACTTACGGTTCAAAAGTTACAGGGGGAACACTATTTTTCCCACTTTCGAACCGATTATTTCTGAAAATATTACTTAAATTACGAAATGTTCAAGGAAACCTCAATGTTATTTTTAAATACCTATCGATTGATGTGCAACATTTTTATATTTATTAAAAAAAAATATTCAAATTTAGTTACATGTATGGAGCGCCCCCCCCCCCCTGAAAATATTTTTTTCTGCAATTTCACTACATAACTAAATAGCGACTTACAAAATACACCTCATGTCTAAATTTTATTAAGATACGGCTCATAGTTTGCGAGTAAAATGGCTGTGACATATAGACGGACGGACGGACGGACAGACGGACATGATGAAACTATCAGGGTTCCGTTTTTGCCATTTTGCAAAATTATCAATATATCCGAATAAAGTGAAAATGAAAAGTCTATTGAAATTGTTCAAAGATATTACGAAATTACATAATTTGGACCGGAGAGTACGAATCAAAATCAGTCCAACAGAATTAAAACCACAGTTGTAAACTTATCAAGTGCTAGTTTGGATGATGCAACTGTTAGCGTACTGGAAAAAGGGTTGAATTTCGCAATTACGCCTAAGCGGGTTCCGTATGAGGCTGTAATATGTGGTGTCGAGGAAACTATAACGGGTAATAAGGTGCCGTCGTGTGATGCGGAAGCGTTAAGACAGGATGTTGCCGTTATTCTTAGAAAAGCCAAATTGCCAAGGAGTAATACCACTGCGGAGGAGCGATCGGCCCTGAAGGATCTGAAGAAGAATGAGGATATCCTGGTTCTTAAGGCGGACAAGGGAAACGCCACCGTAGTGATGGACTCAACTGACTATGACAGCAAAATTCGATATCTACTGGATGACAGGCTCGTATACAAACCTGTGTCGTACAATCCTACTGCTAGGGTCACTCGTCGTATTAGGGCTGTAATCAGGGACTACAGGAAGTCATTCGAGGAGGACGTTTTCAATCGTTTGTGTAGACCAAAGATCGTACTACCACCTAAATTATATGGACTGCCTAAAGTACATAAAACTAATGTGCCTTTGCGGCCAATTGTGAGTCAAATCTCTTCCCCTACTTACGACCTCGCAAAGCATGTTGCGTCAGTACTGCAGCCTCTTGTGGGTAAAACGTCGTCTTATGTGAAGGACTCTCGTCACTTTAAAGACATTCTCAAGGAAGTAACTTTGGAACCGGAGGACGTAATGGTGAGCTTCGACGTGGAGTCGCTGTTTACCAATGTTCCAGTGAAAGAATGTCTTGAGGTTGTAAGAAAGAAGCTTAGCGATAGTGGCATGTGGATACCATATACAGAATGCCGACGCACACAGACAGGTATTTAAACGCTCTTTCTCACCACCATCCCCGTCATCTACAATCGGTTGTCAGCTCATTAGTGAACAGAGCACATGATCTGTGTGACCCTGAATATTTGGAGAGCGAGATGTCGCATATTCAGGAGGTACTTAGGTGGAATGGGTATAAGATGAAAAAGTGGCAACCCAGACGAAAGGCAAGAGTGAAGCGTACAAATGTGTCAAGACAACCAGCATTTTTGCCTTATGTAAAAGGGATAACGGATAAGATTGGTACAGTACTGGAGAAGTACTCTATAAGGACCGTGTACACACCGTTGTCGAAAATCGGGGAAAATCTAAGGTCGCCGAAGGACGTTATCCCTTTTCAGTCACCTGGCGTTTATAAGATCGATTGCAGTTGTGGTAGTTCCTACATCGGACAAACGAAGAGAACAATAGCAGAAAGAGTCAAGGAACATATAGCAGCTGTCAAAAATCGTCAGGTGAACAAGTCTGCCGTTGCTGAGCATTTACTGGAGTCAGCTCAATCCAATGGTCCGGACCATTGGATTGAGCTTCATAATCCTACAATCCTTTCTACGGATCGTCGGTTTTACAGCAGAAAAGTTCGTGAAGCCATTGAAATCAAAAAACACTGCAATTTCAATCGGGACGATGGTTTTAGGATCTCATCTACATGGAATCCTGTCATTAGTAAATGTAAGCGTCAACGAATACCGCCGGTTCGAAAGCCGGACATTGTGAGTGTTGTATGTCGACCGAGTGACATCCCTAGTGTGCAAAACGTTCAAGTTGATAATCAAGACCAAGTGCGGGTAGTTCGAAAAACTCGCGCGGCTAGAAGATGTTGATGTCAACTGGAGCCAGTCTTTCTTCTGGACCACGGGGACAATGTCGTCCTCGAAACGTCGAAGGTAATTTTTAGAAATATATACGCGGTTAAGTCCCGTTATTACAAATAGATATGTGTAAAAACCGTGAAAGTTTAAATCAGTGTTATGCTAAATTTATTCATCAAAAGCATATTTTAATCCTTATATTTCATCCATTCTCATTCACACATGTATTATGTAAATGATAATAAGGCTTATAAATTCATCCGGCGTGTTGCCGGCCGAAGCAGTGTAAATATTGGTTCGTTCCAATTCACATCTTACTCTAGAGTTGGACCGACAATTTTGCTTGAATCAATACCGTTTTCTTAGTAAAAAAACTACATACTTAGTTTCGTTTCGTGTTGCCATCATTGAGACCGAGTTTAAAAAATATACATCAAATCGCTTTAATCCTGGAAGAGTAAGTCTAGATGTCCCTTTTTACAGCAATTGGATACTTTATATGCTTCTCGAAAAATAAAGAAAGAGGTCCTTGAAAATAATAATAATTAAATATACTTTATTTTTAATAAGAAAAACTTAATAAAATACGAGTACTTAAATGTGAGAATCGTATGTTTGAAATTAGATGAAACGGGACGCGCAACTGAATTATATGTTATCGTTATTAAATAAAAAGGCTTTTTATCCCCTAAAAAAACGTTACTTTCAATAAAACGGTTTTATGAAACGGTTTCGGAATTCAACGTCCAGTTTCATCTTATCCGTAGAGTGCCATATTTTATCCTATTTGCATACCAATACGTGAACCTTAATCGAGTTTTGAGAAGGTGAGCGAAGTTGTTACTAAGTTATCGAGGTCGATTCCAGAAATCGGGAGGTAATTTTACTTACTTTGGTATTTGATATTTGACTATTCATGGTTTTGATATAGACATTATAAGAACGTCACTTGAATTGAAATATTATATTTAAAATTAATAATATTATTTACTTACGTGCATGTTTTCGCAAATTGTTAATTTACTGTTAAAAACTGGACAGTTTCAGCAGGACCGCACATAACTGGCCACGCAGAGTAGAGTGTCCCTTACAATAGCAATTTTGAGAAATCAATAACGCATACCCCCTAAATGTATTTGTTGTACTCCAAAATGCTCTACAAAAAAAAAAGGCTGTTCTCTGTAACTCTAACCCGTGCCGACTTGCATCGTAATTTCCCCATTCCGATTACTATGAAGAAAGGGCAGGAGATAAGTTGCTACTTTTTTATCGGTTTTCAGTTAGCACCGAGATTTTTTTTCACAAAAAAACACTCACACGCTTGAGTAGGTATACACTGATGACATATAAAAAATGTTAAAAAAGAATTGGTCATTTTCAAACTTTGTATGGAAAAGTCTGATAAAAGTCGGCATGGGTTACAGTTACAGGACTCGCCTGAAATTTTTTGTAAAGTATTTTGGGGTAAACGAAATATATTTAGGGGGTATCTGTTGTTAATTCCTCAAAATCACAATTTATTTATTCATTAACAACAATATGTTACTCGGCATTACAGTGTACACCAATGTGCCGAGTAACTAAATAAATTAAAAGTATGATAGGTACATAGCAGGAAGGAAACACATGTGATTATAAACAAGTGCTGGATAGCCTATCATCCATCAACTCACAAAACCTCAAGCATTCATTGCAAACAATCCCATCTACAAGCAAACTAGTCACATTCAGGCGATGATGTCAGAAGCGCATTGAGGAGTGTCAACGCAAGAAGAAGCGGTGAATTTTCTCGCGACACTGTGCGCGCTATCGGTACTGCCAATAGTGGATGTGGTCGAGGCCTCAAACAGATTCAAGGAACATCCCGGACGTATAGCCTGCAGACTCGAGATACAAGTTCAGGGCAGTCCGAATCACCACGCAGTATACGACAAACGGTAGTCAGCAAATTGTTGTTTATAAGGGACTCCCTAACGCAGAGGCAATTGATGGAATTTTCCAATTTTTAATACAGACTAAAATTTAATGCAAAGAGTGTCGAGTTCATATCATGTACAAAACAAGTTAAGTTTTACAACCTGTGAATCGGCTTCATGTTGCCCCCAGAGCCGGGAAACGGCAGATCGAAATGTAAATACGAGGCTTCGGCATCCCGACGATTAGCTGCCAGACTTAATGGAGCAAACACACGGCTTTCTACCTTAGAGTTTCAGAAATAGAGCTGGTTTCAGAGCAGCTGGCCTTTTCAATTGCTGGATCACTAACGAAGGCTGAGGATATTGTTTATAAGTTTGTGTCGTGACTCGTGATGGAAACTTATGTCTTATAACGATCTACATTTATAACGCTTTCACTCTGTTTGTTTCTAGATATTTCTGTAGGTACAGTTAGCAGCGGAAAGTAGCTATGCGGATGATAAATTTAAAATGATATGGGCACTATTTTAATCTTCCGAGAATAAGAGTATATGAAGTTCATTTCATTTATTCCTTTATAGAACATAGTTTTACATGTCAATGTAATAATATATACAATAGCAATAGGTACCAAAATTCATCTAGGTATATCTAATACGTATCTAAACGTAATGTAGGACGCCTTCCGGCCAGGTGGGATGGCGATCTGCGAAAGACTGCTGGCAGATGCTGGATGCGGCAAGCTGAAGATAGGGCGCTATGGCGCTCATTAGGGGAGGGGAGGCCTATGTCAAGCAGTGGACTAGTATAGGCTGATGATGATGATATCTAATCATAGGTTTACATTGGGGTACATGAAAGGAGCCTCCCCGCACGACGCACTCGAAGTTTTCTACGATTTAATCACAGCGTCTGGCGTACCCCGGGCAACGTTCGGTATCCAGTTACCGAGCGGCAAATCCTTTCGCCACGATGGTGGATAGGTTTACATAACACATAATTTTCATCATCATTCCGAACACCTTACTTACCGACTTACTCGTACATAACATAGGTAGGGAGGTATGTTGTATGTACCTATTACTGGCTATTACTACTAAAATGATAGTCAAAATTAGATCCCTGTAACAACTCAATAGCAATAAGGGAAAAATAAAGATAACTGTATCCACTAAATGACCCACATAAACATAACAGCCTGTAATAACGTGACCTTAAAAAGAATTTAGAACTATTAACTATCCTCCCAATCGCTGATAAACGCAACCAATGTCGGCGAATTTACTTTAATAGCTTACAAAGTCGTTTATTACAGAAAACACCTAAAAATTTACGACACTTACAGCAAATGAAACTATCACGACGAGGGTTGTGTTACTAGTGATTCATTTCTCTAAGTTTTCTTCATATTACCCTATCTTATACTTATATATGCCACTGACAGTGGGTTTCAAAACTTGCCAATTTAAATTTAATTTCGTCAAATTGATACGGAGTTGAAACTTAATTGCGACCTATGTACTACGTATAGGATGCGGGTCGTCAGGAGGATATTGACTCTAGCCTCGACCCGCGACTCCGTCCGCGTAGAAGTATTTTTTTTAACTCCCTGAGTGGTTAAATTTCCAAAAATCTTTACTAAGTGAAGCTTTTGATAAATATGTGTTCCAAATTCAAAGCTTTTTTTTACCTTATACGGTTAAGACTGTGCGTTGCCTGTTAATTTGTCTCTAGATAAATATTTGAGTATTTATGTAGATAAAAAACGAACTTCGAACTCCACAGAGATTGGGAACGAAATCCTTGTATAAAGGTACCCAATTGTAACTAACGTGCCCCGAATCAGTGCCGCTTGTTACTGTGTGCGCCTCTGCATGGCCAATTACCCTTAGACCACCTGAGGCACTGACGTAGGAAGTCCACAATAGGTACATATAATTTTGGAGTGCTCGAGGATTTGTACGTTCGCAAAAAGGAAGAAATAAATTAGGAGATTGTATTGGAGCATTGGCTAATTATTGAAGAAATAAATGAAAATAACCCGAATTGTGAATTGTGAGTGACTATAATACCTATTTTAAAAATGTAAGTTGAGCAGAAAGAAATAGTTAAGGAGTGGTCCGGAAAAAAAGTAGCCGTGCCTTTTTTGATTTATCTTTTTATTTTGTGCCGATTTAGAAGCAGTGTTTATATTTAAATAATCTCTAGTCTAGATACAATCATACAAAACATAAATACAATCATAGGTACTTCAATAAAACAGCGTTTGGAAGTTTTCGCCTTTTGTATTCCATCATACACATAGTTTTTTGAACAGCGTCTTCTGACAGAATTTTTGAGGTGTTTCTCAAAAACATGTTTTTTTTATAGTTTGATTTGATGAGCTATTTTATACCTTAATAAATTGTCTTTCTTCAATAGTAAACTTTTTTATCTGGCTTCATTTTAAGGTAGTTACAGTAATTTTTAATTAAATGTATTTGCCTTTTTTCATAGAAAATTATCTCCCATAGAAAAATCTTTGTCAGAGGTTAGATTAAAGAGTCTTCCTGACTATCCTAGCTAAAATACAGTTAATTAATGTAGCTTCTTGGTAAGATGAAATTCTGAAAAGCATAAAACGGGTTGTGAAAATGGAAATACAATTGTGGCATTGTAGCGGATGTCGATTGAAGATTGTCAAATTATGTTGTTCAAAAGGTTACAAAGTATGTTGAATTAAAAACGCGAAAACTTAAATATCGTCACCCTAGTTCACAACCGTACTAATTACATTTTTTTCAAAAAAAATTTTTTTATCGCTACCTATATAAAAAAGAATTCTGCATCGTATGGCATTAACAAAAACCTTAAAAGCCTTCTCCTTCCATGAAAAACAATGTAACACAATGGTACTAAGTACGAAGAAAGCATGCGCTTTTGTACTAAAATCCATTATTTCATGTACAAAAACATTAAGTGACTTAAGGTCATATCACTCCTAGTTGAAATTATGCACATTCGTACTAAGTGTATTTATAAGTAGTTCAATTGGAACTTATTATATTTTGTATGCAGTAATGTATTAAGTCGCTTTAGTACAAAACATTACAAAAAACATGTAACAAGATTGTCACAAGTGCTCTTAATTGAATATGTCTTTTGAACTGGTTGTTTGACAAACATGTTAAGTTACTTTAATACAGTAGGTATGTTCGTAAACTTTTTGAAATAAGTATTAATAATTCAATTGCAGGAATAATATTTACTAAGCGGTGACTAACATGCTTCGTTATTTACTTGAGCCATTTTAAATACGTATTATTTTTTATTATGTATACACCTACGCTAATAGGGAGCGCGAGCGCTACTGTGCCACACCGTGCGCCGGCGCCGGGTTCGGCTACAACTGCGCGCGCCTCCTTTTTACTCCCAACAGTCTTAAGCTGCCAGTACACAATGGCCCATCATGGGCCAGTCTAAGGGACGCAGCTATGCGTTAGAGGGAGCTAACGATATTGCGATCTCCTTCCGTCGTATAGCTGTGTCCCTTAGACTGGCCCATGATGGGCCATTGTGTATCGAGGTCTTAATTAACCTATATTTTCGGAGTCAGTCGTTGCGCGGAGCGTGCGTTGAGTGGGCGCTGCAATGTGTTTCGTTCCGTAATTTAATATTGAAAATATTACGTTCGTGATAATGTTAAGTAAAGGTCGAAGACTTGTAAATTTGGTAAAGCAGAATGATGCCAAAAGCACGGACGGTTCTGACACTAAACCAAGAGTCACGTTAAAATCACGAAAACCGCCAAGAAGTAAGTACAAAGTTTTATTATCTATTTTGATTTACTTGGTCCAGTCTAGAACATTTTACTTTTGAGGTGTAAAAAGTGTATGAGACTATGAAATACCTAAACGTTTTTGAATGCTTCGTTTGGGTATGATAACCGCACTTAAAACAGCTGTTCTTTCTAACATAAATAATTACTAGATACTAACAGCACTTAACATGGTTGTGCACAGTTTTTTTTACTGTAAAGGTTAGAGTTTGATGACACTAACAGCACTTAATACACTTGTGCGCTAGCATTTTAGTCGTATTCAATGAATGGTTTAATATTATTAGCACATAGTTTGGTAGAACATAATAATGGAAGTGATGTTAATACATTTGATTCGTGTTTGGTTTGGCATTTTATCACACCAAGTGCACTTAATTAATTGAAGAGGCAGGTTTAACATTACGCTTTAACTTTTTATTGTATTATAAGGCTTAAGTGCTTGTTTTATGGTATTACAGGGACCGAACCTAGCCCAATACTTGGTGAACCTGTGTGCTTGCCTTCTGCAAATCAGTCTGAGGCACGAGAACTGAACAAAACTTCTGTCGATGACTCTAAGAACTCCTCTACTACTGAAAAAGGTAAGTTTTTAACTCGTGTTATAAACCGGTGGTTATCGACTGTAAATAGTTATTTTGCGTTCTGGACAATCCCGCCTCAAAATCAGCTGACGAAATAATAACTAATTGTTTGGATTTGGTGATACTAACTGCACTTAATACGATTGTCCACTAAATAGCATTGTATTATTACTATAGGAATCGTTCGGTGTTAATAGCACATAGTGTGATTGTACATGAGTGTGTAATGGATGTTAATGTGGTTTGTTTTATTTGATTTTGTTTTTAATTGCGCTAAACGCACTTAATGTATAAGGTGGGGTTAAAATTATAAGCTATTTTTTTAGATTTAAGTGCATGTTTTTTTTTATTGCAGAGACAATTAATAAAATCTTCAAATGCACGGGGCAACGAAGCCAACCGAATACTAGGTCAGCCTGTATGCCTGCTACCTGCGGATCAGACTGAGTTATGTGAAGCTACTGTTTTGGCCGATGAATCTACTGAACAGAGTACGATTTTAACTCATGTTATAATCCCCGAGTCACCTGATTTCAATAATGTTTCTGCGGAGATATCTTCTGATTGTGTCTTGGAGAATCCCGACCCACACTCAGCCGACGAAGCAGCACTTCCAGCTTCACAATACACGAATACGATTAATCATAACTTCACTTCTCAATTATCGTAAAATACTTGAACGGGAGTTTCTTCGATTAATAGTGATCAATTCTTGTCTGATTGTAAATTTTTCAAGTAAGAAATTTTATCTTGTTTGCTGTTGAGATAGTGCGTAGAGCGGCGATAAGCGGCTCTAACTAGGCGGTGATCTGATGGAAATGATATTCTATTTATGACGTGTATATCCGTAAAGTGTCGGGGGAAGTTTGTAAGTATAAAATCTATTTCATTTTTTGTAACGCCATCTGGTGATCTCCACGTCCATTTCTGGTTAGGGCTTTTCTTGAAAAATGTGTTCATTATTGACAAATTGTTTTCTAAGGAAAATTGTATTAGACGTTCACCTCTGTCGTTTCTCTCTCCATAGCCATATTTACCGAGTATTATATCTTCGCCGTCTTCTGGTTTTCCTATCTTGGCGTTAAAATCACCCATTATAATAATGATATCGTGATTATGTTGAAGAGCTTTGTTAAGAGTAGAGTAGAACGTTTCTATTTCCTCGTTGCATGCAGCTGACGTTGGAGCATAAGCTTGAACGAACTATGGTCATTATAAAGTTTTCTATCATTATGTCTAATAGCGCTACCCGCTCTGAAAGCGCTCTAAAGCTTTTAATATTGCTTTTGTGTTCCTTGTTTACTAAGAAACCTATGCCGTTTTCGCCTTGTTTCTTTCCGTTGTAGCAGAGAATGTAATCTTCGTGTTCTTCAATATTGCAGCCTTGTCTTCGAACTTCGGCGAGCCCAATGACGTCGTATTTAATATTCTGTAATGCATGAATAAGTTCAATTTCTTTTTCGAATGACGCTAGAGAGCGAACGTTGTAAGTTCCGATGTAAACTAATTCTTGTTTAGGTTTTTGTAGGTTTTTACTTGGAGGGTTTTGGTCTACGGCTCCCAGAGGGACCAGCTCGGGTGGAAGTCGGGAGGGGATCTCATCAGTTGGTTGCTAGCTAGTATTTTCATTTGAGAGTGCGGAGTTCTCGTTGTCGGGCGGGCTCGGAGGTGCATGAGAGCTTTCGCAGTTGAAAAAAGAAGTTCTTCTTTTTTGAGCTGGGTACAGTTGAGTTTCTTTGAGAGTTCGATTGCTTCGGGGTTGTTGGTCGCCTTTGTTTATTTCCCTTGATGACGCTCTGAGTTTCGGCGCCTTATTTTATTATTATTCGGCGATTATTAGTAGCTAATAATAAGTATTGTTCTGACTGATATGTAGTTTTAGTTCATGACTGATTATAAAATAATTAAAGTGATATAAATGCCATTATAAGTAATAATAAGAAACTGATATAGAAATTAATGGATCTCAAGATTTTTTATTATTATGTTAGTAAGATTCGACAATTTTTAAGTAATTTAATTACATTTTTGTTAAATAGAACCGCAAAAGTTTGCATTTATGTTTTATTAATGTTTTTTTATACTTAGTACGATTTTAACTCACAGTGCTCAGTATAATTATGTTTAGAAGTTCGATTTTGTTCAGATTTATTAAAATGTCTGTTTTAATAATAAAAAAGTAATAATTCATAACATGTCTGGTTGTTTCTTTTCATTTTCATTGGCTAAATATTTTAATAATTACAGTACCTTATGTCCTAACTACATCGATGACGTATTTTACACGTGCACACTTGTATTAAGTGAGGGGTTTAGTTGTCTAAAGTTCAATTTTCAGTATGAAATCTTTCTAAGTGAGAAATGATATTTGAAATATAATATCTCAAAGACCTATTCTACAACACTAATACATAATTTATAACTTTTTGTATACCACTGATATAATATCCATATGCAAACATTAGATTTGCTCTCCTGGGCCGCGATTCGAAAAATAAACATACACACTGGACAGACACAGCTCCAACCCAACTCAACTCAACGCTATAACGACATTGACATTTGCTATTCGAACAGATATTCATTCAACATTGGTATCACATTGGTCTCACATTGGTCGCACATTGGTACAACATTGCTACAATGTGCGACCAATGTGTGCCCAATGTGAGACCAATGTGATACCAATGTTGAATGAATATCTGTTCGAATAGCAAATGTCAATGTCGTTATAGCGTTGAGTTGAGTTGGGTTGAGTTGGGTTGGAGCTGTGTCTTTCCAGTGTGTGTATTTATTTTTCGAATCGCGGCCCAGTAAAATTACTCAAAGTGTAGTTAGTACGGTTGTGAACTAGGGTGACGATATGCTCACATATTCTATTATGATTGTATTTTTATTTATTAGTATTGTATCTACGGATTAATAAAATAAATATACTGCTTCAAAATTAGCACTAAATTAAAACATACACAAGATTGTACACTGCTACTTTATTTCAGGACCACTCCTTAGTTTATGATATAAAAAATAATTACATTGTATTTTAATGTAACTTATATACCTATTGTGTGCCTTTGAATACAAATCCATCTAATCGGTTTAGCTTGGTTCAGTAACACACAATTCTAACTTTCCGCACCTCTTTATTCGTAATATTATAGGAAAATATGTCCATAACTTAAATTAGATATAAAAAGTTGTTTCCGTAGTATAAGCGTTACGTTAGGAACCTTCTTTTTGTCTGGCAATAAAAAAAAGATGAAAAATAATCAATAGAATTTGTAAATCACGTTTACAAAGCCTTAAACGTAATTTACGTTACGAGATAAAAGGAGTAAAGTATAAAGTACATTATTTTAATACTTATTTATAACCTAGATGGGTATTCATTGCTTTATGCATCGGAGTAAGCAGTAAGAAGAATATAAAATGGTAGTAAAACTGTTTTTATTATCTTGCTTCAGAACGCGCAGTTTTAACATCAGCATCAGCAGTAACTTAAGTCAGAGTCATTAAGTAGCACTATGAGAATAAATAGGTAAGTGGAACTCATTAGGTAGTGCTTACCATTTTACATTGCGTAGTTAAAATTATTATTATACGAGTATTATAACTAAACCGTATTTACCCGCGATTATAAATAATTTAAATCTTATAAATTATACATTTGAAAACGACCACTGTAGAGTCATTGTAGAACTATAAGCTAGATAATATAGGCGTTTTTGGCGCTACAAGAGATCTGTGGCCGCTTATATAAGGATTATATTAATTAGAATAGGATATCAATCAACTATCGGCAACAGGCGGCCCGCGAACAGCTTGCTTTCGGCCTGCGAGCCTTCTATTAGATCCGTCCGTATGTCACAGGCATAACTCGTAAACCATAAAGCAAATTTTGATGAAATTACAGGAGTGTTTTAAGTGTCGATACTTAGTTTTGTAGTAAGATAGCTGAAAAATATCCATACAAGTAACTAAATGTAAAAAAAAATACTAAATATTAACATATGGCACATCAATTGATAGGTCTTTAAAAATAACATTGATGTTCGTATCAACATTTTTGCATAAGTGAACATTTTCAGAAATAATTGCCCCGAAAGCCAAAAAAAATTGCCCCCAGGGGCTAACTTTTGAACCATACAAAAAAATATATAAAAAAAATTGTGAAGATATCTAATATCTTTACATATTCTTTCAAGGAAAATTATATTGAACATTATCGGTTAAGCTGTTTTTGAGTTATTTTCAGCAATTTGACTACTAAACTAAGTAGCAGCACACAAAATACACCTTAAAGTTAAAATTTTATTAAGATACGTTTAATAGTTTCCAAGGAAAATGACTGTGACATACGGACGGACAAACGGACGGACGGATGACAAAACTGTAAGGGTTCCGTTTTTGATAAAACTAGCCACTTTTACCTAGCTACCTAAGTATCCACAATCTAAATTGCAATACTGATTCATTTACACTGTGCTTTCCATTGATAAGAACAAGCAATCCAACTTTTAATTAATTAAAGCGAAGTAACCGCCATAAGGGTTTAATTAATTCCCGCAAAGAGCCGTCAATATTAATCAGCGTTCAGTGTTATTAAACCTTAGAAATGATTTTGAAGACATGCCTCTTTTATGTAGTAAGTACTGAGGATGCTTCTAAACGATAGCAATTTTTATTTCATTTTGTTGATGATATGAAGAAAGCTCTTGGATTCAGTCTTAGAATTTTATACAATACTAATTTGCTTCATGCAATCTTATTGTTTATTGAAAGTGTCCTATTTTAAATAATTTATTTTGTCGGCTAATTTTTTTTTTTTTAATGTTGTCGTAGTACTAACAGAACTGCTTACTGTATTTGTTTTATTAACAGGTCTTATTCATCACATTGCGACATGTACTATGTCGGTCACTTCGTAGGAGTAGCGACAGCGACAGTTGTGAGTGTTAAATATCCTCGCGGACTAATTTAGCAACATTTTAAGACTACAAACAGTTTTTTAAGAAAAATACTTTGCATCCTCACAATGTGCCGCATTCTAATTTTAAAATACATTAACAATACAATAACAACACAACCTATCTCAAACATATCTCCAACACACAACAAACAATCACCCAATAATCCCAATATTGAAGTTGTATTGAGGTTGCGTTGGAATATTTCTCAAGCAAATTCTGATATTTCTGATTCAGATGTGTATGCCGTAGCCGTATCTGTATTACATTGTTAATGCATTGGAGTTGTATTGAAGTTGGATCGTGTTTATACGTGTTTTAAAGTTGGAATACAACCCCAGAACGGTATATTTACACTCAATATGTATAAAATGTTTCGACGCTAATGTTGTAGTAACGTGTGGACACAATAACTCCACTTCATTACTAAAAAGCATTTGGTCACATTTGTAGTTACACTGTTACTAAACATAGAAACCAAACCTGACACAATCACATTGTATCGTAACAGTTACGAAACTTTTTCTACTTGTAACTACTTTGAAAAATCTCCGACCAAAAATGGCTATATCAAATAGCGAAACTATGATTTCAGCTTTATGGCCTTTATATCTTTTGGGTCTAAACATCTGAAAGTTCTTCATTGAATTGTACTTAACAGGATAACCGTAAAAACAAACGCAAAATTGTATGTTTTCTATGCATGTATTTAACGTGAACTCTCTGTTCAGTTCAGTTATGGTAGTCCCAGTTTTTGCTGACATGTCCTACCTTCAATTGTTAGCCTGTTCATCATTCTTTTGTAAACTTAAACCCCAAACTCCATTATAAAGCAAACCTTTGTTAAATTCGTCTGTTTCTAACAAGCACAGAAGTTAAAACTTGAAATAAATGAAAAAGTTAAACGATTATCAGCGAAATTTTAAAATTGACTTATTTATGAAAAAATCCATAAACGTGAACAGTCGATGTTCCATTTCAGCTGCCTCATCAGATTCGAAGGAACTGGATTGGAAGATGCTTGACAACATTGATGCTTCGGGAGAGTCTGCAGAGACTCAACGAGGTATTATTTCTAATGTATATACTCGTATAGTGTAATCATTTGTGTATCTTTTTTGGTGTAATCCTAGGGAAGAGCCTTTAAGTCGCTACTAATCCAGCTTTGAAAGTGTTAAGCAAATTGTTTTGTCTGTTATCACAGAATAAACAATAATATCTACTTAAGTATTTACGAAAACTTCACTGTGTAAAAAAAAAAACTTCTGTTTAGGTATGCCAAACGTGAGTTAACCAAATCGACCGCTCTGATATATTCCGATGGAAATATATCGGAGCTGCCAGGGTACTCAAAATATCTGAACATGCACTTTATCGCCTTGACAATAGAGGTGTTGTTCAGATATTTGTGACCACCTTGGCCGCTCCGAGATATCTGATGGCGACTGTACATGCCGACGCCGGTAGCCCGTGCCCTGTACTTAGCTGTAGTATTATTAAATTAGCCTGAATCTATGCTGACTAACGTATAGCCTTAATTTAGCTTGAGTCTATGACTAACGGGCCAGTAATGACGGGCTACCGGCATCAGCATGTACAGTCGCCATCAGATATATCGCCATATCAGAGCGGCCGAGGTGGTCAAAATATCGTAACAACGCCCTTTATTGTCAAGGCGATGAAGTGAATTTACAGATATTTTTTGATTACCTTGTCCCCTTGGATTAATTTGATCGCGATTGTACTTGTAGCAGCGGGACAAAATCACGCAGTTTACTTGTGCCCGCTTATTTGGTCTACAATGCAATTTTCCCTCCTATAACCTAGTTTCAAATTGTTCAACTTGACTTTGAAATACCCACAACAAATGTAACGATTTGTAAGCGTAACCATACGATAGAAGGATAGGGACGCCTTTTATAAATAAAACGTTGACATTTAACTATAAATGCTATATTTAAGTATTTTAAAACACCTACCACATTATCGACACTGTAACTAAAACTCACTGGAAATGTAGACGTTGCATGTTTATGCTGATTTATATGAATATAAAGTAAATCTTATTAAATCGCGTCAATTTGATATTCGGTATCGGGTTTAATGATACAATTTATATACTTGCAGTGTTACATTATTTTTGAACTTAAAAGAGAGTATGGGCACGCGCATTTCGCTCGGCGGGCCACAGGTAAGAGAGCGCGCGGCACTCGCCATCTGGTGACGTAAGCAACGAAGCAGTTCTCAGATATCGCACCTCAAACAATTGACTTCTGTAAATAAATGAAATTAATTTTAGTACGTTTTATGGAAATGAAACATCTAATGCTAGATATGCTAACAGATTTATATTTTTTTTTACAGTGTTAGCTCACTACAAGATTATGCAGATGAGTAAGAACTTTTATTAATGCTATGTCAAACTCAAATGCAGATAAAAGATAAAAGAAATAAAAGATATTTATTCTTCAATTTAGGCACATTACAATGCACCTGAAGGGTACACGGAAAGAACATGTCTAGTCACTTTTTTTGTAAAATGAGATTTTTATATCAAAATGAAGAGCTTGCAATGAACTATTAGTAACAACTTCTGTTACAGATATAAATTTTAATGTATATCCACTTCTTAACCATCTAGTTACGAAAATAGTATGGTTAATTGAATTGTTCCAAATTTTAAAAGCGCTATAACTCAAAATGTTGTCAATGTGACTAGACATGTTCTTTCCGTGTACCCTTCACTTATGAACGTCAGAGAAAAAAAAACCTACCACCGATTCTAACCCTACACCTCTGACTCGAGGAGTATTATGTTAATTATATTTTATTTGATATTTTCCTCCGCCAAAACTTAAATTTACTTTCAAATAATCACTCTTTCACAGAAAAGAAACAGACGATAGAAGATGCTAAAACAACATTTCGTAAGTGAACTACCTACCGAGGTACATGAACGTTTTTAATTGGAAAAAAAATTTCGTACTTTTCCAATACCAATTTTTTGTTTTAGATGAAATGATGAAAAAAGAAGGTAATTAATCATACTATGCCATTGGAATTCAATATAGAATATAAACATATCTAGGTACTTTACCCCGGCCCGGCCACTATGGCTTTACTAAGAAAAAAAATCATCGCCGCCACTGTTAATCATATCATGTCATTACCATGTACTTTTAATATTTCAAATTTATTTTTGTACGCCATTCCTAACGAAGAAAGTGTGTAGAAGGTAGTCCTAGAATATTAGGAATCACGTCCTAACTCACGTGCCACTGGTCGTACAGTAGACGTCAAAGATATGTTTACACTTTTACACCTTACTCCTTTGCAATAAGATACAAAGTGTAAACATAACTTTGACGTCGACTGCACACGGATAGCACATATTTTGGCCTCCGTTACCTAGCCGATACCCTGCTAACGAAACTTGGTTTGAATCCCGGTAAGGACGTTAATTCGTGTAAATATTCATGATTTTCTATGAATATAGCATGTGCATACTTGTCTAACCCTTGCAATCATAGTATACTCGTAAGCGTTGCTTAGTTTGAGGCTAGGACGTTAGGTTGCCCTGTGTAAGATTCGTCGTTGTAGTATTAACTTTTCTCAATAAGTTATCGAATATTTTATTAAGATATTATCAGCTGCAATGAATGCTTTTATTATGTGGTTACACAGTTTTGCAGCCTACCGATTTTTTTACAGATGAAGATCAAATGACGAAGTTGGACGGTCTTCTAAATCACTTGAAAAAATTTGGTTTTAAGGGAATCCAGCGAAAATCGTGGCCAAGAGGACACGGCGCCAAGCTTTATGTCGTATCGTAGACTTATTAAATTTGTATAATTAGATTGGCCGTTTATTTTTTTATTTGCTACATGAATAACTAGGTTTCTCTAAAAATACGGAATACTTACTAAGTTAATATATCAACTACGACAAGTGACCTAAAAACGAGCTCAAACGTTAGAAAGCGACGCCATAAATTTAAAAATTAGCGCATTTTTCACTTACGGATGATTTAATCTTTTGGACGGATGCCAGAACGTTAGCCTAACTATATCGCAGTCAAGCCTTATTCAAAAGCATTGGCTGCGATACTGCGCCTTGGTGCGTCGTTTACAAGTATGTAAAATAATGCTCAAGCTACAGCTGAATATTTACTGGTTTTAGGAGTAAAATTACATTCTTAATTTTTCCCAATTTATACCCCGTTTTTTTAGGATAAGAAAAATAACGGTCGATTTTAAATATCCGTACTTGTAAATGTTCGTAAATTATATTACGATACGATTCTTATCAGAATGTCTTTCCTTATGTTCGTACGGTCCCAGTTTTCACCGTCTTCCCCGGATTCGTTACCCCGAGTGCTGTTGCAGCCGCAAAAGGCACTCGGGGCTCGATAAATACTTCAGTCTTTGACGACTCAGCGAGTCGGTGTCGATGTCACGAATAGTTTGAGATGTCAAAGAGACTCTGCTCGTCTTTAACAAGCTTCAAACACAGTAAATATAGAGAAGTCCTGTTAGAACGATAACATAATGTTCTTTTTTAATTATATTATATATAAAATGTTAGTCCATTATTTTACACATCGTGACGTCACTCTACAGGCTTTCTCGAAATCATATCTCATGTTGCTTAAAAGTTCGACCATACCGCTGCTCAAAAGACGTTGACGCACCGTTTACGCGGCAAAATGTATGACAAAAAATCAACCCATAATACTGATACTGGTTTATGCCTGTGGGAAGGATGTTCTAGGAATTACAGTACACGTTATAATGAGTATACACAACTTCAAACGTCATGGTCATGGTCAGATTGCTAACTTGGTAAACTTGCATATCAGCAGTCTAACATATCGTAGGATGTTTAATTAGCAGAATTAAAAAAAAACAACGGGGTGCACTCCGGGAGTGCCGGCAGAAGTGAAAACTTTGATATTTTGGAATGGTTAGGAAATAAATTTGCACGAATTGCTTTAATTATCAGTATAAAAGTACTATAATTTATGTGGTAAAATACAATATTCATTTATTGCGCTATCGTACACAAACATGACAATTTATATTAATTAATTAAAAACTTAACACTTCAGAACTATTACAATTATTTATTTAGCCATTTTACTCGGAAACTGCTAAACGTATCTTAATAAAATTTGAACATTAGTTGTAGTTTGTATGCCATACTTAGTATTGTAATAAAATTGCTGAAAAAATATTTAAGTCCATGTACTTATGCATGTAACTAATTGCCAAAAACATATTTTTTACCAAAAATCAACATGTTGCACATCAATCGATAGGTCTTCAAAAATAACATTGAGCTTTTTTAAACATATTTTATAATGAAGTAAATATTTTCAGAAATAATCATTCCGTCTAAATCTATATAAAGGGGGGGCTGTAACTTATGAATTAAATCATGCTCGAGTTATCTCCTAAAACCCTCTTCCAAAGGCAGATACAACCTTTTGATTATTTTTCTTTAATCTGTTGAAGGTACGGAACCCGCCATTACGCGTGGTCCGACACGCACTTGGCCGCAACCGACGTCAACCAGCCACGGCCTTACTGTTCAATTAGCACGTACGTATCATTTCGCGATGCGATCAAATCCACTGCCAAACTCAGTTGATTTTACGCGTCGCGAACCGATCGTTTGCACCAAATTACAACGTTACGCCAAAATAAATAAGAACCGAGATTTCCTACTTTCTTGACATCTAACTAATAGCGTGCTATCGACTAAAGATAAGCAAAGCCTTTACCCTATAAAGGGGTTCGTATGGCTTTGTGTCGCGTTTAGGTGACGGTCACGTGACTTTTTTTCGCCTAGCCGCCCATCCGCGAATCGTCCGATAAGAAACTTCGTTCCAATAAATGACTAACTCTTATTGTGCCATGCGACTCCAGTCTGTACTGTATTCATCACATTTGCGAACCTAGCTGGGCGGGTCAATCCTGCTAGCTCACTGTGGCGATCGTATTACACATCTACTACTCACGTCTTATGTGACCTGTTACTGTTAAGGATTGTTCCGACCGACTAAGCTTGCAACTTGCTTTATCGGTAAACTAAGTTCATTCATTCATTATGTCTTGGGCGACCTGCTACGATTTATGTGATCCTAGTAGGTTGTTAATGTTTTTTTGTAATTTTTTATAAAGATCTGTTCATACCCCATATACACACATTACCAAACATTATATAGAAAAGTAACACATCCTTTATAGGTCCTTATTAAATACATACAATCGATATCTTAATGCTGAGCAACTCACGCAGTCACATATAATCAGAGCAATGACGCGTAGTTTTAGTTTGAGTGACCGCGAGGCAACCGGATGGCTCGCGGTATTTAGACTCCCGAAGTGATAAGGAGCCCCCCTGTGCAATACGAACTGACTGCACAGGGCTTCGTTTGAACTAGAGTTCCAAAAATATGAAAAAATGTAAGGAAAATACATCTTTGCATATTCTTTCAACAAAAATGGTTTCAAACATTAACGGTTAAAGCATGCTCGAGTTATCTCCTAAAACCCTCTTCCAAAGGCAGATACAACCTTTTGATTATTATTTTTCCTTATTCTGTTGAAGGTACGGAAGCCGCCATTATGCGTGGTCCGACACGCACTTGGCCGCAACTGGCGTCAACCAGCCACGGCCTTACTGTCCAATTAGCGAGTACTGCGTATCATTTCGCGATGCGATCAATCCACTGCCATACGCAGTCGATTTTACGCGTCGCGAACCGATCGTTTGCTCCAAATTACAATGTGACACCAAAATAAATAAGAACCGAGATTTCCTACTTTCTCGAGATCTAACTGCTATCGACTATACTAGACTAGATATATAAATAGTTGAAGTGAGCACGAGAGAGCCCATCAGGCTATAACTTATCGAACGAGCGTCTATCCGCATTTTGAGCATTCATTATCTGGGAAGCTTCTTTTATAATAAAACCATAATTAACATAACGCCTGATCTTTTTATAACAAAAACAAGATGTTATGCAAACTCAAACATTTATTCAGTAAGTAGGCCACAAGGGCACTTTTACACGTCAAAGTAAAAGACAAAAAACTATCAAACTACACCGGTTCTGACCCTACACCTCTGACCCGAGAAGAATTATGTCCGGCAAGAAACTCGGCGGGACTTATTTTTTCAAAACAACAGTACATCAAAACTAAATAATACATATAAGTGCGTTGTTCTATAAGAAAATGTGTATGTAACCCTTTGATAAAAGTAAAAAGAGGAAGCTAACTGACGTTCATAGCTGACAAAACTGAAATGTGTTCCGGCACCCAGAAACTTGAAGATGCTTACACTGCTATAAATGCTATAATGTAGGATGCTAGATGCTAAATGCTATGATGCTAGGATTCACTGTGTTCACGGCTAAATGAGCAAGAGCAAATAAAACTGTTAGAAATTTAAGTAATATACTTTCTAGAAACGTTTTTATTATCGGGTAATTCGCGTATTAAAGATAATTGCTTACATTAATCGGGTAACACCCAAAACTCACTAATTACTACCACAAGTTTATAGCCGTAATGAACCATATTAGTAACATAACAAGGTTGATTTTAGTTTAATAATTTTATTGCAATTACTGAGTTTTGGTTGTCACCTGACGAATGATATTTTCTTAAACGTATTTATTCTCTAGTATCTGGTATTAAAGATAATTGCTTAAAAGGTTTTGAAATAAAACAACTAAAAACGGATTATATCGCGTGTACTGAGCTTAAATTACATCCCGACGTTTCGAACACTTTACAGCGTTCGTGGTCAACGGGTCGACTGAGGAAAAATATACAATTACCTCCGATCAAAAACTATCACAATATGCAAACCTACCCACATTTTAAATATTAAACAAATTTTGTCATTGCACATGCCATTTCACATTCCTTTGCCACATTCTTTATATTTTTTGTAACTTAAAATTATTTGACATTGTAAATTAGGTATTTGACATTATTAGCATTTATACATAAATAATTTGTACATACGTTTAGCTTGGTAACGGTTTCAAGCACTAGGAGAACAGAATGAAATAAAAATGAATTTTTATCAGCATATTATTTGCTAACGCTACCCAAAGGGGCATGACACTCGGACATACGTGTTTCACGCGTGGGTACTGCCTATTTAGCTGTCTCGCTTACTCAATAACTGTTTTTGATAAATTTTGATAAAAAAATATGTTTGCTTATTTAAAACAGTACTTACGAATGAAAAGTTATTCAGTGAGCTTTGTTTTTATGTTTTGAGCTATTAAAGCATTCAAAAAAGGCACAATTTAGCATGATTTACATAGACACGACTGATTCAATATAGGCGCCGGAACCTATATTTGATGGCACACGATCGTGCGCCTGGTACCATATCTATTCCCTTTGTATTTATCAAAGATGTAACCTAAGCTTAGCGCCTGAACTGCAACAAGATGTTACGTTATTAAAATGATTTTATATTTTAAAAGATCAGGCGCTTTGTTTTTTCATACATCTACAATCTTTTGATGCTGCTGCCACTGACAAGGCCACGCACGGGGGCTTGCAGCACCGCATTATCGTGTAGCCCTACCCCTCCCCTGCTTCGAGGAACAAAGGAAATCTAGGAGACTTATCGTACTAGAAACCGGGTTATTAATTTTTTTCAAAAAAAATCGGTTGTCTGTAAAGTCGGTTTACTCACGATATTTGAACGTGACAACGTCATAAGAAAATACTGATGGAATAGTTGCATTTTTCAAAAGAAAATTTTAATTTCACTGCACTTCATACTTGACGAAAACATGTAAATGTATTATTGTATAGCAGCTGTCCACGCGGACGCATCGCTCACTCAAGTAGGAGAGAGACAGATGTCGAACGCTGCCGAACGCGAAGGCCGATTGTGCCTCTTTGTCGCTCGTTCCACGCTCTCGCTTGCACTTCAAGCCTTAAAAGGAACGCCTCAGAGCGAGGTAACACCGCATGAGTCATGTTTTTTCGTGCGTGCAGCCGGCTCCATCGAATTATAAGACGTTGTCACGTCAAAAATAATAAAATACGCCACCATTTTTTTTGCATTGCAGCATCAGCATTTCGTGTTCCCCCATTAAAGACGCGTCTAATTATACATATATATCCATGTCTCATATAGGAGACTTATCGAACTAGGTTCAGTGTCATGGGCTCTCCTACTATTAGTTGATAGGATGCAAAAATTATCAAATTATCCAAATGAACTCTTATTGTGCCATGCGACCCTAGTCTGTACAGTATTCATCACATTTGCGAACCTAGCTGTGCCGGTCTTTGATAACTATAAAGGGAATAGATATGGTACCAGGCGCACGATCGTGTGCCATCAAATATAGGTTCCGGCGCCTATATTGAATCAGTCGTGTCATGGCCGCCGAAGAGCGTGCTTTCAAGAACAACGACTAAAATACCCGTAAATCATGCCAAATTGTGCCTTCTTTGAATACTTTAATAGCTCAAAACATAAAAACAAAGCTCACGGAATAACTTTTCATTCGTAAGTACTGTTTTAAATACGCAAACATAATTTTTTATCAAAATTTATCAAAAACATTTTTGTTATTGAGTAAGCGAGACAGCTAAATAGGCAGTACCCACACGTGAAACACGTATGTCCGAGTGTCATGCCCCTTTGGGTAGCGTTAGCAAATAATGTGCAGATAAAAATGTATTTTTATTTCATTCTGTTCTCCTAGTGCTTGAAACCGTTACGAAGCTAAACGTATGTACAAATTATTTATGTATAGAATTGCTATCGTTATGTCATTTTTTTAAATTTATACTTCTAAACTAGAGCCTGTTGCTCATGCAATTAGTGAATTGTAATATTTGCTGAATGTAGGATTCCGTAGTTGCCGTCACAATACACCCAATCAAAATGTATTTTTTTATAGGATATTTTACGTCCTTTTACTATGAATATACAATTTTTTGAAATAACTCAAAAATCGCTCAAATAACTCAATAGTTTTTCAATATAGTTTTCATTGGAAGTAATTATTAGGCTTCACGCTCTTGAATTTTCCCATATTCAAAAGTTAGAAGGATTTTTGGAGCCATTATATCGCGTAAGTTTCAATCGGGACGCGATGACCATTTTTTTTAATTGATTAAATCGCTGCCGTTCCTCAACCCACCAACGGAGAGGCAGCTGACCTTCACGAGGCTTCACTAAACATCACCCTTAACCACTTGACAAGTTTTCGCCTGGGACGCGATGACCAACAAAATTTGTTCCTGGCTTACGGTCTATAGAGACTTATTATTATTACTTAAGCCTATAGGTATTATAAATTATTTTTTTACTTGAAACATCTGTCAATGAGAAAACATGCATACCTATAGTTTTCTAGTCTAGACATAAATTTCGATTTTACATGTCAAAACCTTTTAAGCAATTATCTTTAATACCAGATACCAGAGAATAAATACGTTTCTAAAAAATATAATTCGTCAGGTGACAACCAAAACTCAGTAATTGCAATAAAATTATTAAACTTTCTTTTTTTTTTATACCACGACGGTGGCAAACAAGCATACGGCCCTCCTGATGGTAAGCAGTTACCGTAGCCTATGGACGCCTGCAACCCCAGAGGATTCGCATGCGCGTTGCCTACCCTTTAAGAACTAAAATCAACCTTGTTTTGTTACTAATATGGTTCATTACGGCTATTAACTTGTGGTAGTAATTATTATAGTGAGTTTTGGGTGTTATCCGATTAATGTAAGCAATTATCTTTAATACCCGAATTACCCGATAATGAAAACGTTTCTAGAAAGTATATAACTTGAATTTCTAATAGTTTTATTTGCTCTTGCACCTTTAGGCGTGAACACAGTGAATCCTCCTTTTTATAGTTTTTATAAAGGGTAGCTGCTTACCATCAGACGGGCCGTATGCTTGTTTGCCACCGTCGTGGTATTAAAAGGTTTTATTTGCTAACGCTACCTCGAAATTAGGCACCTAGCGCTGATTCCCGAGACTTAAAACGCGTTCAGGATAAGTGAATCTTTAATACCATTATGACTATGCACAATCGGTGGTCACACCTTTACATTGGTTTTTTTGAGTCGTGCGCGAGGTAGGCGATGGAAATTAAAGTACTAGGAGCACACGGATCATTCGCCGTTTCTGCGTAGTGCAATATAACCGTCGCTTACCATACGCGTCTCTTTTGACAAACCATTATTTCATTAAAAAGAGAAACCTCTAGATCCGTAACAACTACGCGTAATCGCAGATGCCTTTATACTGGTTTTTTGAGACGATCGTTCGTTACATATTTCGTTGAACACTAGAATATTCGACTAGAGCACCAGAAGTTTAGAACTAGAGATTTATTCATATTTTAAAAATATAGTATGCTATTGACTCGACATTTAATTTTCTATCACGGTCCATCTTGCCCGCTTTCATATTGATGCGACAAGGACTTACTACGATTAATATCAATTCAAGTTTTTAATTTTTTCAAACCCAAATGACTCGCTTTTTACTTCTATACGTCATTGTTAGAAATATATCGATCTTGCCTACACTACTGTAAATTATATTAGTTGGTCTCTGTCACACTTTGTGCAATGCGCAAAAAATGGAAATCTCGCTTACACGCCCGTGTTAAGTATATTGGTGTATCTCTTTTACCCCTGATGCACATGTACATTACAGCATTTATAGCAGTGTGTAAGCATTTACAAGTGTTGGGTGCCGGAACACATTTCAGTTTTGTCAGCTATGAACGTAAGGTATCTTCCTCTTTTTACTTTAATCAAAGGGGCCTGTCAATCCTGCTAAGCACTGTGGCGATCGTATTACAAATCGACTACTAACGTCTTATGTGACCCTGGTACTGTTAAGGATACTAGCGAATGAAATTATGAATAAAAATTAGGGCTAAGTCAGTCTAAATAGTGCTAAATTTAGCCCCAAAAGTGCTAAATTGGCAACTCTGAACCTGTCGAATCTGTCGGTCACGTGACCCTGTCGCGAGTTTAACATTTTTTCCCCATCACAAAAAGTGACCCAGCGCCGCTAAAGAAGTTTTCACTTCAAAAAAATCATATTTTGTTAATTGAACTCCGTATAACGGGGTCACCTAAAACTAGCTAATTTGCTTATTAGAAACCCAACCAGTAGTAGTAGTAGTAGTAAAACACTTTATTGCACAAAACAAATACATGACCAACAAAAACATAGTGAGTGTGTACAAAGGCGAACTTATCCCTTCTTTTACCAGTTCCGTTATAAAATAAAATGTAATATGAAAGCACTACAAACTAAAACTTTTTACGATTATTTATTTCGCTCTTACTGCGCTTTTACTATAATTAAAATCTAGACATAATTTTTATTACAGTATAACTTACCATTAAAAATAAAACTACATATAAACTAAACTAATACTAAAATCTAAAACATACTTACAAATAAAAAATGGGCTCCAAGTCGGATCCGACCGGTAGGGTGCCCAGAAGGCTGGCGGCATTGCCGCGTTGGACGGCAATACCGATGCGCTGGGCAAAGTATGCCCCAGCCTTCTGGTCACCCGTCGCATTAATAAGGCGCTTGGCTAGCTCCTTATATATTTTGTGGGCTCCTGGTCCCCACGGCCCAAGCGTCTCCACCCCAAACGGCTCAAACATGTAACCACTGTCAATGTCTACATACTTGCGCCGCTTGAGGTGTTCGGCAGCGTCGGCGGCAGCCCCGGCCCTGGCTGATGTCCGTGGAAGGTGGGACGGTGCGAGGGTATCGACGCATGTGGCATCCCAAACCAAGGGCCGTCCCAACTTCCAGGGAACCAGGGTCATGCCATCTGGCCTTTTACCGTCGTCACGCGCTAGACCCGTCGGTTCTAGAACCGACGGCGCTCCGGCGGTGACGAGGGCTCGGCGCAAGATGTCATTAACACTGGCATGGCGCGACATACGGCCGGCGCTTCTAGAGCATGATAGACCGTGGAGACCAAACCTCGTTACACTAGCGCCGCAGTGGCACTGATGTGGAGCCACACATGCCGCCCCCAGGCGTAGCGACACAGCAAATCTAAATGAGTGGCTCGTGAGAAGTGTGCCAAGATTCCGTGAAGGAAGCGCTTGCAGCCATGAGCCTGACTCCCATTTCGTTCCAGCAAGGAGACGAGCTCGCTCTGCGGGGCTGGTGGCCGTTTCGTATAGATTGTCACGTACCAGCGCGCAGAGCGGCTCGTCCCATTGGTGTTGCGAATGGCGCATCTCGGGCAGGTCTTTTCCAGGGCAAGCGGCTTTCCAAGACTCGACAGCTTCTGATAAAAAAGGTATGTCCGAAATAATGGGGTTAAGTTTTAGAATTTTTGAGAACAGTGTTTGAACGCTATGACCTGAAGAAAGGAAGGCGGGTAAGGCGATGCTGGCAATTTGGCGGGTTCCAATGCCACCGTGTCTGATGGGCAAAGTGGCTTGGGTCCACTGACGGTTGTCTTAATATATATTGAAAACTGAGCAAACTGTGTTTTTTATAATTTCGTCAAGTTTTGCCAAAAGGTTTGGATGCTTCCACAGATGACTGCATCTAAGGGCATAGGTAAATTTGGGGACAAATAAGCAAAATTTGATAATTGTGTAGGCCATATGAGGGTTAATTTGTAGCAAGCGGTCCGAAAAACAACTAAAATTTTGATGCTTATCGTTGATGTACCCTGGAAAGGCTTCGTCGAGGATGGGTGAACCCAAAAGATACAGTGTGCTTGAGTCTAAAACCTTGATGTCCGGTGCAAAGCTATGGAATTTGGCAAGAGCTGTGTCTTTTTGTGTGTAGTTATCTGAAAAATATATTTCACATTTAGAAAAATTTAAACTTAAACCTATTTGCGAAAATTCCGTTACGAGAGTTTCTAAATCTGCAACAACCTCTTCGACGTTGCCTCCCAGGGTACTATCGTCGAGGTACCAGACGTTAAATTTTGAATTTAAGCGTTGAATGATTGGTTGGATGACCAAACCAAAGAGAGCTGGTCCGAGAGGGTCGCCTTGCTGACATCCGACAGACGATATTAAGGGGTTATTTTTGAAAAGTAATTTAGAGGGACTGCTGTAACACTGCCAAATGAACCTAAAAAGCTCCGGAACTTTTTCTTTGACTTGAGTCAGCAAGGCGCCCCGGTCGACTGAATTGAAGGCATTACGTACGTCTACCTTCAGTAATACCTCGCCTTCTTTTCTTTTAACGAAGGCACGTAAGGAGTGTACCGCCGCTTCACATCCACCTTTGGAGCCGAAACCTAGCTGAACTGGTTGGAAGTAATTTTTAAGCGTGTCCGATACCGCTTTACAGCAGGTTTTGGCGGCCAAGCGGCGGTAGGTTGTGCCTACTGCTATGGGCCTGATCTAGACTACTATGTTATTTATACCATTTGTATTAATTACATATATCAGTACATTCATTTCATGTACTACGAGTACAGCTTTACAGAGCCCCTATGTAAATAAACGTAACGTTCATAGTAGCAGACTAAATTGAAACATGGATCAAGCGACGGTATAGTGCATTTTGCTTTTAAAATTTTCACAGAGCTGCTTCGCGATCCAATGAAGCTATGAACGCTGCACGTGACAGTATTGCATTTAATACCAGATTCATGTACTTACTGGAAAGTGTTTTGTGTACCCAGTGCAAGCATGTCTTGGTAAAGTAAACTTAAATTAAAATTTGGTCAAATTATGTCATTCCAATAATTATATTGCTGATATTAATTTAACGATTTCAAACCGGTATTTCAAGTCATTCTGGGCAGGGCTGCGTAATATGCATGTTCCGAAATATTTATTTAAACTTTAATCACTATAAAAATAAGTACAAATATGCCTCTTGAGGCATTCTTTACCAGTCAACCATAGGGGTGAGAGAAAACTTGCTGATTTATTTTATAACTTATTTATCCAAACATTAATATACGTAATTGGTCGCTGATTGGCCGACATGAAAGCGTTCATGAGGGTCCTGTCGGCGTGGTTGGTCGACACTAAGGGTGACCTAAACCCTGGCACTTACCTCTCCCAACGTATCGCCCTAGCGGTACAGAGAGGTAACGCCGCAAGCATTATAGGGTCAATGCCGCAGGCCGACCTCCTAGATGGGGTGTTCTTTTTATAGGGAAGTTTATTTTAATATTTCTAATTAGTTTATAGCTGTTATTTAGTTTATTTAAATATTAACTTAGATTTTACGTTAGGTATATCAATAATTGTATAATTCACTAAATAAATCACGTAATTAAATATACCTAGGTTAGGTTTAAAGAACTTTATTACTCAAAAGAAATTTACATTTCGCTTAATGAGTAAGTTACATAACTTATACTTATATATAATTGCAAGAGCATCAAAAGCAGTCTGCACTAATAACTAATTAGCATTACCATCTATATTATAAAAAATCCAACTAAGCCAATATTACAATTATGTAGGTAGCTATAACATTACGAGTACAATGAAAAAAACCGGCCAAGAGCGTGTCGGGCCACGCTCAGTGTAGTGTTCCGCAGTTTTCCGTCCGTCACAGTAAGTGTCCCTACTTAAGAGTTTTTGAAAGCACGTCATTTCATTGTGATTTTGTAGAAATTACAGGTACAATAAACAACTCCTTATACGATTAAAACAAACTTAGTTCAGAGATTATTTTGTAATTTTTTTTCAAAAACTATTCAACCTATCAAGTTCAAAATAATTTTCCTAGAAAGTTTTTATAAAGTTCTACTTTTGAGATTTTTTTCATATTTTTAAAACTTATGATTCAAAAGTTAGAGGGGGGGGACACATCCAACAATATATCACACGTTAGGATTGACATGTAAAACAAATCACTCCCCACTTTACGTATATGGGAGGTACCCTAATAAAACATTTTTTTCCACTTTTTATTTTACCACCTTGTCGGCGTGATTGATCTACATATTAGTACCAAATTTCAGCTTTCTAGTGCTAACGGTCACTGAGATTATCCACGGACGGACGGAGGGACGGGCAGACATGGCGAAACTATAAGGGTTCCTAGTTGACTACGGAACCCTAAAAAGGGTAACTATTATAACTGACGAATACGTAAACTAATAAACAGAAATGTTCACTTCGTGCTATATTGTGTCATGCGAGTTTCAACGTTACAATATATATGTGTTTAAATTTAATTTAATAGTTCAATAGCTTGTGCTTGCTTGTGCTGTTCTTAAATATACTTCGATACATACTACATAACCTAAATAAATACCAATATATGATTTCGGAGAACATAAATTACGGACAGCACTTAATTTTGTCAAGTTAGAGACGCGATTTCTTTCATGGTTACTGCCTGGTTGTAGGTACTTACTAATACTTTGGCAAGCCTTCATGAGTACAGGCAGAATACTTTTTTTAGTCACATTTTTTGTCACATGAGACGTAAAGCCATAACTCTGTAACAAGTAAATACTGTCTCGTCCGTACTTTGAAGTTAAAATCAAGCCATAATTTGTGACAGTTTGCGTTGCCGCTGGCTTAAATTACAAGGATATCGATGACCGATAATTACTGTTGGAAACATCTGTGAGGCGGATATATAGTCGACGATGGGAAGTTTGTTTGATGTCAGTGTAATAAATTATTAGATTTATTAAGCGAACTAATTAAGTTTCCATGCTGTTCCAGCAGGCGTGTAGTGGACGGGGTTATCTACATGATAAAGCGCCCATTGCTTTTTAGCAGCGAGCGATAACAACATATGGAGACAAAACTTAGATATTTTTTCGTCTTAGGCGACTTTACAATGCACGAATTATTTTGCAAAGTAGACAGGATACTTCATGAACCGGAACCTTCGTTTTTAGGGTTCCGTACCCAAAGGGTAAAAACGGTACCCTTTTACTAAGACTCTGCTGTCCGTCCAGTCACCAGGTTGTATCTCATGAACTGTGATAGTTAGACAGTTGAAATTTACACAGATAATGTATTTATGTTGCCGCTATAACATTAAATACCAAAAAACATAATTAAATAAATATTTACAGCACACATGACTTTTTTTTCCGTTTTTATAGATATCTAATGGTACGGAACCCTTTGTGCGCGAGTCCGACTCGCGCGTGGCCGGTTTTTATTATAAGTGGATATTATGTAGCATAATTTATTATACACTTACTCGTATAATAATTTACAGACTTTTCGAGCACAGGTACCTAATTTTGAGCAAACTTAACACATGTCTACACCGCACCGTTTGCAACGTGAATAATCCTAGAAAGCACAAGGAATATTTTTGCTTTTCCCATATTTTCGTCTATGCCGTATTAAAATACCACCTTCCTGAGTGTTTCATATTCAGTTAGCTATTTAAAGGTTCGCCTCCGTCTGCAGTCCATTTCATGCAGAAAACGTTGAAACTCGGTTTGTAATTTCCCATTGGAATTCAACATTCTGGCGACAAAGTGTTCGATCCTATAAAGTTTTAGCTTAGATAAGGCGAAATTGAGAAGTTACATAATAGATAGTGGAACATATGGACGTTGGATATCTTTCTGAGTTAGCAGACTATTGCTATTAACTTACGCTAATGTTTCTAGTTTTGCTTTACCTGAACTTAAATCCGTATTTGTTGTCATCATGGAGAAGCACTTTTATGATTTTTAAAACGTAGGTACTTAAAAGAACAAGCTACGTAATCAACTGGCTGAAGACCATGTTTAGCTTTTTTTAAACCGTGCACAATTTTTGTTGAGACAGTTGTTTTATAGGAAAACTTCCCGGTATAACATTGCTTCTGACAAGAGTTGGACAGTAATTTGCTAACTAATAACTATTGCGGGCAGGCCTGGACAGCTTAACGTCGCAACTGATTAAATTTATCTATAAAGTTTATTTGATTTTATTAGTTGCTGTTTTGATTCGACGTTGCTTAGTTTTTCCTCGCGAGATAAACGTATAAAAGGAGTGTTTTTCGTTTGAGGTGTCATTACAGAATCTTTTAGAAAATACACTGAATGAATATAAATTACGATTTAGTCATATATTACGATACATATACTTATATATGGCTTTAATCGGCAACTCAGTATTTTAGAAAATGTCATAACATCATTCCATATTCTAGATAGCTACGATCTAACCGTCCACTTGCAGTATCTTTCCCTTTGCTTATCGAGCGCAGACTTCTTGAATGCACAGGTTGACCAGTTTAACTGTGTCCATGAAATTCATACAACCATTGAAAACTTATATAATATCGAGAAACACAATTAGCATGCGGAAATAGCACAATAAAAGCGTCCTATGCAACACCTTAAAAGCTGAAGAGAGTTGATCGATCTAAGAGCATTCCAGTCACAAAGGACTCCGTCTGTCCTTTGTTAATATAACCAGCGTAAGTAAGACTACCTTGTAAACGAGAATGCTACGAATATGGAGACCAAGTTATACAAGCCACGTATTTGCGGTAGATGGGATTGTGAATATTTATAACCGGAATTGTCGTGAATTTTCAGTGAATTTTGTTTCATTCATTAAAATGCATAGAATTAGTATTTTCTGCGCTCCCTATTCCATAGACAATATTATACTTTACTTTTTTTCTTTACTTTACTTTATTAAATTTCATGCGCTGTCATATTGGAATCTTTCGTGGTTATGGAAATATACTAGCCTCTATTCTTTCCTCACAGACTTTAGCCAAAATGACAAAATCGTGTATTGAGAACAAAAAAATGAGAAACGAAGACAAATGACAGATATTAACGAAAAATCATGTGATCACTGCCATGTTTTATTTAGGTTCTAGTTGTCACTTGAATCCCCTAACGTTTTCCATCCTTTTTGAAAAAAATCTTTAACCTGGTTGACTGGTAGAGTATGCCACAGACATTATTCGACTTTGTGTTTTTTTTGTCCAATCTAAATATCACATAAATGAGTTAGAGCGTACCTTAACTGTGTTAACTGAGATTTACCTCGATATTGCTATATGAGCAATAGGAACATCGCTCCCTGAATGTTTTATTCACGCCCCGGCCATAGTTTGCGGTAATGAAGCGAATCGTGGTGTTTCTCGAACCGAGAACGGTTTCGGAATGTAAGGACGCTAATGAAAATTTAAGAGTCCGGTAACGTTTAAAAAAAACGCTAATAACGAAATAACGCACATGAATTGCATTTTATAAGGTAGTTTGTAGTCTTGTTATAACAAAACATTACCTTTGGTACACATTTATTATTATTTAATACCTCAGAACTCAATTCTTGCAGGGGTTGTTTAGTAAGGACGTCGATTTGTGCAAACTTATCACTTGATTATTTATTATTATTTGTTATGCCCTCGAATATGTTGAAAAGCCAAGTTGATATATTTCTACATTTAAATTTTTATTAAATACTTTAATACTTTCCCAAAAATACCACCTAAACTTCGCATGTTTTCTTAAAATAGCTCTAGGTAAACATACGTATTCTTAAAAATATGTATGAAAATGAAAAAAAGCTGTTCCACTTATTCCTTAAACGACTCATTCTCCAAACTATTTATATATTTAACATCACTTTAATCAATAAAAATCTTGCTTTTTTCACCTGTCCAAGTAAAAATCGTGAAACTGCTCAGCTGTTAGATTAAGGTGAATTATTTATAAATGAAACAGAAATTCAAAAAAGTGTTCCACTTATGCCTTTTGAAAAGTCTTTCAAAATAGTTACTGTAAAATTGTATAGAAAAGTTGAGCGAAATCGAAAAAAAGCTTTACCGGTCTCTTAACAATGGAAGTGTAAAATCTTTTCTTCGATTTATCTGCAGAAACAGTAGTGTTATAGAAAATTGCGTTAAATGATATGACATGGCTTTCTATCAACTTATACATTGTAATATTCGAACTGAAATTTTCACGTGGCACGTTGATTTTTATACGTTATAAATATTCCGGGCATATTAATTTTAGTTTTTTAAGGATTATCTGTCGTTTCATTTCATTATTTTAACGATAAACACAAATTAATAGGAAATCTTATCTCATCCCGTAGTTGAAATTAGGAGGGAAAGGAATTTGATAAGTTGGGAAAATTGCTACGGTTGACATAATAACTTATGTTTTATTGTTGTACCCTTACTTTGAGAGTTACCTGAACCCGATAATTAAATATGCAACTCAAAAAAGAGATCCTGGATTTCCATAGGGATATCCAGTATTTAGAAGAAGGGATGGCGGGGCCAATAGGGATACAGATCCCTACTGCCCGCCATCCCTTCTTCCTCCATACCTACCTTTGTATTCCTATGTAAGTTGCCCTTTTACATTCTTTTGGTAATATTACGTTTAAGACTGAAAATGTTATGGTTCTCGATTCGTTGTCATCATGTTCAAATCTGCGTAGCGGGTCCACGTTGGCAAAGTATATATCTCGGAACTTACAAATACTGTGCGGTTCAGTCACAGAACTAGAATGATAAGAATGCTTGTCAACAATGAAAACCGTGATCAGATCAAATACGCGATGGTGCCAAATGCCCTTTTGAAGTTTAGAAATTGAAATGAATATGTGATTGCGTGAATTATTTCCTTATCTGACATCAAGTTTCTAGAAGACACCAACTGTTTCTATATAATAGGTCTGCATTTTTTTAACTTCTTTTTTTACTTACTTTTCAGCACGATTAGTCTATATTTGGACTATCAAACTGGATTTCATTTATTACTTTTAGGTTTGACGTATATTTATCTTCTACTCAAAAATGAAATCTTTATACAGGGTGGTCTTTGACAACAGACCTTCCCGGAAATATTGCATCGTTTGAGTGATATACAGTTGATTTGTAATGGTTAGAATCATGAATTAAGTAAAAAATAATACAACCAAATTCACTACTTTTTCACTGTGGTGATGACCCTATTGCATCTGCACTTCACGGATAGATTACGTCATCGCCAACGGGAGAACTCGGAGCTTAAACTTATTAACGAGCGTTGACGTAATAGCACTGATGTATGATTGACGAAATGTCAAATAAATCAAATGCGAAAATATTAATATCAATTACTTGAAAATAGATGTCATATACTTCAGAAAAAGTGACCAAACCCTCCGGTGTCCGAGGCCAGATTTGAACTGGCGTCTTCAGCTTTCGCGGCTGACGTCCTGACCACTAGACCACCCGGTCACGGCGGAACTTGACAAATTTTCTCATGTATATGCAATCTCTGAATTTGAAACGGCTAGGCGCCGTTGACCATACTCTAAGGGCATGCGCAGTACGTGCTTGCACCTCCTATCCGAATCTCTTACGTGATTCTGGTATAGCGAGAGAGATGGTGCTGCCATCTATGAATCTTGAAGCAAATCAAATTATTTTGTTCAATATTTTTTGATTTGCAATTTTTAAGTAGTTACACTACTATATATAAATTGAAAATAGATGTCATATACTTCAGAAAAAGTGACCAAACCCTCCGGTGTCCGAGGCCAGATTTGAACTGGCGTCTTCAGCTTTCGCGGCTGACGTCCTGACCACTAGACCACCCGGTCACGGCGGAACTTGACAAATTTTCTCATGTATATGCAATCTCTGAATTTGAAACGGCTAGGCGCCGTTGACCATACTCTAAGGGCATGCGCAGTACGTGCTTGCACCTCCTATCCGAATCTCTTACGTGATTCTGGTATAGCGAGAGAGATGGTGCTGCCATCTATGAATCTTGAAGCAAATCAAATTATTTTGTTCAATATTTTTTGATTTGCAATTTTTAAGTAGTTACACTACTATATATAAATTGAAAATAGATGTCATATACTTCAGAAAAAGTGACCAAACCCTCCGGTGTCCGAGGCCAGATTTGAACTGGCGTCTTCAGCTTTCGCGGCTGACGTCCTGACCACTAGACCACCCGGTCACGGCGGAACTTGACAAATTTTCTCATGTATATGCAATCTCTGAATTTGAAACGGCTAGGCGCCGTTGACCATACTCTAAGGGCATGCGCAGTACGTGCTTGCACCTCCTATCCGAATCTCTTACGTGATTCTGGTATAGCGAGAGAGATGGTGCTGCCATCTATGAATCTTGAAGCAAATCAAATTATTTTGTTCAATATTTTTTGATTTGCAATTTTTAAGTAGTTACACTACTATATATAAATTGAAAATAGATGTCATATACTTCAGAAAAAGTGACCAAACCCTCCGGTGTCCGAGGCCAGATTTGAACTGGCGTCTTCAGCTTTCGCGGCTGACGTCCTGACCACTAGACCACCCGGTCACGGCGGAACTTGACAAATTTTCTCATGTATATGCAATCTCTGAATTTGAAACGGCTAGGCGCCGTTGACCATACTCTAAGGGCATGCGCAGTACGTGCTTGCACCTCCTATCCGAATCTCTTACGTGATTCTGGTATAGCGAGAGAGATGGTGCTGCCATCTATGAATCTTGAAGCAAATCAAATTATTTTGTTCAATATTTTTTGATTTGCAATTTTTAAGTAGTTACACTACTATATATAAATTGAAAATAGATGTCATATACTTCAGAAAAAGTGACCAAACCCTCCGGTGTCCGAGGCCAGATTTGAACTGGCGTCTTCAGCTTTCGCGGCTGACGTCCTGACCACTAGACCACCCGGTCACGGCGGAACTTGACAAATTTTCTCATGTATATGCAATCTCTGAATTTGAAACGGCTAGGCGTCGTTGACCATACTCTAAGGGCATGCGCAGTACGTGCTTGCACCTCCTATCCGAATCTCTTACGTGATTCTGGTATAGCGAGAGAGATGGTGCTGCCATCTATGAATCTTGAAGCAAATCAAATTATTTTGTTCAATATTTTTTGATTTGCAATTTTTAAGTAGTTACACTACTATATATAAATTGAAAATAGATGTCATATACTTCAGAAAAAGTGACCAAACCCTCCGGTGTCCGAGGCCAGATTTGAACTGGCGTCTTCAGCTTTCGCGGCTGACGACCTGACCACTAGACCACCCGGTCACGGCGGAACTTGACAAATTTTCTCATGTATATGCAATCTCTGAATTTGAAACGGCTAGGCGCCGTTGACCATACTCTAAGGGCATGCGCAGTACGTGCTTGCACCTCCTATCCGAATTTCTTACGTGATTCTGGTATAGCGAGAGAGATGGTGCTGCCATCTATGAATCTTGAAGCAAATCAAATTATTTTGTTCAATATTTTTTGATTTGCAATTTTTAAGTAGTTACACTACTATATATAAATTGAAAATAGATGTCATATACTTCAGAAAAAGTGACCAAACCCTCCGGTGTCCGAGGCCAGATTTGAACTGGCGTCTTCAGCTTTCGCGGCTGACGTCCTGACCACTAGACCACCCGGTCACGGTGGAACTTGACAAATTTTCTCATGTATATGCAATCTCTGAATTTGAAACGGCTAGGCGCCGTTGACCATACTCTAAGGGCATGCGCAGTACGTGCTTGCACCTCCTATCCGAATCTCTTACGTGATTCTGGTATAGCGAGAGAGATGGTGCTGCCATCTATGAATCTTGAAGCAAATCAAATTATTTTGTTCAATATTTTTTGATTTGCAATTTTTAAGTAGTTACACTACTATATATAAATTGAAAATAGATGTCATATACTTCAGAAAAAGTGACCAAACCCTCCGGTGTCCGAGGCCAGATTTGAACTGGCGTCTTCAGCTTTCGCGGCTGACGTCCTGACCACTAGACCACCCGGTCACGGCGGAACTTGACAAATTTTCTCATGTATATGCAATCTCTGAATTTGAAACGGCTAGGCGCCGTTGACCATACTCTAAGGGCATGCGCAGTACGTGCTTGCACCTCCTATCCGAATCTCTTACGTGATTCTGGTATAGCGAGAGAGATGGTGCTGCCATCTATGAATCTTGAAGCAAATCAAATTATTTTGTTCAATATTTTTTGATTTGCAATTTTTAAGTAGTTACACTACTATATATAAATTGAAAATAGATGTCATATACTTCAGAAAAAGTGACCAAACCCTCCGGTGTCCGAGGCCAGATTTGAACTGGCGTCTTCAGCTTTCGCGGCTGACGTCCTGACCACTAGACCACCCGGTCACGGCGGAACTTGACAAATTTTCTCATGTATATGCAATCTCTGAATTTGAAACGGCTAGGCGCCGTTGACCATACTCTAAGGGCATGCGCAGTACGTGCTTGCACCTCCTATCCGAATCTCTTACGTGATTCTGGTATAGCGAGAGAGATGGTGCTGCCATCTATGAATCTTGAGGCAAATCAAATTATTTTGTTCAATATTTTTTGATTTGCAATTTTTAAGTAGTTACACTACTATATATAAATTGAAAATAGATGTCATATACTTCAGAAAAAGTGACCAAACCCTCCGGTGTCCGAGGCCAGATTTGAACTGGCGTCTTCAGCTTTCGCGGCTGACGTCCTGACCACTAGCCCACCCGGTCACGGCGGAACTTGACAAATTTTCTCATGTATATGCAATCTCTGAATTTGAAACGGCTAGGCGCCGTTGACCATACTCTAAGGGCATGCGCAGTACGTGCTTGCACCTCCTATCCGAATCTCTTACGTGATTCTGGTATAGCGAGAGAGATGGTGCTGCCATCTATGAATCTTGAAGCAAATCAAATTATTTTGCTATACCAGAATCACGTAAGAGATTCGGATAGGAGGTGCAAGCACGTACTGCGCATGCCCTTAGAGTATGGTCAACGGCGCCTAGCCGTTTCAAATTCAGAGATTGCATATACATGAGAAAATTTGTCAAGTTCCGCCGTGACCGGGTGGTCTAGTGGTCAGGACGTCAGCCGCGAAAGCTGAAGACGCCAGTTCAAATCTGGCCTCGGACACCGGAGGGTTTGGTCACTTTTTCTGAAGTATATGACATCTATTTTCAATTTATATATAGTAGTGTAACTACTTAAAAATTGCAAATCAAAAAATATTGAACAAAATAATTTGATTTGCTTCAAGATTCATAGATGGCAGCACCATCTCTCTCGCTATACCAGAATCACGTAAGAGATTCGGATAGGAGGTGCAAGCACGTACTGCGCATGCCCTTAGAGTATGGTCAACGGCGCCTAGCCGTTTCAAATTCAGAGATTGCATATACATGAGAAAATTTGTCAAGTTCCGCCGTGACCGGGTGGTCTAGTGGTCAGGACGTCAGCCGCGAAAGCTGAAGACGCCAGTTCAAATCTGGCCTCGGACACCGGAGGGTTTGGTCACTTTTTCTGAAGTATATGACATCTATTTTCAATTTATATATAGTAGTGTAACTACTTAAAAATTGCAAATCAAAAAATATTGAACAAAATAATTTGATTTGCTTCAAGATTCATAGATGGCAGCACCATCTCTCTCGCTATACCAGAATCACGTAAGAGATTCGGATAGGAGGTGCAAGCACGTACTGCGCATGCCCTTAGAGTATGGTCAACGGCGCCTAGCCGTTTCAAATTCAGAGATTGCATATACATGAGAAAATTTGTCAAGTTCCGCCGTGACCGGGTGGTCTAGTGGTCAGGACGTCAGCCGCGAAAGCTGAAGACGCCAGTTCAAATCTGGCCTCGGACACCGGAGGGTTTGGTCACTTTTTCTGAAGTATATGACATCTATTTTCAATTTATATATAGTAGTGTAACTACTTAAAAATTGCAAATCAAAAAATATTGAACAAAATAATTTGATTTGCTTCAAGATTCATAGATGGCAGCACCATCTCTCTCGCTATACCAGAATCACGTAAGAGATTCGGATAGGAGGTGCAAGCACGTACTGCGCATGCCCTTAGAGTATGGTCAACGGCGCCTAGCCGTTTCAAATTCAGAGATTGCATATACATGAGAAAATTTGTCAAGTTCCGCCGTGACCGGGTGGTCTAGTGGTCAGGACGTCAGCCGCGAAAGCTGAAGACGCCAGTTCAAATCTGGCCTCGGACACCGGAGGGTTTGGTCACTTTTTCTGAAGTATATGACATCTATTTTCAATTTATATATAGTAGTGTAACTACTTAAAAATTGCAAATCAAAAAATATTGAACAAAATAATTTGATTTGCTTCAAGATTCATAGATGGCAGCACCATCTCTCTCGCTATACCAGAATCACGTAAGAGATTCGGATAGGAGGTGCAAGCACGTACTGCGCATGCCCTTAGAGTATGGTCAACGGCGCCTAGCCGTTTCAAATTCAGAGATTGCATATACATGAGAAAATTTGTCAAGTTCCGCCGTGACCGGGTGGTCTAGTGGTCAGGACGTCAGCCGCGAAAGCTGAAGACGCCAGTTCAAATCTGGCCTCGGACACCGGAGGGTTTGGTCACTTTTTCTGAAGTATATGACATCTATTTTCAATTTATATATAGTAGTGTAACTACTTAAAAATTGCAAATCAAAAAATATTGAACAAAATAATTTGATTTGCTTCAAGATTCATAGATGGCAGCACCATCTCTCTCGCTATACCAGAATCACGTAAGAGATTCGGATAGGAGGTGCAAGCACGTACTGCGCATGCCCTTAGAGTATGGTCAACGGCGCCTAGCCGTTTCAAATTCAGAGATTGCATATACATGAGAAAATTTGTCAAGTTCCGCCGTGACCGGGTGGTCTAGTGGTCAGGACGTCAGCCGCGAAAGCTGAAGACGCCAGTTCAAATCTGGCCTCGGACACCGGAGGGTTTGGTCACTTTTTCTGAAGTATATGACATCTATTTTCAATTTATATATAGTAGTGTAACTACTTAAAAATTGCAAATCAAAAAATATTGAACAAAATAATTTGATTTGCTTCAAGATTCATATCAATTACTTTATTACTAATTGCCATAACTTACACTATCTTCACATACGGCATTCTAATGTTCCTCCGCGTCTTACAATGCTCGCTGCAGCCCGTGCACGAGACACGATGTCGGTCACGTCGGTGCACATGAGATGGTGTCTGCTCTTCAACATTTTTGCAACGCATTGGAACCATAACATAACATCTTTTATAACAATCACCAGCAGTATGATTCGCGGACAGGACGATCTCGACCAAGTAAAACTTAAAACCTCTGTAGGTATTTTGTAAGCGTGAAGGCGCATGCTTAAGAACTTTTAGTAGGTACTGTGGTGACTCATTCCGAAATATCGACCCTCTGATCTCGAACTTGCAGGACTCTTTCTCTAGTCTAACCGCAAGTTGCACAATGGAACCTCCACGTTGGTCATTCTGAGCTGCTAGATGGGCTGATTTTTGGTAGCACGTAATAATTCTCCTGTGCCCAGGTTGGATGCGGTGGTGGATATTTTTCTCTTTGTCGTCGTAAACTTTTAGCCGCAATGTAGTTCTATTCTAGCATGTCGTTTAAAAAAGAGCAAATTAAAATAATTACGAGCTTCTATAGGCATTTTTATTTGAAGAATATGACATATGACAATAAGTACGTTTAATGACAATTTCTTTTCAAACATCAGACTTCTTGTCGATTTCCAACTACGCAAAGAGGTTCGCCATTTATTAAAAATGTTTTGGTTCTAAGTATTTGAAGTAACGCATGCACGTATTCTTAGAGAATTCAACCCGAATGGAATAGCCATGTCTGTCATTTTCTATACAAAAAAAGTCTGCCGTTTTTGCGGGGGAGGGGAACGTCAAATGTATGGCTATTCGTACGTAACGGACAAATAGCTACGTCAGATAAACGTCAGTCCATACATATGTATAACCACTGGTGATATGTTTTCGGCAGAGGGGAACGCCTGTCAATGGCGACTCTGGTTGGTTGAATTCTCTAAGCACGTATTGCATACCTGCTCAATCCCGACAACATTTTAATCTATTTGAAAATAATTTTGTCAAACGTGTTAACGAGCTAAAACCTTTTTATCAGTCAGATATATTTATGACGAGGTTACGATATCATCTTTAATTGTTTATGACGACTTGATGACTGCTTAGTATTTATCACAGACTACTTAGTAGATACTACGTATCAGACGACCGACTGTCTAATATAATTTTTAACACGTTGTTTAATCTGTGGCAGGCATGTGACAGGGGCAAAATAGAAGTTTTTTAGCCTAGTCGGTAGTGAGCTTGCCTGCTAAACCGGGGGCTCGGGTTCAAATCCTGGTGTGAACATTTAGTGTATTTCAGAAAATCAACGTCCCTTTTTTCATTTTTTACGTACCTATATTTATTTATTTTTGTCATTGTAAGATTTTACAAAAGTATTCTGTGTAATTTGAGGCCAATTAAAAGTATACTAATTCTGCAGTTGAAATTATCATTCTGTTCTTTTTTACGATTTTTCGATTCTCCCAAGTTTAACATTAGCATTTTAGAACAGGATATTAAAAATAAAAAGTACATTGCCGAGGGACGGAAAGTCATAGATTCCTGAAGAAATAGCTGGGGAAGTTGCCGGGGAGAGACTTGTCGGTTTCCGTTGAAGTAATCCTTTGTAATGCATGGAAATACAATCAAAAACATTACAAACAACATGCTGTTTGTTTGTAATGTTTTCCAAAATTAGATATTAACTGCAATAACATTTTCTCAATTAAGAATGAGTTCTATTAGTGTCATTGAGAGGAACACAATATGTATCTATATTTTGAATCTAATGGATTACATTGAAACAAATGTAGTAATTGAAATAATAATTCGAATTACAAGAAAATGCGGCCATCAAGTGATTCTCGATGTAAGGGATGATAATGAATGTCATGAAAATAAAATAACGATTATTTTACACGATTTATTAATTGACATTGTATAGGTACCTGAGAGAAATAATTTAACAATAAAATATATTCTAATGAAGTTTTGATTTACATTAATCTGATCTTTATTATAATCAGCCACTATGAGCATATTAAGTAACTTTTGACTTTTGCAGTTGGATCGCATTTACAGTAGTTGTGATCGAAGTGCCTCTCCATGTGTTGATATTGAATTGCTGAAATGACAATAATAGGGATTATTAACTACTAATATAACTTGCGGTACCCGCGGCTTCGCCCGTGTGTGTTTCAGTAGGCTCTATCATTTTCTAAAACTTAATACGCTTTCTACAAGCCAAATTTCATAACATCAAATCGTTAAGACCTGCGAATCTGGGACCGGAACCTTTTACCAATAAAGGGATATTATATCTGGTAGGGTAGTTACACACCTACCAAACTATTGTAAAAAATGTTTTTTTATAAAAAAAGCCCGCAGCAAGTAGTATTTATTACCGTGTAGATAATATTTACCTATAGTAGACAATTAAAACTGTATAATTAAATAGTTCAAGATATTATTTTTGTATCACAAAGCAGCCAAAATCGACATAAGTGGTAAATATTGAAATTTCAACAGGGAAACTACATTAAATTAATATGGTTAACCAAATGAAGCGGTTTTCTGGTCGCTGCTTATGATATATATATAAGGAAAAATAGGTTGTTATAAGTTAAATATGGATGAAAAATCTATTAAAAATACTTACTACCAGTGAGTCTTGGTACTTTTACGGGCGGATCACTTTTAAAATAGTTGTGATCTAAATGTCTTTTCCGCGAATTCTGATATTCAAGTGCTGAAATGAAAATACCTAATTAAAATAAAATCTATGTACAATTAGTATAGGAAAAATGTGAATTTATAAGAGACTAGGCCAAATACTTACAAATATCTGGGTACTGTTGTGCAGGTACTCCACTAGTTATTTCATCAGGTGTGAACAATGTCGGATAGGCACCATATTTCAGTCGGCTATTTGGTTTTATAAACCGTCTCTCAAAATGTACGTGACACACTGAGCGCGTACTCAATATGCCTTTTGGTAATACTTTTAGCGACTTCAAGTTTACACAGGCCAACCATTAATTCAATCTCTTTTCGTCACTTGCTGGAAAAAAAATGCAAAAATGCATTCTCTCATTTGTTACCACAAATACAGCATTTTGGGGTCCGCATTATGTCTCCAGTTATACAATTTAAAGTAATTGAAATTATCCAACACTTGAAAATAACCGTCAGTCACAATTACAGACAAACCAATATGGCGCCGCGGGGAAAAAATTCGAAAGATGAAATATCCGTATCAGACTACCCTAAATGTAGGGTAGTGTAGCGTACGAAAAAGAGCGAGGCTACTAGCCTTCATTTTCATTTTTCCCCTCGATTTGACAAACGTCAAGTCAACGTCTATGATGAGAAAGTTAGTATGGCAGTAAACCGGGTGTGGTATTTATTGATTAATTTTGAGTTGTTGGCAATGTCACCATTTGAACTAAATATTTTTTGTGGTTAGAAATATTATTAATTGAATAAGAAATAACATAAAACTTCACCTAAAATTGAACAAGTGGAGCCACAAAGAGAATTGCGTTTGAAAATGCTGCAACTGTTTTTACAGCATTACAAGCAAATCTAAGAATGGATAAACGACAACAAATTACCATAATATCCTGTCATCTAACAATTGTTTACAAGTAAGTTCATTGACCCAGTCACCTGTTTAGGGTTAGCACTAAGTAGTTTGTTGCGTGAATGTTTCAAAGGCTATAAGTTGAACACGGTTACACATATTTACATAGTTTCTATGGGGGAAATATAGTGCTATGGCTAAACTATCTCCCATTTCCGTAAAGGTCCATCGTGGACGTGCACCGTGTACCTATATAAGTGGTGGCCTTTTATTTGCACACTAGCTTTCTTTAGGCATTAGCGTTATGCTAGATCGGTGGGTTCAGTTGTTTATCCTTTTTGCTCACTTTAGGGTTGGAATGGAAGTTCATGCCAGTTTTTCTCGAAGCTATTTAGTATGGAGACCTTAAAAAAGTAGCATACGAGTTATACTGAAGTTTCTAGTTCCTATTGGCTACGATTAAGCGGCCCTTATGTTTGTTTGTCAGTGAAGTGTTAACGAAATATTTTAACAAGAAACTATTGCCTAAAACTTGTACTAGTAATTCAAGTTAGTAAAATAACTTGAGACACCCCTCGTATTTTCATTTCTTGAAATAATGTAAACATACATGCAGGCTTCCACGAACCCTACCCGAAACCTCTCCAAATCCCAGACACCGCACTCTTCGAGCTATTTTTGCATAATACAGCCTTTGTCTTTCTTGAAAATGTATGCTATCCTAATGCGAGCTATGCAAACATATTAATTTAAAACGTAGTTGGGAATTTAACCTTGTTCCATTATAATAAGGTTTGAATTTAAAGTCTACAGAAAATGGCCATACGAGTTTGTAAAATTTATCAATTTATTATTTATACCTATTGTTGGTTTCGGTTTGGGTTGAAATGGCATATGATTTAAGTAGTCGAATATTGTATCCGTTCAAAATGTAAGTAGTACTTTGTCAAAAGATAAGTTTATTGATTGATGTACTGTCGCCATCAGATATATCGGAGCGGCCAAGGTTGTCACAAATATGTGAACAACGTCGCTATTGTCTACGCGATAACGTGCATGCTCAGATATTTTTGAGTACCTTGGCCGCTCCGATATATTCGATGGCGACTGTATTTAGACGAAGTACAACAATATTTTAGCTTCTAAGTACCGCAGTTAATAAATTTCCTACTAAGATTTTCCCAAGGAGTAACATAATAAAATATATCCTTCAGGTCAAGTCACGGATCAAACGTTTTCATAAAATTATTAATTAGTGCTGGTGCCAGTACGCTACCCTGAAAGCGATCATGTTCAAATGACCTCCACCTACTTTTTTCCCTTAAAACGATACATACATTTATTTTGTGTTAGATAACAGTTCAGATATAACTTAAGTGAGTTAGTAAGTCTGCAGTTTGATACAGTTTGGTTAATATTTAGTCTCCTATGGTTTGGTATGAAAGACTTATCACCAATATCACCATGCCCCTTTCAAACCAATCCTCAATGTGTAGTGTCAGGTAAAGAAGGTGCGAGGTAGATACCTACTAGATTTACCTGCCCTGCAGCTACCCTGTTGGTCTATGAGCGCATAAATAGTGGAATTGGAAGCGGGTATCCAAAGGAAAAGCCGCCGGGATATCATGATAGGATGACATGAGAGTCGAACAAATAAAACAGTTCATGCAACTAAAATGTATATACAATTTTCATATTAAATGATCCGTTTCAATTACCCTTGAGTGAATAATACACTTGTTTTTTCTTAAAACTTGAACATCAACATTCTTAACTAACTTTCGACAGACATGATCTCCTGACAAAGTTCCAGAGTGCTTCGACCTTTTTAGCAAAAATAGGTTGATGAAATAGTTCCGTCGCTAACATTTCCCGAGGGTCGCTAAATATAGAGGGCTGGGGGTTGGTAGTGGCACGAACATCCACTCGACGAGGCAGAGTGCTGACAATGAGGCAATTAAGTTTATTTTTTGCTGAATTTAGGCTCACGAAAAACTTAATAGGAAATGTCGGTAGGCAAACATTCCTAATATTTAGATGCCTACATAAATATACAGCGAAATAAGAAAGGACTCGAGGCCAACATGGCACATGCTTGGGAGCTCTTTTATTCATGTCAATATTCTTTATTTGTATCGATCATACATTGTCATTAGGAATATATTTACCACTTCATGCCTAAAAAGTTAGTAACAGCTTTATACATATTGTGTTACTAACGCCTGTGTAAGGCTGAGGTAGTTTCTTGCATATTAGTATGACTATCTACTTGGTTACAATAAAGCGGCTGTGATGACGGGTTCCGGGAACGTTTACAAATTCTGTTTGAAAATTCTTTAAAAGTACTTTATCAATTTGCAAAAATTTCTTTGTTTTAAAATTTTCAAAAAATTTCACATTTATTGATTGGTTCGTACTATAAAATTTACTTTATTCCAAATCAAATTTTAATTGAATAAAACGTTATTTGGAATAACCTCATTCTAAAAAAAATATTCTACATTTGAAATAAAAATTACATGATTTATTCCCATTCGTTTTATTAATAACGAGTGCAAAAATATAACCCAGAATTTTATTCTTATTAAAATCGATTTAAAATAGATAAAAATTAGTGTTTTTATTCTTATTTTTATTCAAGTTTGTTTTTTGCCCAACTCTGGACTTGGCTCACGGCTTTAAGATTCCACTGACATGGATTTTTGAAATCGATTCAGTAAGCGTAACCACTACATCTAATAAATAGTTCTGCCAAAGGGCACTGCCATATAGAGCTTAAACAACTTGTTGTCTTATCACGGCATTTTACTGCTTATTATTTTATTGGGAAGTTCCTTTTGTATGAAATGAATAAATGTACTAGATTATTCCTATAAAGTAACGCCTTTTTGAGTTCACGTTAAAGACGAGGATAATTTAATTTTAAAAAGTGAATTAGTCTTACGAAAGGTTAAAGTTGAATTCTTATAATTGGTTTGGTTAAACAGCTAAGTTAATCAATCAGTTCTTACAGATTTGTCTTGTGAAGAAAATCTAAACAATCAAGAACACATTTTGAGAGCCAGTGAGTGACGGGGGTTAGGTATGTCGAGACAAATATGGTGCTTCCAAATAAATATCAACACGACAAGGTTGAGATCAAGGCTGGTTGTTATTTAGAACCCACAAATCCCGTAATACATACAATTTGATAGAGATTTTTTTTCCCTGTATTATGAAAAAAATATTTGTAGTTTAAAAAAACCGGCCAAGTGCGTATCGGACCACGCATAATGGAGGATTCCGTGCCTTAAATGGAATAAGAACCATCTTACCAATTTTTTTCATATTTTTTGGACTTACGGTTCAAAAGTTACAGGGGGGGACACGATTTTTCTGACTTACGAAGCGATTATTTCAGAAAATATTCACTTAATCACAAAATGTTCAAATAAACCTCAATGTTATTTTTAAAGACCTATCGATTGATATGCCACATGTTGATATTTAGTAAAAATTTTTTTTTAAATTTAGTAACATGTGCGCCCCCCCTAAAAATATTTTTTTCTGCAATTTAACTACATAACTAAGTAGCGGCATACAAAATACACCTCATGTGTAAATATTATTAAGATATGTCTTATAGTTTCCGAATAAAATTGCTGTGACATACGCACGGACGGACGGACGAACGGACAGACGGACATGACGAAACTATAAGGGTTCCGTTTTTGCCATTTTGGCTACGAAACCCTAAAATGTAGTAGTAAATTTTGGTAAGGACGCCAGTAAAAATGAAGAAATTTTTTAAGTAAATATTTCTTAGGTAGAAATTAGTTTAGACAAATTTCACAATCTCATTTTCTCGCTGCAACCACATTAGCAAATCTCTGTTTGGCCCTATGGTTCACTGAACTAGAGAATGCATTGAGACATTAAGTCCGCCTTTTGTACTTTTTTATTTTTGTACAATAAATTTTAAAATAAATAATAAATAAAACCGATAAACATGCATTGAGCCGCGGCGGGTGGCCAAAAATAGAGGTCGCCTTTACCTATCAGTTATATATATAAACAAATAATTGTAGAATCGTAGCCTAAGAAGTCCTCCTCAAAAAAAAAAATATTTTCTTATAACTAAAATATATACAAGACCCCGTTAAAAGCACTCAGCCGGTCATGAAAATTGTTTACAAGAATAAGCCTCTAATAGCAAAACAATGCTAATTTGCCTTTCCGGGAACCTTGGAAACCTTTTATCGTTTTGTTTTAAAATGGACGAAAACATGCTCTTTGAATTTTAAACACTAAAATTATCTTTCTCAATCTAATAAAGAACTTATGTTCAATTACCTATTGTAATACGAAAAAAAAAACAAAAATTCTAAAGAAACCTCAATCAATGACGAAAAAAATAGGATAATATACTTTACGTCACACCTGGCCATAATGTGAGTTTTACCGCTCGCTACGCTTACGGTAAAACTCGCATTATGGCCAGGTGGGGACGTAAAATTGTGTACTCACCACGGGCAGTAAAAAAGAAAGCCCTCTATCGCATATTTACAACCCTCGCCTGCGGCTCGGGTCCCAAATACCTGCGATTTCGGGCTTTCTTTTTTTTACAGCCCTAGGTAAGTAATGTACTATTATACACGAGTTTAACCGATAAATCAAACGACAAGTAACCGATGTATAGCCCTCAAATCGCTAAACTAAAGTGGCAGTAGGCGGGGCACATTGCACGTAGAACCGATGGCCGTTGGGGCGGAAAGGTTCTCGAGAGGCGACCACGAACCGGAAGGCGCAGCGTGGGTAGACCCCTCACAAGGTGGACAGATGACCTGGTAAAGGTCGCGGGAGTCCGCTGGATGCGGGTAGCGCAGGAGCGGTCATTGTGGCGCTCTTTAGGGGAGGCCTATGTTCAGCAGTGGACGTCTTTCGGCTGATATGATGATGATGATGATGATGAAGAGTTTATCACAGAAATTAATGTCCGGATTAAAACCCAGGATCATCTGATTCGCAGTTTGGAAATGGAAATATTGACAACAAAATTAGCATATAAAGATTTTATTGTGTACGTAATGATACTAAACTTCAACCAAAGATGTTTTTTGGTGTTATTTTGTTTAGATTAAACGTTGTTTTTTTATTCATGAAAAGTAAATATTTTCATAAAAAGCTTCGTTTCATTTAACACCTTGCCAGTAATTTTATAGAGTCTGTCTGGAGGAAGTTTTGTAGAATGTATGAGCTCCCAAAGACTAAGAGCCGGCCATGTCAGATATTTATTTATTTAATCGTATATATGGCGATATAGTCCAATAGGCAATAAAATTAAAAACAGGATTTTATAAGGCAACATCCAAATTTTGCAACCATTGCACAGCGTCGGGCGTCACTTCCATCAGGTCTTCTGGGCTTCCTGGGTATGCGCGGAGTGGACACTGCTGGATGATGTGCTCCAAAGTCTGGTCCTCGATTCCGCAGTCACAGAGCGCGGAATCTTTCCAACCCCACTTATGCCGGAAGAAGTTGCATCGCCCGTCAGATATGACACAATAATGAGAGCAACAAAACCCATCTAGTTAGATTGCTACACTATCCTTATTGCTAGATCCGGGCATCTGGCAGCTGTTAATGGGTGGAAGTTAGAGTGACAGACTAGCAAAATTTTTCGATTGGAAAATAGTAATGCCAAAATAGGTACACACTGTCGAAGTTTTCTCAGACGGCGGCACCTATATTATACAACAAAAAATATTGCGTATTATTGCAGAAACAAAACCAGTGGGCGAAAAACTAATAATTACATTCAACGTATCTTGGCACTACTTTCCCCCAACAGAAACTTTTGGCAATTGGTATAATCTAATTATTTATATAATTTCTTATAATATTGCATCAAACCCAGAACTCTAGGATTTGTATTCTTGAAGTGGTTTGCATTCTTCGACCTCCACCACTCGACAGCTCACTGATGTCCGGATCTTCTAGATCCGATATAAGCATTGTATAACAAACTAACTAGAGGGGTTTCGTTGCTCTCATTATTGTGTGACATCTGACGTAGCCAGCTCTTCGTCTACCATATAAACCACGACACTTCTTATTCCGGACAAACTCTAGAACAAAGAACACTAGATTAAATCTAGAGTCCATAAAGATTTGAATCTGCTTGCGGAATCAAATTGTTTAAATCTACAAGTTCAGATTTACGTATACATACCTAAAATACTAAGTCAAATTAGTGACCCATTTCACTGATCTGTGGCATTGTACCCTCAAATACATTTTTCTATTTTATGCTCTGTTACGGATTTTTGGTACAGAGCTAATTACAGAGCTAATAAACAGATTATTCTTTAAATTTATAGGTATAATAAAAGTACACAACACCTTTTGAACGGCCTTTTGGAATAAAGTAAATAATTGATTTAACTAGTTTAACCACCATTTTAACGTTAGGATGGCGTAAAATGACTAAAGTAATATTTTTAATTGAGTAATATATATAATTAATCTGTCAGCAGAGCTCCTGACGTCCAAATTTAAACCATTCAGCATGGTGTCAGATTACTATACTCAATTAAAAATACTACTTTAAGGATACCGAAAGTTTAAAATGCCTTAGAACTTGGGTAAAAGGGCTGCCTAAGTATTCACTCACGTATGAGTCGCTTTGCTGTCAAAATGTCTTGGAGCGATCCACATTAAACACTTTTCCCTTTCTAAATACAACAAGCCAAAAAGTCACTAGCGAATAAAAAGACCTAAACTGTAATCCAGATAAACAACAATCATCTTTAATCCTTTTCCATAAGGTCGTAGTCAATTACCATAAAACGAACCGTTGTAATCCCTTAAGGCTCGAGTTGCGGTTAATGCGACCCGGCGAGTAACGTAATTACGTGGTAACCACTCGAAACAAGAAGTTAATTTGGATGCTACATTAGCTTTGCACACGTGTGTGATGATGTGATATGAAGGTTAAGTCTTTGAAATAAAATAATGTGATGTGGGTTATCTTAATCAGTTGAAACTCTATGATTTGTCTCTACCTTCATTTGCCAAAATATTATGTGTATGTATATATTGTCTGTGTTATAACTACTTATAACTTATATATATGTATGTACGAGGGTTGCTACTTATATATCCGGAAACAAAAAAACAAACAAACGTACACGGCTGAAAATGGTTTTATTGTTTTCAAAGTATTCCCCTTTATGATCTATGCACTTTTGCATTCGCGTGAACCAATTTTTAAAGCACTTCTGCCACTCCGCCTGAGGTACCTCCATAACGTGTTGTTTGGATGCGTCGACAGCATCTTCAGCGGTCGAAAATCGTTGACCGCGTAATTTATTCTTTATATTTGGAAATAAATAAAAATCGTTGGGTGCCAAGTCAGGGCTGTACGGCGGATGACCCGTTAATTCCACATTTTGACCCTCCAAAAATAGAGTTGTTTCGCGTGACGTATGACAGCTGGCATTGTCATGATGAAGAATGATTCTTCGTCGCTGGTTAGTTTTACGAATTTGTTCAAATACTTCCGGTAAGCAAATGGTCGTGTACCACTCTGAATTAACCGTTCTACCGTTTTCTAGTGGCACTGTAGCTACATGGCCATTAATACCGAAGAAGCAGGCCACCATTTGTTTCAATGTACTTTTTGCACGAGTAACTTTCGTAGGGTTCGGCTCATTTTGAAACACCCATACCGTTGATTGTTGCTTCGTTTCGGGATCGTATGCATAGATCCAGGATTCGTCACCTGTATAGATGTTATAAACGGCTTTTGAGTCACCACGGTTATATTTTTTTAACATTTTATTGCACCATTCGACGCGAGCATCTTTTTGCTCTTTTGTTAAGTTGTGGGGTATCCAACGCGAACAAATTTTTTTTACAGCCAAATAATTATGTAATATGCTATTAATGCTGGTCATAGAAATACCCAGAGTCGCCTCTATCTCGCGGTACGTAACATGTCGGTCGTCCATTATAAGTTTTCGCACAGCCTCGATATTTTGTTGTACAACGACCGATTTCGGGCGACCTGCCTTAACTTCGTCCGTAAGCATACTACGTCCACGATTGAACTCACTAAACCAGTGATACACAGTAGTTTTAGATGGGGCTTCATCACCAAAAGTTGAAGTTAGTTGATCTATGCACTGTTGTTGCGTTAAACCACGCCGAAAATCATAATAAATCATAGCACGAATATTTTCACGAGTGAGTTCCATTCTTGCTGCGAGATGACATTTAAAACCCGTCAAAAACAAAACACGAGCGTTAATAAGAAAGAAAAAATATACCGGCCAGTACTTAAAAACGTTCAAATTTTACCATGGAGGTCAAATATGCTATTTAAGAAGATTGTAATCCCGGTTTCCGGATATGTAAATAGCAGCCCTCGTATAAGTATGTTATTTTTATGGTTTATTTATGTATTTTTAGTTAGTTTTTAATATTTATTTTGAAATTAGTACGCGTTTCTGTAGGAGCAAATTACACACCAACGTGTGTAATTTGCTCTCTTTACTTTAAATTCTTTATGCTACCTGTTATTTTAAATTAATTATTAATTTTCTGCTATACAAAGTTTGTCAGGGAGAGATCGCTTTTTAGCGATAAGACCGCCCGTTGTTACCTTATTTTAAGTTTATTGTAAAAAAATATTTTTATTATTCCTGTATTTTTGGTGCAATAAAGAATATTTATTTACTTACTTACTTACTTAATATAGAAAGCATTCGCGCTACCTCATAGACTAAGCATAATAGGTATAGACGGAGCAATAATACTAAGACCGAACGGGATGGACAGAGAATGCGCTATATCGTGGCTCATTTGTCATAGCCTCACATTGTAATTATTGCTTACTACTAAAAGGGTACAATATTAAAATGTGTTACCCTCCACCGCTTTTTGGAGGGCAACAACGAAACCGACTAAATTATATAGGGTAGTTATGGTGTGCTATTAGATATCTTGAAACGTGTTTTCAAATTAGTCGCATTGCGTGTATTCTGTCCTTCTTGGGCACACGCGTGGTTCAACTACAAAGTTATACTTGCTTTCAGAGTGTTGCCTAAGGCTGGCAGACAAAGCATGTTAAAGGAAGAACCTTGAAATTTGAAAACCACAGCCAAATAGCACTAGACCCTACTCATAGTGTTGTGTTCCTACTGGTGAGTATGTTTGCCAAAGAGCTCAAAGAGGACCCAGTGTGTTGACGATGGGTGACTCTCTTGTTCCTTTCGCCGTCAACACAGTGAATCCTCCTTTTTGGAAAGAGTCGGCAACGCGAATGTGACACCTTTGGACTTGCAGGCGGCCATAGTCTACGGTAGCTGCTTTGCCACCGTCGTAGTATAAAAAAAATGGAACTTAGCTCAACGTCGCGGGGGGTGAAAAACGGTTGAAAGTTTCATCGACTTTTTCACAGACAATCAGTTAGCTTCACTCCTATAACTTTTGCCATACATGTAGCACTGCAGTGAGTAAACCGACTGCATCCGATACCTAGTACTTACTGCTGCAGTTCGAAAATCCTGTTTCATTTCTGTCTGTCCGCCGGTATATACCGATGTCTGCCATCGGCATTCATCAATAAACAGCATTTGGCAACGACGGCTAAAATGAACCTGTACATCTCATGTCTTGGCATTGCTTTGCAGGCTCAATATGTAATGTACGTACTGTATGTACGTAGATAAATAAGTCACTTCATGCTACATAAACAAGAAGTAAAATAGGAATGCACAAGGCGAGATTATCCGTAATTCAGATCTCTTCCATCTAACATATGTGAAAAAAAACCTAAAGGAGAGAATACGAAAAAGTAACTAAAATCTAAAATCTAAAAATGTTTGAAATGCTAGACGACTTAAGTAAATTTTACAATTAACAATAGCAACAGAGTCAGATATCATAGATCAGGATGTTGATTACTATTTTGCATTAGGTACTGTCTTACATCTATTACATTCTACAAAATCTATTACACGACATGCCTAGAGCGATCAATACCCGTAAACCGCCTAGCATCAGATACCCAAGGCTACAGAATTCACCACGTACGGCGCACAATGTCCTGGCAGTCTTTTGTTTAGCGATGGATGCCTAACAAGCGTGCCCATTCATTTACACGCCTTTATCCGTGAAGAGCGTTCATTCGGCTGCAGTAATGAGAGTCCTACGAAACAACTAGACTTACCCCCTTATTCCTGTTTCTAGCAGCAAACACAACTGTCTATGTGACAGATAAGGTCAAAACATCAATTAACTAAACGTCAGGCCTCAGCTGACGTTTAGTTTCCTATTTAAACAAAAAAGGGTGTGTTAGGAAAGCAATAGTCAGTGGAATAACCCGAAAAGTCATTGTGCTTTAGTCGGTTTGTCTCTGCCTCCTTTTGCTGCTTAGCCTTATGCAACAGCATTGTAGTTGCAGAAATATCCAGGATCGTACCTTTACAATAGAAAATATTAAAAGGAAAGTAGCAGTGGAGTACGTGAAACTGCTCAGTATTGCTGCAGAAATATCAACAATATTTTAATTACAACATTTTATGGCTTACGAGTTGTAGTGTGGTGGCAAAAGTGACTCCTTTTGGCTGATTTCAAATATATTATCACGACAAGAATTAGTCGCGAGCTATTAAAAAAAAGGACGATACGCGCTGTACAGACTTCTACTTTACATTGCATAGGGAAAACAAATCGACGAATATTGATTGAATAGGAGCTATGACTGCGTTTTTTCAACCAAATTTCAAAGAAAATAATCCTCATATTTCGTGTCCCAGTGACCCGGATAGGCAAACCGTAAAAGACAACTCGTACCCTTCAACCAGAGACAAGTAAGTAATATAAATAACCTGTTTATCTTGATATCGTTTTTTGTTTGTAGATGCCGACACTACATTCAGTAAGTCATCTGATAGATTTTGGTTAGTCATAAAATAAATAAATGTATGTACCCTTTACGGTATTATGGCGTTTAGATGGCGTTCAACTATTAAGTGCATCTCCATCAAGTGCCTTGCAAAAAATAATGATACTATGGACAGCGATACGACTAAATACCTGCATTTCAAGTATTTCACTTCGACGTGACTTCTACATTCTCGTTGCAGTGTAAAATAAAGAAGATTTATGACTTCTTAACGGCCGCCTAGCCTAGTCGGTATTAGTGACCCTGCTTGATGTTCCTGACGACTACTGCTGCTCTCCTCAACTCCGTGCTCACAGCTTCACCGCAGTGTGATGCGTTTATGGACATTGTGGCGCGACTAATAACTGTATGGAAGAGAGTGCTAGAGAGGTGGATATGTAAATGAAAAAAAAAAAAAAAAACGGATGTAAGTTTATCGCAATCTGCTATTACTGTCCTGGTTATGCTCTCGCACGCTTGAATATCGAAACTGGAGACTTATAGTCTCTATTAATCACTTGTCTCTGCCCCGCTCCCAGCTCTCAGCTGAGGTCGCGTTTAGCGTCATTCAATTTGCTCGTGAATCCAAGTACAAAGGCGTTAAAATCCGTCCCGTGACTTCCAGTAATGGGTTGATGGACGTGTCATAGCATAATAATATTATTACAGTGTAACCCTCACAACAGGGTAACAGCTCCAACTAAAAATATCTTTAACAAAGTTTTTGACAATCCTGAGCCTCAAGCGCAAGCCTCTGCCGAGACTGAAAAAAATGGTTCTTTGGTAGCATTGGTTTACCCAAAAATTACCATGTTGGAATCATTGATATATACAAAAACCGGCCAAGAGCGTGTCGGGCCACGCTCAGTGTAGGGTCCCGTAGTTTTCTGTCCGTCACAGTAAGTGTCCCCACTAAGAGTTTTTGTAAGCACGTCATTTCATTGTGATTTTGTAGAAATTACAGGTACAATAAACACCAGCTACGGTTAAAACAAACTTAGTTCAGAAATTATTTTGTAATTTTTTTTTCAAAAACTATTCAATCTATCAAGTTCAAAATAATTTTCCTTGAAAGTTTTTATAAAGTTCTACTTTTGAGATTTTTTTCATATTTTTAAAACTTTTGGTTCAAAAGTTAGAGAGGGGGACACATTTTTTTTTACTTCTGGAGCGATTATTTCCGAAAATATTTACATTATCAAAAAATGATTTTACTAAACCCCTATTTATTTTTAAATACCTATCCAACAATATATCACACGGTAGGGTTGAAATGAAAAAAAAAATCACTCCCCACTTTACGTATAGGGGAGGTACCCTAATAAAACATTTTTTTCCACTTTTTATTTTACCACTTTGTCGGCGTGATTGATATACATACTAGTACAAAGTTTCAGCTTTCTAGTGCTAACGGTCACTGAGATTATCCGCGGACGGACGGACGGACGGGTAGACATGGCGAAACTATAAGGGTTCCTAGTTGACTACGGAACCCTAAAAAGCTCCCTTTTTAGGGATATGGTACTAATAGACGCTCGATTCTGTGCCATCAAATATAGGTTCTGGCACCTATATTGAATTACTCGTGTGGCAGAGTCTCTCAGTCACACTTTGTGCAATGCGCAAAATATGAAGGTCTCCCTTGCATACCCGTGTTAACTATATAGGTTTATCTCTTTTGTCCATGATACACATAAATTATAGCGGTGTGTACTGTGTGTAGCATTTTACAACGGTGTAGGTGCAGGACCACATTTCAGTTTTGTTTACTATGAACGACACTCATATTCCTTTTTGTTTATGTCTATGGTTGGAATATATTTATTTAATTAATGGGCCACAAGATTTTAAAGATATTATGCTGTATTATACTTAAAGTTACAAAATACGCTTAGCAGGACCCAGTAGGTACTTGCGGTGTTACTGGCAGTCACGTAAACAACCATAGAAATTTCTATAGAAACATCCATACAAGGTAGCACGTTTTCATTGTCCTAGAGTGTATTATTGTATGTATAGGTAGCAAGATCGAACCCGGCGTCAAAGCAGACCAAGAAAACGCCAGAGAATAGATCATGCCGCCTTTTGTGTTGACTGGTGAGAAACTGCTTAAGACCGGGTTAAGTGGAAGAAGGATATAGCTAGCTTTGTCCAATGGGACACTCTTGGTATTTAAATAACTAAATAAATAATTCTTCAGAAGACGCCTGCTTTGCCTAAAGCGGAGCCTTAAATGCTAGGTTATAAGTAAAATATTGAAATTAAGTCATTTTGTAAGGAACAAAATACAGTCTACCGTTTCCACTCTCCTTGAGTGTAGCTTTTACGGTCGTTGAAATGTTTCCATAAATGTCATCAGACTTGTTTGCATCACAACGACGTCGCTCGAAGTTTATGACGTCAGTAACGACGTCAATATCGTTTACAATGAGAGATCTTAAGAAAGCCTACTCTTAACGAGTGTTTGTATAACGAAAGTTTCCTGATGGTGTGACCCCTTATAAATCCCTACTAAGGTTATAAATACGAAAGTTTGTTTATTTGACACACAGGTAGATTCACTCGACGATATTCACTCCCTAAGAAGGCAGGTACGGCATTACCGAGCGAAAGTAGCGGGGTTTGGCAATTTCACGGCCTTTATCATGTAAATTTGTTTGCTAGACGCATTTCAAAATCACCTCAACAAAATGCACTAAGAGAAATGATTTGTTCCCGATTCGTCGTATTCCTGATTGGTCGGATTCCTGATTGGTCGGATGCCTGATTCGTCGTATTCCCGTTTTGTCGGAATTATTTATATAATATCATTACAAATATTAGACCATTATTTATTCGCCTTCCCGAAGAGCAGTTATACAGTCAGCAGCAGAAGTAGCTAAGCGGGTGAGGTGTTCACAATGAAGTCAACACGCTTTTATTGTCTAGAGAATAAAAACGCGTGTAGATCATTGTAAACACCTCAACCGCTTAGCCACTTTAGAGTTTTGTATATATTTAAACTTTCTTGCAAATAAAAATATGCAATTAGCGGACTTAATGCCTCAAGGCATTCTCTACCAGTCAACCACTGGGCCAAAAAGAGATGATTATTTGGTGCAGGCTTAAAGAAAGAGAATGGTAAAACAAAACCATAGTTCACCAAATACTTGTTAATATGCAAATTAGTACGTACAAAGTATGTAGCGAAAACGTCTTGCTAAATAATTTCGTGTTGACACTTAAGAAAATAACTTTTGAGATGGAAAAGTCTCAAGGAGTTGGAACGTTATATTCTAAAGAGGTAAGTTACCTATCTGTTTATTATCTATTACTGGCCACTTGTACGACGTCCACTTGAACAGCAACTTTTCATTTGTTTCTTTTCTGTCACACCATTGTTAATGAATATTAAGATTGTGAAAATATTGTCAATATCAGTTTTATTTGGCGATTTTCCTAAAAATGGATACTGACGAAACTAATAAAATGGTATTTATCGATAGTAAAAGAGCTAGCGGGAAGATCTTATTGCGGGGAGGCTATAGATACAACTTCGATAAGAAAAACAAAGGTGGTTCGACGAACTGGAGGTGCTGTAATAGATCTGTCTGCTCGACATCCATTACTTTAAATAAAGATGACAAGGTAATAAGAGAGTCGAAACACATGTGCAAGCCAGAATTTATGAAGAGGGAAGTCGAGGGTCACGTTAATGATTTGAAACGCAAGGTGTGTGGCAGCATGGAGCCAGTCCCAAAAATTTTTGAACAATCTGTGCAAGATTTTGTTGAAAATTGTGATGGAGAATTTGATTTTACGCTCATCCCGGAGTGGAAGAAACTGAAAACGACTTTGTATAATGCACGAAACAAGTCACTAGGCGTCGAAAAGTGCACATTTCAACATTTTAGTGAAGTTGTCATTCCATTGAAGCTGTCAGACGATTTCCTGATTTGCAACGACGGCGATGTTGATAAGATATTGATATTTGCTTCCCCCTCTGCTGTAGATATATTGGCGAAATGCACTGAATATTTCGGAGACGGTACCTTTAAGGCGGCACCGCCTCCGTTTTTACAAATATATACGATGCAAGTTAATTTGACCAACAATGCAGATAGCTCATGTTTTGTACCCGTAGTGTATGCCCTTCTACCTAACAAGGAAGAAAATACTTATAAGCGGTTATTTTCATTATTAAAGCATGAATTCTCTCAAGAAATCGCAAAGTTCAAATGCGATTTTGAAATTGCCGCCATTAATGGGTTGAAAGCAGTACACCAGGACGTTGTGGTAACAGGATGTTATTTTCATTATCAAAAAGCTCTGTGGAAGAAATCGAAGGAGTTAGGTTTAATTGACGACGAAGAAGGCAGAATCTATACAAAGATATGTACGCGGCTCGCGTTATTACCAAAGGAAGATATACCAGCCGCATATTTGGAAATATCTGAATCCATCCCCGACCGTTCCGTGATAACTCCATTCCACAATTACTTTTTAAATTTCTGGATGCGAAAAATTACCGGATCAATGTTTTCGGTCAGTGAAGAAGAATTCAGAACAAACAATGCGGTTGAGGGATGGAATAACCGGTTGAATCATAGAATCCCTGCGAAACCTTCCCTTTTTAGATTTATCGAACTACTGCGAGTCGAAGCACAACATCAAGACATCAAGATTAGAAAAATGCAGTTACACTGTCCGAGTGTAATAAAATCTCGTCGAGCAAAAGATGTTCAAAAATATCACCAAGAACGGGAAATAGTCAATGATTTTATTGATAAAAAAATCACAGTCATTGAATGTTTAAATAGGCTTTGTTTAGTAATATAACTAATAAAATACCAATATAGGTTTAATACACGCTTTTATTGTAAAAAAATCCTTTTTATTTATAAAACGTAAGTAAAGCCGTGGTAAATGAATAGTTTCATTCTATAATAAAAATGCGACGAATCAGGAATACGACCAATCTGGAATCCGACCAATATGGAATACGACGAATCGGGAACAAATCAGAGAAATGTTAACACTGTTGAAACATGTAAAGAATATCATTATAATAACTCGTATTACCTAGGCGTAGATGCTGCAAAATGGTTGTGCATTGAATATAAATTCCAGTCTCAAAGGTTAGAATCGTTAGCTTTGCTTGTTTCTGTTCATATTTGCGTTTAGAAATGGAAAACCTTATTTTAAAAGTGAGTAGCGTTTTAAGTTTATTTTTATACAAACTGTCACTTTCTTCCTCCCATATTTCTGTTGGGAGTGAATTGTATAATTTGGCCCCTATGACATCGAGAAACTTCCGAGACTTGTCGAGTCTACGTTCAGGGACTATTAAAAGGCTACGAGTACTTCTGTTGTAGGCGTAAATAATAATTGAAAACTGGCTGATAATTGGTTATGAATGACTTACATTTATTGTTATTGTATTACAAAAAACAGCCGACACTTAACGTAAGTACATTTAATTTTGAGATTCTATTAAATAAAACATTTAAGAATAATAAGATTAATCACAAATAAAAAAACAGTCAGAAAATAAGTGAAAAATATAAGCCTTTTCTTTGATATCCAGTACTTTAGCAAACCAAGTTAAAGAGATCCAATTTAGCAAAGAGGCGGATAATATATGGGGCATTCAGGCCTAAAAAGCCTAGCGTAATAGTACAAAATATTTTATGAAAACAAAGGGCTACATTCCGTGACCTTTTCTGGCCGGAATGGTAATCAGCCGCGGGTAGTTTGATGTGGTTTGGAGCGTCCGGAAGATCGTGTAAGCGGGGCTTTACAGGGATGAACTTGGAATGGAAATGTGATGTGGGGTATTAGAGTTTTACATGTTAGGCGGTTGCTTTAGTCATACCTACTCATAAAAAAATGTATTAACTCTCTACATCTACCGCTTTCCGTCTTGCTTCATCATCATCGGCCTTTGCGTCTATTGCAGACGATTTAAACAGGAACACTGTGGAGACAACGCCTTTGGTGGATATAAAGACCGATACGGGAACGACACGATTTTTCACATTTTTGTCAGAAAAAGTTGACGTCAGAGGCTCCAACATCGGTATGCTGCCGGTGCCTGCGCAATCTTTTTTCAACCAATAACTCCAACCAGGTCTCATCACAGAAGGTTCTACCTTCCACGACACTTGCACGCCATTCCTTCCTGTCATCAGCGAGCGTTTCCCAGACTTGATGGTCGTATTGCTTAACAGCATTGATATCCCAACTTGATGTATGGTCTCAGTAAGCAGTCAGCGCCACATTTGGTGGCGCGTTAAGCGTTGTGTTGAGCTTCCAAGAGATTTGAACAGCGTCCATTTAGGTTAGTCCCAAACATTTGCATTTTTTTAACACTGACGCGGCGCTGCCCAAAAAATAATCAGCGTACATCGTTATCGCAGGAGCAAAAACAAATCTTTTGAAGAACAAATATAACAAACTGTCTATTTATTACAATCAGCATATTCTGCCCACACATCTTAAGCCTCTAATAAGTTCTTTATATCTAGCACAAGCTCGTCTTGCTACTTTTTGTACTTCCGTTGAAGTGCGTTTTTTCGAATTTAATTTATGTCGTTTCATAGAAGATTTTTTTATGTTGGTTGAATTTTTTATGATAAAATAGTTCGCGAGTCTAAAATAATCCTTTATCTATAAGTTCACACAAATCGATCACGAATGAGAAATATGTTAAATAACAGGTGACTGAAGAGGTTGTCGTTACGATTGCGTGACTAATCTTTTTGAGTATGTATTATAATCAAGTCGAATACGGAGAAGATATTAGAAAAAACATTGATATTTTTTTTAATTCATGGGTACAAACGTTTTTCTATACTAGTGTCATTTCTGTTATTTCTTATTTATTTATCCCGCGATAACGACGTATGATGATCAGTAACAATGCAATACCACACGTTACCGTTACTGATTAAATACTTACTTGAACTTGGTCTGTCTAATTTTGTTTAACACTGCTTACCTGAAAAAATACGAGTAAATACGTTAATTAAGATAGTTACAATGTTAAAGAAACTTTTTGAAACTTTTAGTTAGGTTCTACTTTATCTTTTCATGACTGACCGATTTCTCTCAGTGTCTTAAAGGTTAGCTCGAAGAGATCCCTTACATCGATAAGTTCGCCTTTGTACCCACTCACTATATTGTTGTTGGTCATTTACTTGTTTTGTGCAATAAAGTGTTTTACTACTACTACTACTTTAAGCCATAAAGTACTTTAATAATAACGAATCCGTATAGGACAAGATTTTTGGAGTAAAACTTGTTACATAACAAACAAAATAATAATAGATTTAACTAGTTCGTAGTAGACCATAATAAACTCTTACAAGCCGTTTCAGTAAAAAGACAAACCTTCCACATCGAAAAATATGACACTCTCGTGCTGACTTCAACACGTTTATTGTCAAAGTTACTCTATTGTTTTATTCAGTACAACTTACAATACGGTATATATTGTTAAATATATTCCTGTTATCAAAACATGCAACGTCAGTCTATATAAAGAGGTGATGGGCTTGGGAATCGATGACAATAATAAGAAAGTGCAAGCGTAAGTCAGTCTTCATATTTTTAAATGTAATTATCAGTGGAAAGCATAATTTATTTACTTTGGTTGGACTCAGAAGAGAGAAAAGCTTAATGATTCCAGGTTAGTTAATTTACTACTTTTTTGTACTTTGGTACTAGTTATACGTAAGTTCTAGTACACAGGCATTGTGTTTAAATAAAAACATTAAGTATCTGATATTATATCTGACAAAAAAAAACTTATACCTCAAGATCTGTAATACAAAATGTGTGCATATATTCTTAAAAAATCGAAATAACCCTTACAACTAATTAAGTACATAAATAATGCTTTATCGTATAATTATCTTTGGCAGAAATAAATACTTATTGTGATCTTTTTCATTCTTTTTTTTTCTTATACTTTCATTAAAACAATGGTATTTTTTTTGTGTATGTCCTTCTACATATTTTATTTTTTATTTATCTTAATAATATTTTACTTAATCACCTTCCGTTGGGTTGAACAGTGTACCTACCTAACCCAATTTTACAGCATTATTAATTGCATTGATTAAAACTCAATTTTAATATACCCAACGACCGACGTATCACTTTTAATAACATATTGTTCGTTTTAGATTGATTGCAGTATGTGGCAACTGCTGACAATTGCGACCGTAGTGTCGGTCGCTCGTGGTGGTCAAGAAGTCGGATACAAGCAAGACTGGTGGGAGACTGCTCTCATATACCAGATATACATCCGTTCGTTTCTGGACACCAATGGCGACGGTATTGGGGATTTAAGAGGTAAAAGACTTTAAAACCAATTTCATAGTACGTCGGTATTTTTGTTTCTGTCGTATGCCCTTCGATTTTTTGAAGACGCCTGACCGATTTCCAAATAGGTTTTTGTTGGAAGGTAATAATTTACAGGTATTTTCATCATCCCAGAACCTGGTCCTTAAGAAATTGAGAGAAGTGGTCAAATAGTATGAGCACACCTATAGTGATTTAGGTTTTTTTTTTGTGTAACACGTTAATTTGATCCTCTTGGCATTTAAGAAAATAGAGCTCTAGATGAAAACAATGGAATTTTAACTACCATCATTTACTTGTATTTTTTGAAAAAAAAATCGAAATGATACTAAACATAACATATAAGGTATGTAAAATACTAAACAAAACACTTAAGGTATGTCCTGCTTAAGGAATGTAAACCCTGTAAAAACGTTTATAGAAATGACTGGTACACAATACTTATATTGAAAAAAATCCATTTGCATTCCAATAATCCCGCTTAATTACCTACTCCTAAGTATCCACTTACACTAATAATGACGATCATTTCAAGGCATTATAACCCGTTTGAGCCACCTAAAGGAGCTGAATATCGATGCGATATGTTTATCACCAATCTTCAAGTCACCACTAAACGATTTTGGTTTCGACGTGTCGGATTACTACTCTATCCACCCCGACTACGGAACCAACGAAGACTTCGAGAATCTTTTGAAAGAAGCCCAAAAACAGAGTAAGTTGTTTATTCCTGTAAAGTTACTCATATAATACTTGATTATGGAAAGAACAGGTTGTTGTATCACGATGGTGATATAACAATCTGTGAAAAAACTAGCTCATTAAAAACCTTTAAGCGTAGTCATAATAAATGTTTATTAATAGTTAACTGGTGAAAACGCCTTTTCTTCCCAAACTAAAATAATGCCAAAAATATGTCATTATACTTCAAAACATTATACTTCGTTTTTAGGGTTCCGTACCTCGAAAGGAAAAAACGGAACCCTTATAGGATCACTTTGTTGTCCGTCTGTCTGTCTGTCTGTCTGTCAAGACCATTTTTCTCAGGAACGCGTGGAGGTATCAAGCTGAAATTTATATCAAATACTCAGGTCTATTGTTCCTTGGAGCTGTGAAAAAATCTAACTTAAAAGCCAACGCAATCAAAAGATACAGTCGTTTATGCTGCAAATTTTAGAGTTTTCCGGCACTCGCAAAACCTACGGGGTACTTCCCGTGAACTTAGAAACTTGAAATTCGGCACGAAGAACGTCATATAGCATAGACAATGGAAAAATTAGAAAAAGTAGATTTTTTTGTAAAATCATACAAAAAAATATTTTTTTAAATTTTAAACTTACTACCTTTTTCCTCGTAAACACGTGGAGGTATTAAATTAAAATTCATGTCAAATACTCAGGGCTATAGGACCTTTCAGATGTAGTAAAACCAAACTTTTATGTCAACGAAATCAAAAGAAATAGCAATCTAAGTCGCATATTTTGAAACTGAGTACTCGCAAGAAACTCAAAACTTAAAGGGTACTTCCCGTAAACTCACTTGAAACTTGGCACGAAGAAACTTCATATAGCACAGACAAAGTAAAAATTACGAAAAGTAGACATTTTTAGTAAAATCATACAACAAAATATTTTTTAAAATTTTAAACTTACTACCTTTTTCCTCGTGAACGCGTAGAGGTATTAAATTGATAATCATATCAAATACTCAGGTCTATAATACCTTTAAGCTGTAACAAAATCAATTTTCTATGTCAATGCAATGGGTGAACTTTTACTTATATACCTAGAGGTTTGTACGGAACCCTCGGTGCGCGAGTCCGACTCGCACTTGGTCGGTGTTTTTTTTTAGATTAGAAAAATCGTGCGATTTTTGGGAAAATGATTTTTAAAATTCGCCATTTTGCATTTTATTGGCGTGACACTAATAATGTAAAAAAAGTAGTCTCATTTAAATTTTTCCTTGATACGGCTGAGAAAAATAAAGATACATTGGCGAAATCGACCGTTATTTTTCTAATCTGAAAAAAGAGGTATAAATTAACAATAGAACACGAAACTGTAAAGTAAATAACGCTTATGGTTTTGGTTTTTTACGGCCAATAAGGCCATTACGGGAAGGCAAAACTGTCCACAAACATAAGTGAATATCAGCTGCGGTTCCGTTGGTGGTTTAGAAACTGTATGCTATCATCTTCAGCCGCAAAGCAGTAGCTAATTTTCAATCCTGACGCAATTACTATTTTTTCTGGGTTTGTATGGTCATCGTTTCTCAACCCACCAACGGGGCGGAAGCTGACATTCCCGATGATTCATTATACATTGTCTTTAAACAATGCTGCCTTGCAGTCCATTTGTCCTGATCTAAGTAGACACAAATTCCGGTAATCGAACGAGCGAGTTCAGCGAAGCGAAGTTCTTACAGACAACTTTGGACACAACATACTTAACTGTCAGCTGGGTACTGGGACGCCCATGCATTTCAATGGCTTTTTGATTTTGAATGTTTGTTTCGCGATAAATTTAGTAACAGTTTTCTGATCTACATGAAATTTGAATTATTAGGGGCAAGAATCGCGAGGTCTTAGTTCTCGGTGGACTACTAGTTACTTAATTTGTAGCATGATGAAATTATTTCAGATATCAAAGTAATCATGGACTTTATACCTAACCACACCAGTAACGAAAGTGACTGGTTCCAAAAATCATCGGGAAAGGACGAGTATTACAGCGATTGGTATATCTGGGGGGCAGGCTACTTGGACGGCGTGGGCAAACGTAGTCCTCCGAACAACTGGGTATACTATGCTGTATCTACAGTCTTGATGAGTATAGTAGAGGTAGCTTAATTAAGATTGTAGGGCAGACAGGAATAGAAACTTCTCCTTCTTAGGGGGTGAATTTTGAAAAATCCTTTCTTAGTGCATCCCTAGACCTTATAAGAAACCAACGGCCAAATTTGGAATTTATAGAACCAGTGGTTTGGGCTGTACGTTGATATGACAGCCAGTCAGTCAGTTTCTTCTTTTATATATTTATAGATAGAAGATAAACAATGATTTAACTGTTCAGGTAAGCATGTTCGGGAAAAGTGCTTGGGAGTTCTCTCAGCACAGAGGACAATATTATCTGCATCAGTTTGGAAAAACTCAGCCAGATCTAAACTACCGAAACCCTGTCGTTATCGATGAGATGAAGGTAAAAAAAATATTACAATTTTTAGGTAAGTAAATTGTAGCTTTGCACTTTTTGAATTACCCTTTCTAAAATCTTAGTTAGTTATTAAATCAAATACAAACATTAAAAACATTGAAAAAAAACTTAGCTCTGCAGGCGTCAGGTTCTGGTAGTAAAGTCAGGTTGTAACTTATAACATTAAATAAACAGGTCTAATGCGAACTACATAAATTTACCTTGAGTAGGTTTTACTGATATGGTCATTGAAATCCAGTACTTGAAATCAAGAAACGGCCTAGGAATTTTAATAGGCAAATCCTTATTTTCCAAATTGGGGACCGGTGATCCAGAAGTCAAAGCAACGGGATATATTATAATCTTCGGATCTGTTCGAATGTTGTATGTTGGACCGCTGGCAATAGTTAACATAAGTGAAGTACGTAGTTCACGAAGCATACTGCCCCCCCCCCCCCCAACTTCCTGATATTCGTCAGGTTATCAAACAAATAAAACCGGTATAACTATATGTACGTGTTGACATTTGCTGAGACTTTAATTTTTCGCGAAAATGACCAGTATTTTTTTTGTAGAAACGTTGGAACTCAAGGTAAAGTATTTATTTATTTGACGTTAGACCCATTTAATGTTATTTAATATGTGTACTAAACGCGATGGTTTTAAATGTTAGGTTTTACCTCAATGTATCTGTATATCAATTTTTTAAAATATTAAAGTGGGAGGTAACGAGAAGCTTATTCTAACTGCATTGAAACTATTACCCTACGTTTAATATACGATACGTAAGTATTATACTAAAACCAGTAACATGGTTAATGTAGATGTAATGCAATTGCCTAAGTTAGATGTGAAACAAAATTTGATTTTTACAGAATATAATCAAATTTTGGCTAGAAAAAGGGGTAGCAGGGATGAAAATGAGCTCCGTAAACCATTTGGTTGAAGTAGACAAAGATGGATTTGGTGGAAGATATCCTGACGAACCCAAATCTGGCAAAGTGGGAATTGAAAAAGACGACTATAAATATCTGAACCACATTTATACTAAAGATTTGAAAGAATCTGGTGATATAATATCGCAGTTTAGAGAGGTGTTCGATGGCATAACTTTAAGGGATAAAGTTACCAGGTATGTGATATTTTTGTAATAGCACGATAAGAACTGTATGCGATACAAATAATGTTCTACTATAAAGAGTAATAACGAATAAGTTACCATTACTTAGTACTTTCTAAAACTACTGTTAATCATAAAGAAGCGTCTGACGTCTGGGAAATCTATGCGTAAACAACATTCAGAAGGATACTGGTCACTGAAGCTCAAGAGTTGAACACGTACACGGCCTATACTCAGTAATGAGCGATGACATTATATGATGATAGTGGTGAAAGATTGTGGAGGAAAGAGACGTTCCCTTTTTGAGTAGGATGGTCATATTATGTAATTATACGAGTAGATCTATAGTAAATAATAGCCAGGATGTAATCATCTCCAAAAGCATGTACGTACTTAGTTTAAATTAACGTTAATTCCATACAGGGTATTGATGACCGAATCGTCAACAGCAAACATTAAGAATTTGGTTAGATATTACGGAGAATGCACTAATCTTGGCGCCCAGATTCCGGTGAATTTTGCTCTTATGGACGATTTTCGCAAAGATTCGGATGCCAGAGATTTGAAGTTTATCATTGACCGCTGGTTGACGTACAAACCCCTAGAGAAACCAGCCAACTGGATGGTGAGTGGATCATTCTTCGATGTTTATGACTGTCAGAAATGAATTTTGTAGACTCAACGGTAGGCCAGTCATTAGGGCATATTGCCTTGCAAAAGTAAGGATAATGGGTGGTGTAGCATGACGCTACGTCTATCGTACGACATCTGTCGACTTTCTTCAGAACTTCCGTGTCTAAGGAAGGTCTAAGGCTAAGTCGCGGTTGATATATAAAAAAAGCGTACATTGTGATTCACGGCATTACGGGTAGATGGCGCCTATATCAGTCCGCATTTTGTAATACGACTGGCTGTTATAAATTGAGATAATATTCGCGCTAATTTTGACTATGAATTTTTGAGGTATTCCAGATTGTCAAAAAAAGGAAAAAGTTGATTTTGATTGAGTGTGTCAGATCGACGGGGAGATTTCGAAAGAAAAAAAACATATTCTGGTTTAGTCTGAGGGTTTTGCTATAATTCGCTTAGTAGCATCGTGTTGAAATGCGAGTTATTTCTCTAGATTTATTATCCATAATTTTTGCTTTCAAACATGATGTAGCAAGTGATAATCTGATAATACATTATTAATACATTCAAAATCTATATCAACGACTGGATTAAAGTAGTATCAAATTCATCTTGTATCTTTTATAAGGCTTAAGATTAGAACAGTCAGAGGAATGAAGAGATTTGACGTTTAATTAAAATTTTATTAACGTTGACATATTTTATGTTTTTATAGTTATAGAGCTCTTAAGCATTCACCATTGCACTAGCCAATTTACCATTTTAAACAAAATCATTCTGATAATATGCGACATGTTTTGTTTTTGTAGCAATTATTTAATTCATAATAGGTCCTTATGATCCGCCCCTTTCTCACTTTTTGAACATTCTTAATTGTATGATTATAATGTAAAAAAATCGTATTACAGAGCGGGAACCAGGACCACGCTAGAGTAGCCTCGCGCTTCAGACCGGAGCTAGTGGATGCTTTCAATATGCTTGTTCTCTTACTTCCCGGAGTTGCGATTACATACATGGTAATAAATGCTTACATATCTTATTTCTTATGTATATGAATCTACCTTACTTCATAGTCGTACCTATACTTACTTCTTCAGGCCTGTTATTATATTTTACAATTTTAAGGGAGAAGAAATAGGAATGGAGAATGGAAATGTGGTTTGGGACGAAACTAGAGATCCCCGTGCTTGCAATACGGATGACCCTGTCAACTTCGGTCAAGTATCAAGAGACGGTGCGCGAACACCGTACCAGTGGAGCAGCGACCGTACAGCTGGTACTTACAATCATTTCAAATACTAGTTATGGTAAAATTATATGCAATACTAAGTTTACCCGTAACGTTATGAGGACTGTAAATGCTTCGGTTTATTCTACTATTATCCAAGTTTAATTAATATGCATTGTAAAATTTCTGACTTTAGTATAAGATAAGCAGCTCAAAAATGTATAGGTATAGGAAAATTATTGTTATTGAAATTTGTAACGTCTATTCTGATCAATTCAGCCTGAATGATAATCATCATTCCGTAACATGAACATCGATCTGAAAGTTTTTAAACTTGGCATTTCAGGATTTACTAAGGGCCATGAGACCTGGCTCCCTATAGCTGAAGGGTACGAGACCATTAATGTTCATATCCAGGAATCAGCAGCCCAGTCACATTACCTAGTTTACAAGTTGCTCTCACTCCTTCGTAAACGTCCGGCTTTCCGAGCCGGCCGATTTGAGAGCAAAGCACTCACAAACGACGTGTACGCATTCAAGAGGTCCGTTATCAGCAATCATAATGATTAAGTTTGGTAAACTTAAAAATATACTCTCCCTGTTTATTGACATCTTTGGGGAGTATCCTATCAGTATCGTTACTTATCTGTGTAGGCAAAATCATTCATTTTATGAATCAATGATCATGACCGCGAATAAAGTTTATATTTGGACCCGGGGTATGTCCTTAAACTACGTCCGGACTTGGGTATGTCCTTAAACTACGCCAAAAAGAGAGGTATGGGCACTGCGAATGGCATCTCGCTAAGTGTGGTAGGGCACGTTCAGCGAATGTCATCGCTCAAATCTGGAGCAGAGCCCGACTGGGGAAGTACCTCCACCTTACAGAAAACCACAGCCAAATAGCACTAGACCCTACTCATAGTGTTGTGTTCCTGCTGGTGAGTAAGGTTGCCAAAGAGCTCAAAGAGGATCCAGTGTGTTGACGATGAGGGACCTTCTTGTTCCTTTAGCCGTCAACACAGTGAATCCTCCTTTTTGTTAAGGGTCGGCAACGCGCATGTGACTCCTTTGGAGATGCAGGCGTCCATAGGTTACGGTAGCTGCTTACCATCAGGCGGGCCGTATGCTTGTTTGCCACCGTCGTAGTATAAAAAAAAAAAAAAAAAAATATTTCTAGCGCAGAAGTAAAAATCGATATTCAAATTTGTCTGTTAATTTCTATTATCAACTTTCGACTACTTGAACATGACGCAATTTGTATTATTGCATGTGGTCTTTTTTATATTAATTTAATGTTATTTTTACAGATGGTACCAAGATGACACTTACGTAATAGTTATGAACGTTGGGCGAAGATACAATGTTGTTAATTTAACTACTTTTGACTTAGTGTTTGGTCAGTTGGAAGTTGAAGCTAGTAGTGTACTTTCATCAAGATCTGTCAAGTTAGTACATTTAATAATAATGAGAATTTTATATCAAATTTTTGGTTAATCGTATTCAATATGCGTAACCTTAAGAAATATATATATAATCATTATACCTTGAAAATATTAAACAATATACGTATTGAAATATTTCTTAAAAATTATGTAGGAAACCATATTTATTGTAATTGATTATTTACAAACTTCGATAAATGGAATAGCTTGCATCCGCTATTATTAAGTTTTGTTTTATTTCAGCGATATTGTTAATGCAAATTATGTGGATTTGGCTGCCGATGAAGCTTTGGTTTTACGGATGACGGTGTAAAGTTTAAGATCTACAAACCGTTGAGTATAACACCAAATAAATTTAGGAAGCTTTAAAGTAAAGGTAGTAAAGTAAAGGTAAGGTAGGTAATATTTTTCGTTAAAATCCTCCTGTTATTTACTTCAAACTACGTCGAGTTTCTAGTTATATCATTATGGAGCTGGCAAAAATGTTTTATGATCGGTAATTATGATTATTATTTAAAAGTATTATTTTAGGTGCATAATAAAATAAAGGGTTTCTTATTTAGTATATGTTTTATTTTAAAGATATTAACTACAAAGTTTAATTACATAAATTCTATGCAAGCACAAAGTGTTAGTAAAGATGAAACCCTTAACTACCTACGTCCTATTTCTGTCATATAAGTACCTACGTGAGGTAGTAGTAGTAGTAAAACACTTTATTGTACACGAAAACACAAAGAAAGACATATAACACAACATATACGTACAAAGGCGAACTTATCCCTCTTCTTCTCTTTTTATTCTTCTTTCTTTCTGTAGAGATCTTGGAGACCCCGACTAAATAGACGGAGTGTATTCTCATTTATTTCACATAGTTTTTAGCATTTAATCACAAAAAATATTGTAAAGTTCATTTACAGAATATTAATGAAATCCGGCTTATTTAAAAACAACTCGATTTTTTTTTGAAAAGCTTGTTTTTCTGGGATGGGACAATATCTAAAAATAGGAATATATTATAAATCTTTTTGTTATTACTTTCTCTTAATGGCGTATTATTTTTATAAAATTGCAGGCCTTCACAATACTTTTTTTTAAGTACTTCAACAGCTTAGTTTTATTTTCTTATGTATCTTGTTTTCTGCCAATAAATTGTTTTAACCGCAGTAATTCATAGTATAAAGTCTAGTTGTGTATCACTGTATTCATCATTTAGCATGTAATTATTATTTTAAGATACATATTATTGTGACCTTTCGATGATGGAAGTAAATGGAAACACTTTTTATAAAAAAAAGTGCTTTATTTCAAGCTATAGCAAAGATTATTAAGTAATCACACATACGTAACCACCTAGGCAAGGTTTCGGAGACCAGAAAGTTATAGTACTTAACCACCTAGGCAAGGTCACTGAGACCCACTGACAATATTTCATGCTCACCAAATTAACAGAGACAAGTCTGAGCGCCACAGAGGTCCGTGCAATGAACCCGCGTTAAGTTATTCACTATTTTGTATTTTAAAAGGTCTAAGAGACCTAAGTACGTGCCTAGGTGGTTAAGGGATATTCTAAATATAAAGTGCCAGTAACAACATTATATTTTAAAATAATTTGTATGAATGCGGTAACGGTAACAAACATTATGAAATAATTTAACGGTCTCCTAGCCCAGTCGGTAGTGACCCTGCCTACGAAGCAGGAGGTCCCGGGTTCGAATCCTGAGTTATGGATGTTTTCTTTATATTTAAGTATTTATCTTTTATGTATATCGTCGTCAAGTACCCATAACACAAGCCTTATTGAGGCCCACAGCCTAGGTAAATTTGTGTAAGATTGTCCTATATATTTATTATTATATAGATTATTAATTTCATAATAATATATTGTGTTTGGTAACTTAACCCAGACTTAGCAGAAGTGCTTCAAATTGACACATTTATCTGAATGATGACATAAAAAATCAAACCGTCTAGCGTATGAAGATAGCCCCCATTATCTTATTATATAAGTTGTTTGTATATTATGTTTATCAACCAATACGTGGCAAGCTGACTTTTAGAAATTTATCATAACATAGTTCAGTCAAAGATAAAATATATCAGAGATAGTGAAACACTTCAAGGGGGGTTAAAATCTTACACAGCTATATAAGCCACATGAATCCTGATACGACACAGTTCAAACCAATTTCGTTTCCATGAGAATTTGGAAAATGAAGACAATATTTCTGCTGCCATTTTTGGTTGCTCTATGTGCTAGCAATGCTATCGATAGAAAACACGATGCAGAACAAGATTGGTGGCAGACAACCATATTTTATCAAATTTATCCTCGCTCGTTTGCTGACAGTGATGGTGATGGTATCGGTGATCTAAACGGTATGATTATAAAAATTATTGGGTTTCAAATTATGATTAGTTCATTGGTCTTTCATGATCTAATATTATTTTACTTTAGGTATCACGTCAAAACTGGAATACTTCAACGAACTTGGTGTTGGGGCTATTTGGTTGTCACCTATGTTTCAATCGCCAATGTACGACTTTGGATACGATATCTCTGACTTCTACGCTGTTCATGATGAATATGGTACCATGGAAGACTTCGAAGCCCTCACGGCAAGGGCCAAAGAACTAGGTATGTAAGAAAATATATATTTAGTGTTTAGAGTTAAGCGATAACATTTGGAGAGTTCCTAAGAAGCTAAAACGATATTACCTGTTCTAGGAATTAAGGTCGTCTTAGATCTGGTGCCTAACCATACGTCTAATGAAAGTGTGTGGTTTGAAAAAGCTCTGCAAGGTGACGAAAAATACTATAACTACTTCATTTGGGAAGATGGAGTTATTGATGAGGATGGAAACATGCAACCACCAAATAACTGGGTAAGTATCTACGCATTATTTTAACACATACATCAATATGCTAAATGTTTATTGTTTTCGATGTAATATAATAACAATACTTTTATATATAAATATGGCTTTTACTCCTCGCCGGTTTTAGCGAGGTGAATTCTGTCAATGTCGAGGTGTACACTATGATTTTATAAACTTTAAAGTATATAAATACACTGAAAATAGATGTCATATACTTCAGAAAAAGTGACCAAACCCTCCGGTGTCCGAGGCCAGATTTGAACTGGCTTCAGCCGCGAAAGCTCACTTGGTCACCTTTTCTGAAGTATATGACATCTATTTTCAGTTTATATATAGTAGTGTAACTACCTACTTAAAAAAATTGCAAATCAAAAAATATTGAACAAAATAATTTGATTTGCTTCAAGATTTATATAAATACAAGCAACGTTGTTTGGTTGAGGCCTTGCTGATTGTAAGGTGATAGCCTCCCTACAAAGACGTGGGTGGCCTGGACCCCGGATAACTGTTTGTTGAAGTAAAGGGTGGTTACGCGCGTTTTTAGACTATTTTTTCATTCGCTGCACACTTTTTCGTTAGATCACCGAACAATAAGCTATCAATATTACACACTGAAAAACGTAAATCAGCAAAAAAACAAAACACTACTCTAAAGACGGCGCAGCCATCTTGAGCTCAAACGGAAATCCAAACATAATACTTGGTTTTCTGAGGATTTCCTTTTCATGTCGATTGTCAATGTCATGCCTGTCATAATTAGTGCGCATGCGTTCTATGCCATATGCACGGCCAAGACAAGTTTGGTCGGATAGACATGTTTGATTGTGATTTGTTCGTGTTTTATTGATATTTTACTTTTTGTATATAAGTTTATGTAGATATCTATAATCTTTGTTTATTTTAATTCTCTTTGTTTGCTTTTAGTTTTTATCTTTTTTTGTGTTACATTTCGTGAATTGTTTTCACTTGATGGTGTCATCGGAAGATCAGCGGTAACAGCCGCCAGCATCATGCTGAGATGAGGCCATTTCGTGGTACTTTCTCGTTTTTATGTCTTCTTTCTTTCTGTTTCGTTTATAGTTATGTATGTGTTTACGAATAAACTATTTCTATTCTATTGAATATTAACGTTATAATAGTAATAATTTGGCTAAAATGTGATTTACGGTTTCAGCTGAGCCACTTCCACGATAGCGCATGGGAGTATAAAGAAGAAGTTGGAAAATATTACTTGCACCAATTCGTTGTCGGTCAACCTGATCTGAACTACAGAAACCCCGATGTTGTTGATGAGATGAATGTAAGCTAAATAATAATTAATGAATATTTACTTTAAGAACGAGTAATTAACAAAGATATATCGAGTAATACAATTGGTTTTGTTTCAGAATGTCGTCCGTTTTTGGCTTGAAAAAGGGGTTGCCGGATTCAGAGTTGATGCTGTGAATTGCCTATTTGAGGTTGATAAAAATCTTTGGGGAGGCCAATATCCTGACGAACCACGATCAGGCGCTATTGGAGTGGAGTTAAATGACCACGCTTCGCTCGATCATATTTATACAAAGGACCAAAATGAAACTTATTACGTAGTTTATGATTGGAGAGATATCCTTGATGAATATAAGGCTATAGATGGATTGACCAGAGTAATGATGACTGAGGTGTACGCTAAGATCGAGTATGTTATTAAATATTACGGAGAAGGGGATAGAGAGGGCGCTCAAATGCCTTTTAACTTCGATTTGATCTCTGATGTTGATGGTTCATCGTCTGCTGGTGATATCAAAAGAGCTATCGACAAATTTATGACATACAAGCCTCTTGATAAAGATCCTAACTGGGTGGTACGTTTCACTATACGCAATATGTTTATTTTATACGAGTAGTTGTAGCCAAATGTCATTGAAATCACTGAAGTTGATTGTACTATTTTTAGGTTGGTAATCACGACAACAGCCGTATGGCAACCAGATTTAGCCCTGAATTGGTTGATGGAATCAACATGATCGTATTACTTCTGCCTGGAGTGGGAGTAACATACATGGTATATTAATTTAATTTTTTTAGTTTGCCTACGTGTCAATTGCTTAAAATTTGGTTTTGACATACTTTTACACCATGTATTGTTTTGCAGGGTGAAGAACTTGGTCTTGTAGATGGCTATATCAGCTGGGAAGATACTGTTGATCCCGCCGGGTGCAATCCCAACGATCCTATCAACTACGTTAATTGGTCCAGAGATCCTGAAAGGACACCTTTCCAATGGAGCGCCGAGAAAAATGCAGGTAAAATAAAGAGGAAATGATATATGCGTGAGTCAACATGATAACACTAACACCAATAGTAATTTCATTGCCATTGTTACGATTCTCTCGGGTGGTTGAAATAACGGTCACCAATGCACTTAACATTATTTATTTAATAACTAGACTTAATCTTATTCTACGTATCTAATTAAACTAATCTTAATATAAATAGTTGGGCGCCAGGTGAAATCTCGTCTGATGGTCGACGGGGAAACATCCAAACCCTGCCAGCACTTCTAGCTCAGTCTTATATTCTTATTGTAATTAATTTATGGCTGTACTTCAAGGGCGTTTCGGTAGGCTAAAAAGAGATGTCCATAAATTAACACTGATAGCCCATTAAAGTCGTTATGTAGTTAAATGAATTTAGTATCTTATACCTAACACTTACCCCTTTTGTAATCATAGCACTTTAAATAATTTTTAATAAAGTAGTCACTGCCACTGAAGGAATGTCCAGAATTTAACAACGTGTAGATTTCGGTAGTTACATTTTAAATTCCTAAATCACCAGATACAGTGCAGGACGGGTCTGCTTCCATGGCCGTTGCCAGCTTAAGTGCCCTGTTTTTATTGTTTGTCCTGCCCGCAACAAGATTCTAAAAATCAAATTCTAAAAACAGAAAAACATAGAAAAAGATTGTTCAAGCCGGGATTCGAACCTCAGACCTTCGGCTCCGTAGTCATAGCAGAGTCCGCTGAGCTACGGGAGCAGTTAACTAGTTGATCCAAATAGTCGACTAGATTCGAGATTCAACTTTACCCTAACTGCATCTGTATCTTAACCGCCAGAGCGTACGGTCTATTTTTAAATGGCCGAAAGTTGCCTTAACATAATATACCCCTTCCCTCTTTTAAAAATAAATAAATTGACAATTTTTTTTTTTTTTCACATGATATGGTTTCAAATCTTTAACATGCCATACCCCAATATATTTTCCGTTGGCATTATTTAACTTAAACACTACGTCAGACAACTTTCCTATTATGACTGCTCTTTCAAATTTCGGAGCCAGCTTAGCCATAAATTTATCACTTGCCTTCGACAGACATTTAGTTCGTCTCCAAACTATATCCCCCAACTGAAAAAATTCTTGACGTCTCTTTTGATTATAGTGCTGAGCACTTCTAAAATGAGCATCTTTAATCCTCTCTCGCACTTCTTTGAAGATGTCTGTCCGTTTTTTAAGACCTTCTAGATAATCAACCGTATTTATTGCCTCCCCGTCAGCCGGTATAGATAACGGCCCTTTTGACGGAGACGGTGCTAAATTGGAAACCGTTGTTTCCCTTCCAAAAAATAGATACGAAGGTGTGTACCTAGTAGTCTCATGCACAGACGTCCTGATTGCATGACCGAACTCATCTAAGTTGCTATCCCATTCATTATGCTTCCTACCTGTAATGTAAGACGAAATCATCGTACCTATCACACGATTCACCCTTTCTGTCGGATTACTTTGGGGATGGTAGTGCGGAGTATAACGTAATTCGATATTGTATTTAGCAGCTAAGTCCCTAAACAGATTCGATTCGAACTGCTTCCCATTATCACACACGATAGCGCCCGGGGCGCCAAATAGCAAAAACTGTTTTTCCAAAATTTCACACATCTTATCAGCCTTACCCGTTCGAAGAGGAAATAACACCGTGAATTTACTAAACAGACAGGACATAACTAACAACATAGTGTTACACCTTTTGCTTTTAGGGAAGGGACCCATAAAATCCATGGACACTACCTGCCACGGTCTTGTTACTTCCCTATGTCGTCCCATGTACCCCAATGGTAACTTCTGTGATACTTTCCGACTAGCACAGCACTCGCACCCATTTACATACTGCTTTACATCTTCCAACATGTTGTTCCAAAAAAACCTTTGTTTAATTCTGTAATAGGTTTTCCTAATCCCTAGATGGCCTGAAACCGGACTGTCGTGACATTCTTGAAGAACTTGTTTGCGTAATGATTCAGGAATATACAACTTCCAGATATCCTCTTCATTAGGAAACTCCTTCATGGGAATCTTCTTGTACAGCAGCCCATCCGAAACCAACCATTGCGAATTATCTCCTGCCGACGATAGTTCCGTCACCTTATCTTTATACCAGGTATTCTTATGATGGTCCATGATCTCAATTAACCCTAATTCATATTCTGACTGTCCAATTCCCCTGGACAATGCATCCGGCACTGTATGACACTTTCCTGGCCTATGAATAATGTCGAAATCAAATCGCTGCAGCTTCATAGCCCAGCGTGCCAGCCGGCCATGCGGGTCCTTCATCTTATGTAGCCACAGTAAAGCACTGTGATCCGTGACTACGGTAAAGTGGGCACCATCAATGTATGGCCTAAATTTCTCAACGGCGTAAACCACACTTAGCAGTTCTCTCTCTGAGGCCGAATACTTCATCTCACTCTCATTTAGCTTGCGACTTAAATAAGCTATTGGCTGCTCTACATCATCGGCCTTCTGACAGAGAACTGCACCAATGCCCGTGTTTGATGCATCACACTGTATAATAAAAGGCTTTTCGTAATTTGGACATGTCATCACTGAAGTCGACGTAAGCAATGTCTTAAGCTTTACCCAGGCCGACTCTGCCTCCGTCGTCCATATTAACTTTCTCGCCTTTCCCTTAGTTAGGTCATGCAGCGGTGCAGCTATAGTAGCAAAATCTTTCACAAATCGCCTATACCAACTGGCAAGTCCTATAAAACGTTTCAACTCGGTAAATGTCTGAGGTCTTGGAAAGTTTAAAATTGCTTCCACTTTTTCCGGATCGGTCCTTAGCCCATCTTTATCTACAATGTACCCCAAATACCGTAGGCTAGACCGAGCAAACCGACATTTTTCCACGTTAATTGTTAGACTTGCTGCCTTAAGTGTAGACATAACTTTTCTCAATAACGCTATATGCTCATCGAAAGTAGCTGAGCAAATTACAATGTCATCCAGATATGCCCATACTTTATCTTCCTCCGCATGGAACAAAATATCCATCAATCTCTGCTGGGTCTGTGATGCATTAACAAGGCCAAAAGGCATAACCTTAAAATGAAAAAGTCCTCTACCCGCCACAGCAAATGCAGTAATTTCCTTACTATCCTCTTCTAAGGGTATCTGCCAGAACGCCGATTTGAGATCAATTGTGCTCAAAAACTTCGCGTTACGCAAATTATCGAGAACGTTGCCCACTCTTGGCAAGGGGTATGTGTCACGTTTAGTAACTCGATTAATTTGTCTGCTATCTAAACACAATCTATTATCCCCATTTGGCTTTTTTACCACAACCACCGGCGAACACCACGAGCTGTAGGACGGCTCCACTACATCTTTGGCAAGCATTTCATCTAATTCCTTTTCAATGATTTTCTTCACTACTGGAGAAAAATTGTACTGACGCTGATAAATCGGCTTACTATCCGCTGTGTCAATACTATGTTTCAAAATGTCTGTCCGTCCTAAGCCACACCCAACGGCCTGCTTCATTTCGTCTATTAAGTTCACCAACACTTCCTTCTGTTCTGACGTAAGATCTTCCCTCGCCACTATCATAGGACCCTTACTCTCCATTTCGGCAATCTCAATATGACTATATGTTTTGATACTCTTAAATCGTACTTCCACCCCAAACTCTTTAAAAAAATCTTTTCCTAAAACTAATTGTTGCTTTAGAGCTGGCATTACCATAACGGGAAAAACTTTAAATCTATCGTTGAAACTAATCGGCACATCAAATATTTCGGTAATACTGTGTGCTGCACCATCTGCCACTGACATCCCTCTTGGTTCCACACTGTTGGCCCTAAGTCCAAAACTATTCAACACTTCCATAAACTTTAAATTACATGCAGTGCGGTTCGCCCCTGAATCCAACAATCCTGTACAAGTATTCTCCAAAATATTTAATTGTACATAATCCCGATTATCATTATATTTCTGCACCAATAATGGACATAACTCATCATCGTGCCTTAAAAAAAACTTTTTGACCATCTCTAACCACGTCTGCCATTCATCACTTTCACGCTCCAGGGAGAAATTCATTTGGCAGCACTCGAATTTTCCCCTTGCACGTTTCCCTTGCACCCACAATCCTTCGACGTTACCCCAAACTTTCCACACCGGAAACAAAACAGCCTCTGTCTCGGTACCACGCACTCTCTGAAGGTGTGGCCACTTTCACGACAATTCCAACACCGCTTGCCTAACTGATTCGATGCACGACCTGGTACAGACTGAATTTCAACAATTTCCCCTTCCACTTTATTAGCCGCTATATTTTTTTCCGAATTCACCTTATATGCCAGGTCTGGTTCTAACATGTCCTTACATGACTTTGGCTGTTGGAAATTCTCGCAATTAATCTTTGTCCTTTCGACAATCCTTAGTACGTTTATCATTTCCTGTATCGATCCAAAGTTATCCCTACAAATTGCCTGTTGGTAATAAGGTTGCAAATTCTTGAGGATTATGAATACCTTCTCGCTTTCAGTAATCTTTTTAGGTAAGCGGTTGAACATGTTTTGCATTACCGAAATATAAATCAAAACCGACTCACTATCCCCTTGAGTACGTGCCCTAATTTCTGCTAAAAGCTCCTCCTGGTAGTATGGCTTCTGAAACGCCCTCTTTAAGAGAATAACCAATTCTTCCCAACTGCTGGCATATTCTTTGCTAGCCCTGTACCATATTAAGGCGTCCCCTTCAAAAAAATCACTAGCATAACGCCACAAATCATCGTCCGTTGCATTTCTTGCCTCTTTAAGCTCTAAGACCCTTTCTATAAACGCATTCACACTGGTGTCATTTCCTCCCGAGTATTTAAGACCCCACTGATAAATCGGAACCAACTTGCGTTTAGGAATAACTTCCTCAAAAGCTAACGAGCGAGCCAATCGCGACCTACTGGCCCTATCCTCATACCAGTGGTCAGCCGAGAGTGATACCCCGCGATCTACTTTACTCTCTACTACCTGACTTTTTGTGCCCAAGCCATCCGGAGGCGTACCTTTTGATTCAAACAAAGTACTAGGTTGACTTTCAAGCTTCTTTATAATCCTAGTACCTAACTCGCCTAGGGTACTTTGTAATATCTCCCTGTCTACCGCTGTCAAGTTCTCCTCCTCATGTATCTCGTCCCGAGCTTCCAACTTTCCCAACAAATCCTCGGATGTCTGCAAAAGTGCCTCTTTACGGATACGATTATCCTCTGAGTCATGTTCAACTAAAGCTAACCTATTTTGAACATGATATAGCCTGGAAACTAAACGTCTAAACAAAGGCTTGTCTGGCTTATCCGTTAGCTCCTCAATATAATTCGAAAGAACATTCATCTTAGCAGAACATACATCTAATTCATATTCAATTGAATGTGCCCTAGATGCTTTTAGTTCACGAGCGAGTCCCTCCGACTGCTCGGACAACAAGATCTCTTTCAACAGCTTTTTTAACACTGGCACTGTAGATTTTAGTACCATCCCTCGGCACGCTAACTCATATTCCAACTCATCCTTCAACAAAAACTGAGGATCCATGTTTGTACACAATCGACAAAAAAAAACACTAAAAATATACAGGAACACCAACAAAATAAAAACAAAGAGTCTTACAGTATTCGTATTAAGTATCTAAATATACATATATATACATTTATTATTGTTTTACCTACAATAACCCTTTATCACCTAATCCTAACCGCGCCACAAAACCCACATCACAAATTAGGTATACTCAATCTATCGCCTTAAAATACACAAATCAAACAATTAATAACAACATAAATAAATCACAAGTTGTTATCAAAACTAATTACTTTTTGCTTCCAAATAATAAAAGTACCTAAATAAAAACCTAACACTAACGCTATTAACAACAAACTGCACACAAAATAAATGAAATGACTATTGCATAGTCGTAAGCACTTAATTCTTGTACTTAATGCTGGTAAATGTACCTACAATGTTACTGTAATTAAGGTACAAAGGCGATCGTAATCATCATTGCAATATTAGATCGACAAAAGTGTCCGTATTCAGGATTCTCCACTGCTGACAACACGTGGCTGCCAGTCGTCGAAGGATATGAGATGTTTAATGTGGAAGTCCAAAGGGCAGCTGAAAGGTCTCACTTGAAGGTCTACCAGGCTCTGGCTGATTTACGACAGGACCCAGTATTCAGATACGGACGTTATGAGTCGCTGGCTTTAAACCAGGATGTCTTAGCTATCAGAAGGTTACTTTACAGTGTTTTTTTTTCTAATAACAATATTTCTCGTCTTTGATTCCGTTTAAAGTTTAAAACACCAGTTTCGCTTACATTTTACATATTTGACATTCTTTTAAAAACCAAATATATAGGTAAAACAATTTGAACGAAATGGTAAGTTCCATTTTCTGTTTTGCAGATGGTATAATAAAGAAATCTACATCGTGGTCGTAAACACGAAAGGCAATGACTATATTTTGGATTTGACATACTTTGAAGATGTTGAAAAGGATTTGGTGGTTGAACTTACAGGAGTACAGTCGCAGAAAAACATAGGGTGAGTAAAGACATAATATATTTCATTTAGTCATGAAAATATTTTATCTCTTCAGTATCTCGAACTAGGGTTCTTTGATGGCTAAAAACCTGACGGAAAGAATGACCTTAAAGTGACCTTAAAATTAGAATGTCGATTGCGTACGCGGGGTCTAGAACACAAATTAGAAATACTTATTTTGGGTCTATTAGCGTCGTCTTTTTCACGTCGTTGTTAAATAGAGAGAACCACAGCCGCTTAGCTACTTCTGTTGTTACCTGTAACCCAGTGAACGATAAATAAGAATAAAATAGATATTATAGACCTGATTCATAATAGTAGTTTATGTAACTGTTACGTAATAAGGGTCCTTAAAATACGAGTGTGGTTCCATAATAAGGTCACACAAGTGTTTTAAGGCCTAATTACGTACAGTTGCATACACTAAGCAGTATCAGTATGTCAGTACATATTATAAATCCTAAATGAAGTGTTCGGAAACCATTAGAATGACCGCCATTGCACCGCCATGACCAACTTGATTGTGCCGGCTGTCGGGCGGGCGCGTGCCGGCGGTCAGAGAGGAGGGCAGATGTTCATTACGTTACCGTAGGTAATGAATTTTCATACGTTTTTACCACACACTGTCACAGATAATACACTGATGTTACGTTACTGGTTGCAATAATGGTGGTAATTACATACGGTTTCCCAACGCGAAATAGAGGATTTATGATATTGATGTAGATAAAAGCATTTATATCATATTCACTTCCAAAGATTACCCCACATTTTTGAGCAAATGTAAATTATAAGTATGCCATCAGAGGCGGGGTACACAAGCTATGAAAGCACGAAGTTTATTTTAGTTTAACCGCACGCGCACGTGACATTTTACGTATAAAATATTATTATGCCAATGCACGTTTTGATTGTCAGTATTTTTGTTATTGTGTGAAAATGCATATTGGGTCATATTCAAAGCCGGTGAAGGGAGTGAAGGAATAACAGGGGAACATCATGACCATTTTTGGAGTCAAGTACTAGAACGCCGTCCATATTTTTATTTCGTCGTAGCTGCAAACATATTATTCGTAGTTAGCAGGGAATACACACGAGACATCACATCATATCTTTCATTTGCATTAAATTTTGTTTTTTTTTTTACATTTTTATTAACGAGTAGATGACTTAGACCTAGTTAGTCATCGCGCCCCAAAACTTTGCTATTAAAATTTTACCTAGTTTGCGTTTCGGAAAGTTTTGTTAATTGATTGTTATTACGCGAGGTTTAGATGGTAATCGATTTAATTTAATGATCGTTATTAAATAGCAGTGGAATGAAGATACTTTGACATTTAGTATTTGAATAAGAAAATTATTTAACGCGTGTAAATATTTTGAGCAAACATTAACCCTTCTTTTAAAATCTTGTTACAGGGATCGGTTTGAAGCTTCTGCAGTACCCTTGACTGGTTACGAAGCGCTCGTCCTCAGAAAGAAATAGATTAGGCAACGAATGTAATTCACGAAATATTTATTTATCTACACTCATATTGTAAGTTCTCTAAAACGTGTTCGAAAACGGTAGGCAATGGCTAGCATTACCACGACCGATTTTACTATGATAAGCTTTTTATCCGTGGCAGTAACGTAATTTTAACTTTTCATGCTCAATTATTGATGTGCTATAAGTTTTGATAACATAATGTACACCTGCACCCTCCCGCGCATCCGCCGACAGCCCGACAAGCGCCCGCGCGACCGCCGGCACAATCGAGTTGGCCACGGCGGTGCAATGGCGGCCATTCTATGGTTTCCGAATACGGCATTTTGGATAAATAATATGAGTGTAGATAAAGCAGTGTATGCAACTGTACGTAATTAGGCCTTAAAACACTCGTGTGATCTTATTATGAAACTCACCTGCGGCTCGTTTCATAAAACCACACTCATGTTTTAAGGACCCTTATTACGTAACAGTTACATAAACTACTATTATTTAATTGTTTGTAATATAATAAAAGTGCTAACAAACAAAACAGTGGTGTATATTTTATTTAAGATTAGTTAAAAATATAAGTAAATGCAATGTCAGCGTAATTATTACAACTTGGGCTCACACAGATGAGAGCAAACAACAAAAAATAGATTAGATTAGATTAGATTTATTCATTTCTTATAGAAAATCACACAGTATTTTACATCATAAAATAATATTGATTCACTAAAAGATCGTCACTTAAAATACAATAAAATAATAATCAATCAAAAAAATGTACAGAAAAAGAAAATGTCATTAGTAAAATATAAAGAATGTCAACAGGGATTTTGTTTATGTATACATGTCTAGAGACCCTAGGTAGTGGTATACATATAAATATTATAAAATAAAAGAAAAATGTCAAAACCTAAAACAAAGTCAATCAATTAAAAAAAAAAAATTGGTTGTTTGTAAAGTAGGTTTACGATCGAGATGTTTACGTGATAACGTCTAACCGCTCGTGAGGATTCCGCGTGACAAGTTTCACGGAATGACTGGCAGCGCTCGAGATGAGACGGGAGATCGGTCCGTCTCTCTCTCGTTATACCTGCGATCGCGCTCGTAAGGTTTTGGTGTGACACAAGTTTCTGAACATGTCACCCGACTAAAACGATTTTAAAGACGTTATCACGTCAAAATAACAATATAAACAAAAATATTACGTAAAAATACTCTATAAAAATAATTAACATTTTGCAGTTCTTTTAAATTCTGCAGTGAATTCTTCGACAGAATATAAATTCCTAGACAATAAAAGTTCCTTTAGTCGGTGTTCAAATTTATTATTGGAAGTTTCATTTCTGAGAGTTGCGGGTAGACTTTCATAAAATTCCGGGCCTATTACACGCGGGCACTTGTCGAGTAATGCAAGTCGATGCTGGACGGGCTGTAGTCGCCCGGTCTGGCGGGTTATTCTGCCGGGCATATTTATACGCTGAAATGAATTTATATTTCGACGCGTGAACATTATAATCTCATAGACATACAGTGAGTAATGTGTCAGTATTTTGTATTTTTTGAATAACTCTCGACATGGGTACCTTAGGTGTACACCAGCTAATGTTCGTACGGCTCGTTTTTGTAATAAAAACACTCTTTTCGAGTCTGTCGAGTTCCCATACAAAATAATACCGTATGACATCAGCGAAAAAAAATATGCGTAGTAAATTTGAAGAATAATGAAGAATAAAAGAATATAAAATACAGTAGAATAATACTAGATTAATATGTAGATTACGAACTCGTTCCCAAGTTATGATACAATTTCCCGAACGAGGTCCCGGGTTCGAATCCTGGTCAGGGCATTTATTGTGTGTTTATCACAGATATTTGTATCTGAGTTATGGATGTTTCCTATGTATTTAAGTATTTATCTATTTATTATATATATCGTCGCCACGTACCCACAACACAAGCCTTATTGAGTTTACGGTGGGACTAGGTCGGTTTGTGTTAAGATTGTCGTATAGTTATTATTTTATTTTATTTTTAATTCAAGATAAGCAGACTTTCGAGACATTTCAGCAATATTTAAACATTTGAAAGAATTGGATAGATTTTTTTAGAGAAAATAATATAATTAATCGTCATTCGTAAGTGTAACGAGAACAACATTATAATACTATTTTATTGGAAGATATTATTTAAATTCCAATTAAGATATTTACAGGGTTTTCTACGCAACTCATTGCATCACTTTGTCAAAATATGATTTAGTCTAAAAACCTTAAAGCAAACTCGAGTATAAATCTCTTATTATCTATGCATATAAATCTTGAAGCAAATCAAATTATTTTGTTCAATATTTAACGGCCTCCTAGCCTAGTCGGTAGTGAGCCTGCCTATGAAGCAGGAGGTCCCGGGTTCGAATCCTGGTCAGGGCATTTATTTGTGTGTTCATCACGGATATTTGTTCCTGAGTTATGGATGTTTTCTATGTATTTAAGTATTTATCTATATCTATCTATTATATATATCGTCGCCTAGTACCCACAAAACAAGCCTTATTGAGCTTACTGTGGGGACTAGGTTGATTTGTGTAAGATTGTCCAATAATATTTATTTATTTATTTATATTTTTTGATTTGCAATTTTTAAGCAGTTACACTACTATATATAAACTGAAAATAGATGTCATATACTTCAGAAAAAGTGACCAAACCCTCCGGTGTCAGATCTGGCCTCGGACACCGGAGGGTTTGGTCATATTTTGGTCTCTTTTTCTGAAGTATATGACATCTACTTCCATCTATGCATATACTTAACTGTAACTTTATTACTTAATTTTTCATCAAAAGATTTTGACAGTTCATATTTCTCAAATATTTCAAGGATAAATTCACCTGCAATACTCCAAACGAAATCGTGTAGTAGAATTTAACTGATATCATCTCAATCTTATCAAGATAATATATCAAGAACAGATAGTTGCGCATTAGATATCAACACCGGACCAGAGTGAACTTTGTGTAACGAATTGTTGTTCCTTTGAATGTAATATCAAGATGAGTTTTGTTTTTACCTCTATTTTTAGTTATAATTATATCATTATCGTTTGTTGCAAAAAGCATTTCCGAGAAGGTGCCGTATGGATTTCACCTATGTTTCAATCGCCTATGTACGATTTTGGATACGATATATCAGACTTTTACAGCATTCATGATGAATACGGAACCATGGAAGATTTTGAAGAACTAATGCGCAAAGCAAAAAAATTAGGTAAGAAAAAAAAGGAAAATTATATTTGGTACCCATTGAAAAAAATTTCAGTTGGATCTAAGAGGATTAAAGTTGAGATTATTTTTTTAGTTAATTATATCTATGAAATAAAATAATTTTAATTTATAATTAAATTACACTTTTTGTTTTATAAGATATTAAAATCATCTTAGACCTGGCACCAAATCATGGTAGCAATGAAAGTTTATGGTTTCAAAAGGCTCTTCAAGGCGTCGATAAATATTTGGATTACTTTGTATGGGAAAACGGAACAGTTGATGAAAACGGAGACCTACATCCACCAAGTAATTGGGTAAATAATAATAATTATTATAAACCTTAAACCTAAACCTTAATTATTATTATTTGACAGTTAATTAATCATTTAAAGCCAAGCCATTGATACATGTATTCATTTAACCATTTCACAGATTAGTGTCTTTCGCAAGAGTGCTTGGGAATACAGAGAAGAACCTGGTAAATATTACCTCCATCAGATCACCACTGCTCAGCCAGATTTTAACTATCGCAATCCTAACGTTGTCAACGAGGTGAAGTCTATCATTCGCTTCTGGCTTGATAAGGGTATAGCAGGATTCAGAGTTGGGGCTATTAATCATCTGTTCGAAGTCGATAAGGAAAAATATGGTGGAAAGTACCCTGATGAACCTTTGTCTGGTAAAAGTCTTGACGATCCACTCAATCATGCTTACCTGAATCATATTTATACGAAAAATCAGCCTGAGTCGTACGACATGGTTTACCAGTGGCGTGACATATTTGACGAATATCGCGCTAATGATGGTTTTAGTAGAGTAATGATGATTGAAGTGTATTCTACGCCGCAAGACACAATGAGGTACTTCGGTGAAGGCGACCGCGATGGGGCACACATACCATTTAACTTCGCTCTAATTACTGATGTCAATGGTATATCTACTGCGAATGAAGTTAAATATGCTATCGATAAATATTTAACTTTCAAGCCAATTGACAAATTAGCAAACTGGGTGGTAGGTTTTTAATACCAATAATATTTATGTAGATTTATGACTTATATGCATAACAACTAAAGTAATATGGTTAATTTGGAATTTTAGATTGGAAACCATGATTATGGTAGAGTTGCGTCTAGATACAGTCCAGAGTTAGTAGATGCAATGAATATGCTATCAATGTTGCTTCCAGGAATAGGTGTAATATATATGGTAAGGCAATTTCTGTTATACCTTTGAGCTTAGGAGGTTATAATTCTGTAATTGAATTGATTTTGTATTTTTAAGGGCCAAGAAATCTGAATGGTAGACGGTTTTGTGAGCTGGGATGACGCAGTGGATCCAGGCGGTTGCAATTCTGATAATGCAATAAATTATTGGAGGTATTCCCGAGATCCTAATAGAACACCTTTTCAGTGGAACTCAGACAAAAACGCTGGTACGTGATTAGAAAGTAAAAGATTACTTCATTATTTACGTATTCTTACAGACAAACAAAAAAAGTTTAGCAAATTAAGATATTGATGCAAAGAGGAATACGAGGTGTAGCAAAAAAATGTATGGTTTTGTATGACGTATCCCATCAAAAATAAAATCTCGCCCAAAAAATATTCTTCTACTTTTCCTTAGTCGCAATACGATACTAATTATGTCCTTAAACGTATCACCACTACTTTTGTTACAACCTCTATAAAGATTTCTTGCTCGAAAGGTTTCTCTGTAGCGGATAAGACCTGGCTACCAGTAGCAGAAGGCTTTGAACACCTGAACGTTGAGGCGCAGCGTGAAATTGAGCGGTCTTATCTGAATATTTACAAGACACTTGCTCAACTCCGTGGAGAACCCGCATTTAGATACGGAAGATTTGAGTCGGTCGCTTTGAACAGCGACGTGTTTGCATTCCGAAGGTAACTGAAAACATTTTTCTTAATGAATGTAATTTTAAAAAGTTAATTGAAACGCTTTAAGCATTTTTCAATGTAAGTAATGAAGTTGATCACTCAATGTAAATCATGAATTGTTTAAACAAGCAAACTTAGTTACTAGAATGTTTGAAGTAGTAGGTAGTTTCTGACAATCTGATTTATCACAATTAATGGTAACATGATAAGGAAATTGAATCAGACATTGCGATAAAGTATTATAAACTACAGCCTACCTAGTATGAATAAACCTGGTTGCATATTTTATTTAATTAGCTACCTATATATTGGCTAGCATTTTTCCGCTTATATTTATCTTTGTGATGCGCTGAAGTCTCATCAGATTAGTTTCTATTATGCTTTAAAAGATGTTAATATCTATGATCACGCGTCTCGCGATAAACAATATCTTATGCACTTGAGCTATAATTTAGGTATTAATGGTATGATATATAGCTATCTGAAATGTCAGTAATAGAGACTACATTGACAGCTGCAAGGAGCGCATTATCTTTGACTGATGGTGAAAAAATATTGCACATGTTTTTTTAAATTATTCTTTTGATATTCATGAATTTATTTGATATGCTGTTTGTTCATTTGAAACTTCATTCATATAACGTGTAAAATGGCTTGTCCAATCCAGTTGCGGGCCGTAACTGAATTGGACTGCGGCTTTCGGCAAAATATATCACTGTACAGCGATTTACTCGTTTTTCTTTCATATTAGTTTTTATCTATTAAGTGTTCGTTTTATTTTATCATTAACCTTTTTAGATGGTACGGTGATGAGACATTTGTAGTTGTTATCAACTTAAGAGACGAAACCTACACGGTTGACTTGAGTAACTTCGAGAATGTCGTCGGTAATCTTGAGGTTGTTATTGCCAATGATAACTCGCTAAAAAGCTATGGGTAAGTGCAATGTGAAAGGTTTTTTTATAAAACAACTTGTTAATTATTCCATATTACAAAGATGCACTAATATACTACATCATATAATATAATCAATCCATAAAAAGTTAACATTTTGTTACAAACCAAACAATATTTATTTTATAACTTGTTATATTTATTTTTCATTAAAAATATACGAGAACACAAGAAATAAAGCGATAACGTTTTAACAGGATTAAGATTTTCTTTCATATTGCCTCAAATAGCCAAAAATAAATTTTACCTAACTAATAACTGTTATTATTTCTTTCAGTGATATCATTAAAGCAACCAATGTTAGAACGGTCGGAAGAGAATCTCTGGTGTTAACAGTCAGATAAACACAATTGCATTAATTTTGTGTAAAATAGGTCTATTATAACCCCATCAGCTTATCGTAGCCGTCTCGAAAATCCCCATAATGCCTGAATCATTCTCCCGCTGCACTGCAATGAAAACTTATTGAGCAAGATACGAACCAGACGTTTTATCTACGAGCTGGATCCCTAACCAGGCGGCGATTAGGATATCCAACTGGTGTTCCAGTACTTGGTTGAATATGGTTTGGTAGTCCTAGCGGGAAGCACCCAAGCCCTTAGGGCCAAAGAGCCCGCAGTCTCCACCAACACTGGCAAAAGTATAACTGTTAAATGACTGAATTAATATAGCAAAGAGGTTATAATTGTATTAGATTTATTGGTATTAATTAATCACACACTGTCAACAATGGGTAGACACTTCACTACATAGTATAAAACAAAGTCGCTTTTCCGCTGTTTGTCCCTATGTATGCTTAGATCTTTTTTTTAACAGATATAGTGATTCAAGAGAAAGGTTTATATGTATAATACATGCATAATATAGTAGAGAAACACTGATGATTTTAGAGGTTTCTAATGTGATGTCGTAAATAAACCCATTTTTGCGCTTACATTGCAAACGCTGACTGAGTCCTAAGAGATAGATCAAAATAATGTACTACAGTATTGTACATCTCAAAAAGGTCTACAAAAAAATCCGCGATGGTATATATCTATCTCTTAGGGATAACCCACAATAACCATTTTTTATCCCGTGCGAAGCCGGGGCGGGTCGCTAGTAATTAATAATTAGGATTTCAATAATTTAACAAGTTTGTGTAAAGACTAGATTAATAATAAAAAAAAAAAAAATGAATAAATAAAAGTCTCTATGAATGGTGTTACGTTGCCTAATTATGTATATAAAATTATAAGGAAGACAGTTTGTTCAATGAAATGTATATTAAAATCCAATAACTGCTGCAATGGACCGTAAGCCAGGAACAAATTTCATGACCAATCGCGTCCCAGGCGATAACTTGTGAAGTGGTTAAGGGCGATGTGTAATGTAGCCTTGTGAAGGTCAGCTGCCGCTCCATTGGTGGATTGAGGAACGGCAGTTATTTAATCACTTAAAAAAAACTGTCATCGCGTCACGATTGAAAATTTGTCAGACGATAGTTTATATGCTCTTACAAACATAAAAAATAGTCAGCCGGCTGTATCATGGTCGAAAGACCATCAGCTGATGCCCTGAAGATCGTATGTTCACGTGACCAGCTGACGGTCTTTTCACTGGGATACAGCTGACTGACGATTTTTTATATTTATAATAGGATATAAACTATTATCTGACAAAGTTTCAATCGGGACGCGATGACCATTTTTTTTAAATCGATTAAATGTCTGCCGTTCCTCAACCCACCAACTGAGAGGCAGCTGACCTTGACGAGGCTTCATTATACATCGCCCTTAACCACTTCACAAGGTGTCGCCTGGGACGCGATGACCAACGAAATTTGTTCCTGGCTTACGGTCTACAATGTTATCTTGGAATGACTACGAATAAAGCTGATTTACATATTAATGCCCTAGTTTAACTTTTATGGCTTTCGATATCGAAGTAATATACTGTCGTTATTCTGAATCTGAATTTAGACAAGAATGGAAAGCGTTTAGTTTTCTGATTGAATTTGCTATTTGATATACTCAGGCGATAATAGCGATTGAGAAGAGAAACAAACGACGATGAATAACGAGACAGGAAAATACAACACTTCTTGATGAAGTGTGTCAGGACTCGAACCATGAGCGAGCGACAGGAGTCTTCCTGTGCAATATTTCTTTAAACTATTAATGAAAATGTTGCAGCTATTCTGTAATGAGCACTGTTTTATGTAACATTTTCATACTTATATACCTTTTTGTTGTATTTTTTTCATTATGTTATATTTTTGTCTCTTGGAGGCCCAACAGCTACACGGAAGATTTTTTTCACATTGGACTCTTTTTTTATACTACGACGGTGGCAAACTATAAGCATATGGCCTGCTTAATGAATACACTAGTAACGTTTGAACTGCAAACTCTACTTTCCGCTAATCAATCGACACATTTACCGACGCATCGGAGGGACATTATTTACGATCTGTACCAAAATGGTAAAAAAAGGAACCCTTATTAGTAACATACCGTACCTATGTTTATTTGGTTAAGTGCTTTAAATTATTACAACTATACTAGTCACCCTTATTTGGTAAGTAGACATATTTCAACCAAAAGTACCTACGAAATACATTAACGCGTCCCTTTCCTTCCAAGGTTGACCAAAATATGTCCCATGTTCAAAGGGAATCCACTTGCGGCGCTTTTACATTACAAAGCATCCAAAGAAACCTGATTACATTTAACCAGTCAGTGGAAAGAGGCATCCGGAGTACTTCTACTATTATTATAGTAAAATGTTGGAACTTTCACGGAAGTGTGCATTTGTACAACTACATATTCACTCTTGCAGCGTACTAATATATAAATACATGGTAAATAATCCAAATAAACCAGTAGAGAGACATTTAAAATACACTCAAATGCAACAAAACGAAACAGTTCGTAGCTAAAGAGACCGGACCTTTTAGGATGGGTAAAATTGTAACCTTGGAGATTCAATAAAAGAATTAAGAAAATAATATTGAGTACCTAAAAAGTGTTTTCATAAAAAATAACTATAGGTATGCTCCTAAGGCAAACTAGATAACAACAGAGGGAATACGTTGCGCACCATTATTTAATTATGAACTTTAATGCAAAGTAATAGAATTAAATTTTGCATAATTTTTGACACGCTTATCAAAGGTTTCAAAATACGCACTTAAGATTTGGAATGTATCTACACCCACAACATTAACAATTAAATTCTTTCCTGAACTACCGGATCGCAGCAGCCTACAAGTAATCCATACTAATATTATAAATGGGAAAGTGTATGTGTGTGTTTGTTTGTCCGTCTTTCATGGCAAAACGGGGCGACGTATTGACGTGATTTTTTAAGTGGAGATAGTTGAAGGGATGGACAGTGACATAGGCTACTTTTTGTCTCTTTCTAACCCCCCACTTCCCTAAAATGGGGGTGGAAGTTTTTATGGAGCATTCCGCAATTTTCAAGGTAGAAAGCTAAAAATTGGTATGCGGACTATTTGTGACTAACAAAAAAATCGTGCATCATTTTTATTGGAAATCAGCACCCAACCCCTTAAAAGAGGGGGTGAAATTTTATATGGGTGTTACCCCGAATTTAACGCGAGCGAAGCCGCGGGCAAAAGCTAGTAAGTTAGATAAATCAATATTATGGACCTAGTCCCACAGCATGCTCAATTAAATAAGGCTTGTGTTATGGGAACGATATATAAAATAAAACAAAAATAATTAATTGGCATCGTATTGCGAGTAACAAAAACCGGCCAAGTGTGTGTCGGACCACGCATAGGAGGGTTCCGAACCTTCAATGGAATAAGAACACAAACTAATACCAAAAGGTCGTATCTGATGCCTATGGAAGAAGTTTTTTGGGGATAACTCAAAAATAGCTAAACCGATAATGTTCAAAACAATTTTCGTAGAAAGTATATGATAAGGCGCATCTCCTCAAATGTTTTTATATTTTTTGGACTTACGGTTCAAAAGTTACAGGGGGGGACACAATTTTTCTGACTTTCGAAGCGATTATTTCAGAAAATATTCACTTAATCACAAAATAGTCAAAGAAACCTCAATGTTATTTTTAAAGACCGATTGATGTGCCACAAGTTGATATTTGGTTGAAATTTTTTTTTTGAAATTTAGTTACATGTATGGAGCGCCCCCCTAATAATATTTTTTTTTCAAATTGAACTACATAACTATGTAGCGGTTTACAAAATACACTTTATGTGTAAGTTTTATTCAGATACGTCTTATAGTTTCCGAGTAAAATGGCTGTGACATACGGACGGACACACAGACAGACATACAGACATGACGAATCCATAAGGGTTCCGTTTTTTGCCATTTGGCCACGGAACCCTAAAAAGTAGGATAAACATTTTTTGGAAGCAATTTTTTTTTTGTATGGGACACGTCGTCGCAGCGGTTAATCCTCCATACGAAACCAATTTTTTTTTCCGCGAGAAAATTCTTTTATCTTACATTTTCACAATTAGAATACGATACTAATTATGCCCTGTCTGAAGACCTGATCACCCTTAGCGACGAGGCCATTAAGTGGCTGACTGGTCTTAATATGTTCTTATAGTTGCTTTTGTTTTTCATGTACTTATATGCCATACGATTAAATAAATAAATGCCCTTAAAAGTATCACCAGCATTTTTGTTACACCTTGTATACATAGAAACAACCCAACCCACACAACAACAGAAACAAATATCTGTCATAAACACAAATACATGCCCTGACCCTTCCGAGCGCTTAATGCTTAATCACTCCAATTTTGCTCAGCAAATAATCAAATGACGCGGTTGACATCATTGAAGTATAATGTACTATAATAACTCAATGGTTGACATACGGGTGCAATTTAAAAAAAATTTTTCGTGTTGCTTTAAATCTTGGTAATCTTTAGCAAAAGACCCATTTATAGGTCTGGTTTGTAAATAGGGAAGTACCCAGTGTCTTTTGCGTTTTATGACTCGATTGTACAAAAACCAAACTGAAAGTATCACCGCAGCGTTCTGAATAAGTACCGTGTCCATTTTATCAACAAATAGGAACTATTTTCACCTTAACGTTCGAATGTGAAATGAACGCGAGGCGGAAGTAACGCGGGACGTCGCGCATCGGAGCTCCGGACGGAGATGCGGAGAAAACTCGGACGTTGGTGCGTTGTCTCCGCATGCGAGTCCGTTGCTCCGCGTCTCGCAACGAGACGCGGCGTCAGTGTGACAACCGCCATACCCTGCGGAACGCACCGCGTCTCCGTCCGAGCGCGCGAGTCGTCGTGCGTCTCGCTCCTCCGCGCGTCGAGGCGGAGCCAGTGTGTCGTACCATGCGATTTTTCTATACAAAATCAAGATTCTACATACAAAGTTAAAAAACGCATCAACGGACGCTGCTGCGAGATGCGGAGCAGTGTGACGACCGCCTAAATCATTAAGTAAATTTAAAGTTAAATGTCGTTCGTATTTTTTGAATACCCACTCAATCTTCCGTATAAACTATTCCAACAAAATCGTGTTTGTGCGGTAGTAATCAATATTTTATAGTACTTAAAGAAATATCGATACTTAATATATTATTTACAATGTTTAAGCACAGTGTTGTTATCCTACTGTTTTTTAATTTAGTTGTTTAATTCTATTAAAATTAGCACCTTTGAATGTCGTTGACGTAATATGTCGCCACTATTACCTAGTTTTAAGGTAGGTTAAGTAGTCCCTACTGAAAACCAGCGCCACGGCTTGCCGCGGCATTACGCTGAGTAGGGATCCTATTTTAACGTTTCATTGTGCCTGTTTTGTTATTGACGTGATAACGTCTTTAAAATCGTTTTAGTCGGGTGACATGTTCAGAAACTTGTGTCACACCAAAACCTCACGAGCGCGATCGCAGGTATAACGAGAGAGAGACGGACCGATCTCCCGTCTCATCTCGAGCGCTGCCAGTCATTCCGTGAAACTTGTCACGCGGAATCCTCACGAGCGGAGGCTGGCATAGCGTTCGAGTGAGTGGACCGATCTTCCGTCTCTCTCACTCTAGTGTGAATAAAACGATAGATGTAATTTAAAATTTGAAAAAATTGTTATCTTCATTAATTCCTTACTTCCCAAAAACTTATATCACCAATAAGACGTTATCACGTAAACATCTCGATCGTAAACCTACTTTACAAACAACCAATTTTTTTGTTTCGAACTCTCTTAATATTTAATTTTGCGGCGTTAAAATAAATTTGCTTTAAAATACGTGTGGTCCTCTTGTATGGATTGTTTATACTAAGTGACAGGAATTCGTGGTCTTTGAATAGATACTATTATATTGACTGTTAGATGGTCATTAGGTATATCATTAGAAACGTAACCGCTTTTGATTGATTGTAATATTACGGTCAATTTATGTGAGTGGTATTTGCAGTCTTGGATGAAGACAATGCGATTATATCGATCACTATTAAATTTAAGATTTAATTATAACTCATAATCCTAAAGCACCGTCTTTGTCAAAGAGAGTGCTCATGGGATATTCATATCGCTTAAAATCCATTATCCTTAAGTGAATTTAGACAACTATTATGTATGTAAAGAAAAATAATACAAAATTAATAATTAACTAATTGACTTATTACAGAAAACAGTTAAATTATGTCAGACGACATCCAGTCTAAAATTTTGAAGGTAAAAAGAAGCTTGAAATTTGAAACATATATTTAATTTTTATTTAAATGTTTTGAAGCATCAATAATGAAGTTTTTTTTAAAACGAAGGTTAAAGTTACAACTCATTTTACCTGGACAAAGTCGTGGTCGGAGGCTTGGATATTGCAGCTTTCACACTGCTGCGGTTTCCGCATGCGGTGCCGGTGCGCAAGCGAGATAGCGCTCTGCATGTGTATAGCGCTGTCACGCTTGCACACCGTCGCTGCATCCGGTTGCGGCGTCAGTGTGATAATCGCCATACTTCTCAAGGATTTCTATGAAATCGCTCTACAGTACTCATTTCTGGTACTTGTACAAGTAATCAGTTGTACGTACTACGCAGTTAAGTATTTAATCCTCTTCGGAATTACAAAGGATGCCTTATAACAGTTTTGTTTACGCTATGCATAATTGATCTTGACTGTTATTATAATGACAACTTTACTATGTTAGGTTTTACAGTCACAACTTCAATGTAGGTTAGTTACGTATGCCTAGCGACAGACCTTATACCTTAAAACAATACTCGTAGTACAAAATGACCTCCTAAAAACGATGCTGATATTTCAATTATAGTTACCACTTTTCTTAGTTTTAAGAGTTTCCCTATGATATACTTTTGTCATCAACATGATACCTAAACAAATTGTAATTCTGACAACCAATATCACTAAAACGTTTGACGTAAGTACCTATTGTATTCAGCAATGTCATCACCATCATCATCATATCAGCCGAAAGACGTCCACTGCTGGACATAGGCCTCCCCCAAAGAGTGCCACAATGACCGGTCCTGCGCCACCCGCATCCAGCGGACTCCCGCGACCTTCACCAGGTCATCAATCCACCTTGCGGGGGGTCTACCCACGCTGCGCCTTCCGGTTCGTGGTCGCCACTCGAGAACCTTTCCGCCCCAACGGCCATCGGTTCTACGAGCAATGTGCCCCGCCCACTGCCACTTTAGTTTAGCGATTCGGAGGGCTATATCGGTTACTTTGGTTCTGCTGCGGATTGCCTCATTTCTGATGCGATCACGCAGAGAGACTCCAACCATAGCCCTCTCCGTTGCCCTTTGGGTGACTTTGAGCTTTGTTATGAGGCCCATTGTAAGCGACCACGTTTCAGTGCCATATGTCATCACTGGCAACACACACTGGTCAAAGACTTTCGTCTTGAGACACTGCGGAATATTGGACAAAAAGATGTGCCGTAGCTTCCCGAACGCTGCCCAACCGAGTCGGATTCGTCGATTGACCTCTTTCTCGAAGTTGGATCTACCTAACTGGACAGTATGTCCTAAGTATATATAATCGTCCACAACTTCGAGTGTAAAGTCTCCGATTGTAACGGGAGTTGGTGCTACATGGGTATTTGACATGATCTTCGTCTTATCCATGTTCATCTTTAGACCAACTCGCTCGGAGGCTTTAGTGAGATCATCGAGCATCGTACTCAAATCCTCCATGGTATTCAGCAATGTATTTTTGACATATTTTGACATGAACTTGATTACCAATTGATAACAAGAAAAGAAAAAAAATGATCTGAATAAGCTAAACACCACTTTTAACAGATCCGATCATACAGTATATCAAATTAGAATCAAACCAATAAAAAAAAAATATTGTTCGAATATGGCTCATGGTCTATCCCCCTTAATTCATAAACGCGTTACAAGCCTCATTTAACCAATAAGCATTTGTCCTTATCTGTCACTTTGACAATTGTATTTGTTAAAAATAGACAAAACATAAAATAACTAAGGCTTTTTTATTCATTTATGAATAATGGAATACGTCTATAGTTGGACCCGGGGTATGTCCTTAAACTACGTCCGGACTTGGGTATGTCCTTAAACTATGCCAAAAAGAGAGGTATGGGCACTGCGAATGGCATCTCGCTTAGTGTGGTAGGGCACGTTGAGTGAATGTCATCTCGCTCAAATCTGGAGCAGAGCCCGACTGGGGAAGTACCTCCACCTTACAGAAAACCACAGCCAAATAGCACTAGACCCTACTCATAGTGTTGTGTTCCTGCTGGTGAGTAAGGTTGCCAAAGAGTTCAAAGAGGACCCAGTGTGTTGACGATGAGGGACCCTCTTGTTCCTTTAGCCGTCAACACAGTGAATCCTCCTTTTTGTAAAGGGTCGGCAACGCGCATGTGACTCCTGTGGAGTTACAGGCGTCCATAGGTTACGATAGCTGCTTACCATCAGGCAGGCCGTATGCTTGTTTGCCACCGTCGTAGTATAAAAAATAAAAGAGTTTAATTGTAAGGGGATGATTCTTTGTAATACTACGATAGGTGCTGAAGCGGTCAGCAACGCGCATGTGCATCCTCTAGAGTTACAGGCATCCATAGGCTGCGGGAACTGCTTACCATCAGACGGGCCGAATGCTTCTTTGCCACCGTCGCGGTATAAAAAAAACTTCTGTAAGGGGCGTAAAGTTAATAACATTAAATAAAAATGCATCAAGGGGAACTACTGCAACAAGCAGGCATTAAAAATGATACAAGTGTCTTGCAAGTAGACATCACTTTAGATTGTACGAGTAGGTGAGGACATACTATTTCCTAGGTAATCACTATTAGGTACGTACAGCGGTACTCGTAAGCAGTTCAAGTGTCAGAGAAAGATAGCACATAGATTACGTGTAATTGCACTCAGCTGTATTATAAATATATCTTAAGACACATCAGTAGCCAGTGACTAGTTCTATTGTGACTACATAGGACACCATGAGAGCGGTACTGCTGCTACCATTTTTGGTAGCGTTTTGTTTGAGTGACCCTATAGCAGAGGGGGAAGTAGATTGGTGGCAGAGCACCATTTTCTACCAGATATATCCTCGGTCTTATGCTGACAGCAATGGTGATGGCATTGGTGATCTTAATGGTATGTTTTTTTATTGATGTTAAGTGGCGTTTTGTGAAAAAGGAAGTGTACTTTTAGTTATTACATTTCACAAATGTTTTTTTATTAGAGTTAAAAGTAGGTAATGGCTGATTCCGCCATAAAGTACCGCCAATTTACCACAAAATTTCTGAGTCCGTTTTGTTAGTTACATAGCGAAATTGGGTCAATTTTCTATTGATAAAAAGCAGTTACAATGGTGCTATCAAATTCATTCGAATAACATTTAATAATAATAATAATAAATACTCTTTATTGCACACCTCATACAGTTACAAGCACAAATTTTACAATTAGATAAATTTAGGTAGAGGTGACAGGCGGTCTTATCGCTAATGAGCGATTTCTTCCAGACAACCTTTGTGTAGTGGAGACTAGAGAAAAACAATAAGCAGTAGGTGGTGCATAGAAACAAAAGAGACGAAATAGATAACACAGCACATTCATATGAATATACATACTTAAATAAATACAAAATAAACATACATATACGTACAGTCAAGGAATCTGATTCGCGTACCGTTTCGCCGATTTATTGCTTGAAATGTCAGATAATCATAAGGTTTATATTCCGTTATACAAGCCAAAAGGTGTTTACGTAATTAAAATGACGCATGTGCGGGTGAAAGTTCTGCAATCTTTAACCTTAGATATTCATCATTATATTCATTTCACGTTGTCAAATAGTCTTCCCTGTATAATATAACCTACTTGTAGTATTTAAGGAAAAATATATAATTTTTTCATCGATGTCAAATTGTAACGACATTTGTTTGACATATTTGTCTTAATGATTAAAAATAAAAATGCATCGTGTAAATTACGAAGAACGCAGAAGCCAGATAGTAACGTTATATGAACAGGGCCACGGAATTCGAGGTATTGCTCGGTCATTGAACATATCCAGGACAACTGCGAGACTGTGGGTAGATCGCTATGGAAATGAAGGCAATACACAAGATCACCGACGTTTCAACCATGGTTCACGACGACTGACAGCTGAACAAATTACTGAAATTAAAGAACGTTACGAGGAACATCCTTTTACGCCCACTAGATATTTTGCTGATCGGTTTGAAGTGTGCTTACGAACAGTGCGAAATTATCTTCACGGGATAGGAATTCACCACAGGCAACACGCGAAAAAAGTAGCATTGACCCAAGCAAACAAAGACGAAAGAGCTGCATTTGCACGCCGATATCAAAACTTTGACTGGAGCACTGTAATTTTTACAGATGAAAAAACCTTTCGTTCTTCACAAGACGGGCGTTTGATTTTATGGAGATATAACGGGACGCGATATGCAGAAGAACATGTTGTCCCCAACCGAGCGTCAGGTCGTATTACTGTAAATATGTGGGGGTGGATATCTGCTGCGGGGGTCGGCGAGCTTGCCCAGATGCCTTCGCGAGCTAATGCTATTGATTATGTAGAGATAATGGATACAATCATGGTTCCTACTGTGCGAAGCGTTTATCCGCATGAAGAAGTTCCCAATATACACTTCGTTCACGACAATTGTCCGATTCATAAGGCACGGGTCACCAAAAATTGGTTTCGTCAAAATCCTGACATAAAAGAAATTAATTGGCCTAGCAGATCACCCGATATGAACCCCATTGAGAATATATGGGGTATTATGGTGCAAATGTGGGAAAATGGGCAAGAAAGGACAAAACAAGCATTGGAAGAACATTGTCAGGAAGTATGGGAGTCCCTGCGTGGCTCAGACATTTGTAGTAGGATCGTAGAATCGATGCCGGAGCGGCTCCAAGCTGTGTCTGACTGTGAGGGTGGTTATACCAGATATTAAATGTTATAAATATAATTTCTGATTTTTAACTGTGTAGAAATTAGTTGTAATCACCGTTTTTTAACCTTACTCATAGCATAGCTTCATAGGTAAAACATTTAATTTTATGAAGATGTCAATGATAATGATAACGAATAAAATTGGTGGTTAGTTCGAGCGAATATTTTTCATATTGCTAATAGGTTAGGGTTAATTAGCAATAAACATTGCTAATAGGTTAGGGCCGATTGGTTAATATATTGGACAATATTCGATTACGGTAAAAAACCGCCATTATTACTCTCGTTGTCATTTTATGCCTTTCTTTTTTCTTTTAAACTGTGACATGACGTCGGAGGAGCTCGTAATAAACATGTCATACTGCGGCACAAACGTCATTAAGCGTTGCGATGAAACATAACCCTTAGCAATATCGGTTGTCATCAGTAATATAGACCTAAGACGGTACGCGAATCAAATTCCTTGACTGTACATATATACATATATAATACACACAGTAAGAAACAACAGTGTCAACTTAAAAACCTAAGGAAGAGATAAATATTTAGTATTCCTTAAGTTGCGATTTAAAGCTACCAATAGATTGCGCGCGTTTTGTGTGTAATTGAATTATTTAAAAATAACCGGCCGAGTGCAAGTCGGACTCGCAAACGCAGGGTTCCGTACATTCCTCTATAAAAACGGCAAAAAAATCATGTCTGTTGTATGGGAGCCCCCTTAAATATTTATTTTATTCTGTTTTTTAGTATTTTTTGTTATAGCGGCAACAGAAATACATCATTTGTGAAAATGTTAACTGTCTAACTATCACGGTTCACGAGATACAGCCTGGTGATAGACGGACAGACAGACAGACGGACAACAGAGTCTTAGTAATAGGATCCCACTTTGCCATTTGGGTACGGAACCCTAAAAAAGTATGGTGTCAATTTTAATTTATTCATTATTTAAACTTTATTGCACAAAACAAAGTACAAAGGGCGAACTTAATGCCAGAGGAGAGGGAGAGACGAAAATATTTACCTACATTTTATCAGAAATCGTTTCAAATTTATGTATAAATTTTATTGTAAAATTTTAGGGATCAGATCCAAACTAGAGTACATAAAAGAAATTGGTGTCGGTGCGATTTGGCTATCACCGATATTTCAGTCGCCTATGTACGATTTTGGTTACGACATTGCGGATTTCTATGCAATCCATGACGAATATGGCACTATGGAGGACTTCGAAGCCCTTACTGCAAGAGCTGCAGAACTTGGTATGTGTAAACAATAATATAGTATTACTTAACGCACACCTCACGTAGACACAGCGGACTTTGAGTTGTATACCGTTATCGCGGGGGATCAATGTTACTCTGCGTCCGCAGGAAATACCTTAGGCAATTATAAATTTATATAGATGTCATATACAAAGGAAAAAATGACCTAGGCCTCCGGTGCCCAGGGCTGGGCGGTGTTCAGTTGTACCTTAGACAACCCTACACGTGATCCCTGGGTGGTGCTAAAAGAGTAACAAACTTAGCAGCTGCACTGTCTCATCTGGACCTCGCAGAACTCGTTGGATTTTATTCATCGTCTACATATACTTTCCCATTACTACTACCCGAGAGAAGAAATGCCTATCCATATCCATTGGCATGTAGCCATACGATAAATAAATCGCGAATTCTCGAATTTTTTTTCCGTTTTGTATGGGAATATTTCCTATGGTAAACGCAGAACATACTCGAGAAGGACACATCTCTTAGCGTACCAACGTAATTTAGAAGTTTCGTTTTTTATGCTGCGATATTTTATTTTTATTTTGGCCAGAGAGAGACTGAGACTGGTATGAGCGATGTCTTTGAATGAAGTACGTGTTTGATAGATACGGAAAATGAAAGGGCAAACAAAAGCATTTTAACCGCACGTGGTTCAAGGAAATTGTCGGCCCTAATAAATAGGTACAGCAACAGAGGGATAAGTCGCGCCCCATGGTTGATGTTTGTTTGGTGAGTCGTGTCCAGTGCGCCAAGCGACCTAGACGCATTGATGAGTAATTAAATAAATATTAATTGCGAAGTTAGCGCGGCCCGGCCGCTACTAGCGACTCGACACGATGAGTGCCCTCAATCAGAGTCAACCCGTCGTGAACGATTTCCTCGCCTTTCTGCAGCAGAAGGAGAAGATGCTGCTGGAAGAAAAGATGAATGCGGCAACCGCTGTCCAGTTCAGTTCGTGGGCATCGAGTTTCACCGTCGAAGACATCTGTGAAGCGAAGCAGGTGTTGTGCCAGACCCTTGGGATCGTCGGCACATATGTACCTCACCGGAAGGGGGATGAAACCGGGAAGAAGACCCTTGCGGATATTATGAAAATCCTGAAGGAGTATCAAGAGCGGATTCCGGAGTTTGTGGCGACGGATGCCTCTATCCTGCCGACCCATGTTCCGGATAATATCGACGTTCGCTGCTTGTTTAAGGACATCGTGACCCTTAAAACGAGTTTAGCAGAAATTATTTTGAAATTTGAAGCGGCCCAAGTCACTATTGCCGAGTTACGCAACGAAGTCAATAGTTTGCGAAATGCTCCAACTCGGTCGGCGGAATCAAATTTCAAGAGCGATGACCGACCCGCTACTATAAACGCGGAGTCTGTCAGTTTGCGTGTTGCTGACGCTGTAAAATGTGCCGCACCCGCCGCTGCACCGCCCGCGCGCCCCTCGCGTGTGCGGCCGCCTACTGTTTCTAAATCACGTCAGCGTGCTTATGCTGACGTTGCCGGTCAGCCAGTCGCAGGTTACCGGGCCTCCTCGCCTTCTAAGGCGTGGGTAGTACGGGTTCCCGATAAGGAAAACTCCTCCCGCACCAATGTGGATAAGGAGGGATTCACACTGGTGGAACGGAAGCGCAAGGCGTGCAGGGCGCCCCGCAAGACTCTGTGTGGCACTGCCGAGCCGGCTAATTCTGGACTTCGGATTGCGACACCGAGTAAGGCGCTCTACGTGTCGCGCTTGCATTACTCCGCCGTGGCCGACGATGTGGTGGAGTACGTCCGCCGGAAGACTGGCTACTCGTTGAGGGTGCACCAGCTGCGGTCCCGCCATTACGTGCACTTCAGCTCGTTTGTGGTGCGCGTGCCGCGACCGTTGCAGGACACGATAGCGAATGCTGACTTCTGGCCGAAGGGTGTTGTGTTTCGGCAGTTCCGGGGCACTCTACCGAATCCTACACCAGATCAGACGGCGCAACGGAGCCACGCAGTTACGTCGCCTAAATAAACTAGTTATAAATATTTTTCTGTATATTTTTGTAGTTCGCAGTGCATTGGTTTTATTACTGTAATACTGTGTAACTTATTTGAATAAATAAATAAATAAAATAAAATAAGAATGAGGGAACAAACGTATAGCTACTTAAATGCTGCCATGGAAGTATAAATTATTAATGCTATGTAATTTGACATGTAATATTTTAAATAACTGACTATGACTAATAATATAAGCATTATTTTCTAGGAATCAAGGTGGTATTAGATCTCGTACCTAATCATTCGTCCAATGAAAGCGAATGGTTCAAAAAGGCTCTGGAAGGCGATCCCAAGTACACTGATTATTTTGTCTGGGAAGATGGCGTCCTCGACGCAAATGGAATTCGTCAACCTCCAAATAATTGGGTAAAACACATTTATGTTAGAAAAAGTCAATGTTTTTTTTTCAAAAATGTGTATTATATATTGCTTTACATTTCAAACTAAATATACGGCATGGATATGAACAACAATTATATATGACCACATTCGGTCTTCCCGATTTTATAGCAAATATATTCCCTATTCTGGTTTGCATAAATCTCTACCTATATATGTTCGTGACCTTCATGATGGTCAGACGATATCACCAAAAAATCAAGATCACGTAATTGACAACAATTCTTGTTTTTTTGTTGATTAGCTAAGCCATTTCCATGGTAGTGCCTGGGAGTACAGATCAGAAACAGGAAAATACTATTTACATCAGTTTGTTATTGGACAACCAGATCTCAACTACAGAAACCCCGAATTGGTTGCGGAGATGAACGTAAGTAAATATTTTTAAAATAGTGTCTCGCACAAATCACTGATATTTTTATTAATGACGCTTGTTAATGTAGTATTTACAAACATTGAATTGTATTGACCAAGAATGGTCCATTACTATGGTAAACTTAATTACTGTGTAGTTTGTAGTGAGATACTTACTATTTCATTGAACTCATTGTTTTGAGGTGCACATCCATTCACATTACTTACCTGAAATAAAAAAAGTAAGGAGTGAATATTTCATAAGTTAGAACAAAAAAAACTCTAAGTTGTTGACGCTACATAAACATTTACTTTACTTAAACGTTACGTTTCAGAACGTTGTTCGTCATTGGTTGGGAAAAGGAGTGGCAGGATTTAGAGTGGATGCTGCAAATACTTTATTCGAAGTCGATAAGGAAAAATTCGGTGGCAGGTATCCTGATGAACCCTTGTCAGGAGCTGTGGGCGTGGCTTTAGATGACCATGATTCACTTAACCACATTTATACGAAGAACCAAAACGAAACATACTATATTATCTACGGTTGGAGAGATATCCTTGATGAGTTTAAAGCCAAAGATGGAATGTCAAGAACTATGATGACAGAAGTATACGCCACCATTCAGGAGGTCGTCAAATATTTCGGAGAGGGTGACAGAAACGGTGCACAAATGCCATTTAATTTCGATCTGATTACGGATGTTAATGCAGCTTCGTCCGCTTCCGATATCAAGAGGGCTGTCGACAAATTTTTAACGTATAAACCTCTTGATAAAGATGCAAACTGGGTGGTAAGTCGCAAAGACACGATTTTTTGTACTATTGCTAAATTACATACAATTTATTTAGAGATAGTATACAAAAGTATTTATTTAGTACAGTCAACTACAAAGAGATCTACTTTTTCACCTTATTGCGGTGTAATAAGGTCCAAAGCTAGATACATCTTTTTGCAGTCCACTGTACATAATTAATAGCCGTATTGACACTAGTATGTAATCATAAAATGTAATATTTTAGGTTGGCAATCATGACAACCATCGCATGGCATCGAGGTACGGTGCCTCTCTCGTTGATGGTATAAACATGATTGTGTTGCTTCTTCCTGGAGTGGGAGTTACTTATATGGTACGTTAGATAACTATTTGATGCTTGCAAACAAGTAATTAGATTTGATTAACCCTTTAACTTGTCGGCTATTAAAGGGTTAATATTACACGTAAACAAGGGTTTTTCGCTTCTCTGGAAAATTAAGCTGCCAGATAATTTTTTTGTTGATGGGTGTTCGTATAATTAAAAATAAAGAGTCAACACTCTATAATGAAAGTATTGTAATGATGTTTTTTTTATTTATAGGGTGAAGAAATAGGTCTCTTAGATGGAGAAGTAACCTGGGAGCAAACTGTTGATCCAGCTGGATGTAACACTGATCCTGACAACTACATGAGATACTCCAGAGACCCTGAGAGAACACCCATGCAATGGAACGCGCAGGCGAATGCCGGTAAGTTATCGTGATCGTGAGATAGAAATTTTCTAACTTATCTAAACGCAAACTGAAAATAGATGTCATATACTTCAGAAAAAGTGACCAAACCCTCCGGTGTCCGAGGCCAGATTTGAACTGGCGTCTTCAGCTTTCGCGGCTGACGTCCTGACCACTAGACCACCCGGTCACGGCGGAACTTGACAAATTTTCTCATGTATATGCAATCTCTGAATTTGAAACGGCTAGGCGCCGTTGACCACACTCTAAGGGCATGCGCAGTACGTGCTTGCACCTCCTATCCGAATCTCTTACGTGATTCTGGTATAGCGAGAGAGATGGTGCTGCCATCTATGAATCTTGAAGCAAATCAAATTATTTTGTTCAATATTTTTTTGATTTGCAATTTTTTTTTTTAAGTAGTTACACTACTATATATAAACTGAAAATAGATGTCATATACTTCAGAAAAAGTGACCAAACCCTCCGGTGTCCGAGGCCAGATTTGAACTGGCGTCTTCAGCTTTCGCGGCTGACGTCCTGACCACTAGACCACCCGGTCACGGCGGAACTTGACAAATTTTCTCATGTATATGCAATCTCTGAATTTGAAACGGCTAGGCGCCGTTGACCACACTCTAAGGGCATGCGCAGTACGTGCTTGCACCTCCTATCCGAATCTCTTACGTGATTCTGGTATAGCGAGAGAGATGGTGCTGCCATCTATGAATCTTGAAGCAAATCAAATTATTTTGTTCAATATTTTTTTGATTTGCAATTTTTTTTAAGTAGTTACACTACTATATATAAACTGAAAATAGATGTCATATACTTCAGAAAAAGTGACCAAACCCTCCGGTGTCCGAGGCCAGATTTGAACTGGCGTCTTCAGCTTTCGCGGCTGACGTCCTGACCACTAGACCACCCGGTCACGGCGGAACTTGACAAATTTTCTCATGTATATGCAATCTCTGAATTTGAAACGGCTAGGCGCCGTTGACCACACTCTAATGCCGTTGATCTCTCTCGCTATACCAGAATCACGTAAGAGATTCGGATAGGAGGTGCAAGCACGTACTGCGCATGCCCTTAGAGTGTGGTCAACGGCGCCTAGCCGTTTCAAATTCAGAGATTGCATATACATGAGAAAATTTGTCAAGTTCCGCCGTGACCGGGTGGTCTAGTGGTCAGGACGTCAGCCGCGAAAGCTGAAGACGCCAGTTCAAATCTGGCCTCGGACACCGGAGGGTTTGGTCACTTTTTCTGAAGTATATGACATCTATTTTCAGTTTATATATAGTAGTGTAACTACTTAAAAAAAAATTGCAAATCAAAAAAACATTGAACAAAATAATTTGATTTGCTTCAAGATTTATCTAAACGCATTTCTAATTGTAAAGGAAACCGGTCTGCTATCTAATCCTAGGATTATTTGAAACATTTCGGGCAATTTGTTTCTTTTCCCATTTAACTCACCTTTCTGCCCGTGTCTGTTGATTTTTTATGTAGCAATATTGCGAAATAGTGAATTTGTTACCAAAGTAGGCACCTAGTAAAATTACGTACTTACATAATTACAAAAAAAACAATGATAATATTAAAAATGTCGAATTTTTGAATAACACCAAATTTCACGTTTTTGGACATAAAAGTGAGCTGACAGGAATGATAACTATTTTAATTCCCATAACAGGTTTTTCCAACGCTAGCTCGACTTGGTTGCCAGTAGCCAGCAACTATAGGACATTAAACGTGGAAGCCCAAAAAGCAGCCGCAAGATCTCATTTGAAGAACTACCAAGCCTTGGCACAGTTGCGACTGGACAGAGTCTTCAGACTCGGACGCTTCGAGTCACTGGCTTTGAACGAAGATGTCTTTGCATTTAAACGGTATTTTAAAGCTTAGTGTAAGCCACAGACTGTCCTATTTATTTTCACATGATTTGATTCCATATATTATTAGTATTGACCAATAACATATGTTGTCTCCATAGACATATAAAATAAGGAGACGTAACGCCGTGAAGACAAAACTGTGATTCCATATAATAAGCCGATTTCCTCGTGTTTACGCGCGACACGCACACATAATAAAACTCGTGGGCGAGCGGTGATTGGATTCAAACGTCAAAAGGGAGTGTATTTGCACGAGACCGCGGCTTTTATATGTCTATGGTTGTCCCCATAAAGGGATTATACTTAAGCCAATTAGAAGTTAATTTATTCATTACATTATCTGAGTCAGATTTACCATCACAATGATCTTTGACCAGTTTATAATTGGATAAGATTTATAACTATGCGCGAGCCTAGACACTAATAAAGGTATACTTCGTAATGGTCTAAGTTACTCTCGACCCATTGATCCAATAGGATCTAGGGCAAGACAATAAAGGTCAATATCGATTGGTCGGAATGGTGACCAGTAACGATGTTTACAGGTGGTACAACGGAGAGGTTTACCTTGTGGTAGTGAACATGCGAGAGTCGGCGCACGACGTGAACCTGACATACTTTGAGAACGTCGAGGGTGACGTCACAGTTGTGATAAGGAGCGTGGACTCGAGGAAAAACGAAGGGTTGGTGTTTATTTAATTTATTTACATAAAAGTTGGCGATCGTAATCACCTTGCCTCATTCATTTACCTTTTCTGTTTACAAGCTTTTTTAAGCACGCATTTTTTTAGGTAAGTATCTATGTATTTCTAACTGTAAAAACGTAGGCTAGATGCCTAACGAGTTTTGAGAAATTTCGTTATGACATTTGAATGGCCTGTTAACAATTGCGTCATAATAATAATAATAATTATTATAATAAATACTCTTTATTGCACACCTCATACAGTTACAAGCACAAATTTTACAATTAGATAAATTTAGGTAGAGGTAACAACAGGCGGTCTTATCGCTAATGAGCGATTTCTTCCAGACAACCTTTGGGTAGTGGAGACTAGAGAAAAACAATAAGCAGTAGGTGGTGCATAGAAACAAAAGAGACGAAATAGATAACACAGCACATTCATATGAATATACATACTTAAATAAATACAAAATAAACATACATGTACGTACATATATACATATATAATACACACAATAAGAAACAACAGTGTTAACTTAAAAACCTAAGGAAGAGATAAATAGTATTCCTTAAGTTGCGATTTAAAGCTACCAATAGATTGCGCGCGTTTTATGTTGAGAGGGAGAGAATTCCACAAACGAACGGCCTGGAACGTAAATGAGCAATTATAAAATTTGGAAGATGAAGATGGCACTTTTAGGAGCAATTTTTGAGAGGATCTAATAGAATTAAGATAAGAGAAACGCTCTTTGAGGTAGCGGGGAGTTGCAGGGTTAAAAAGTATAGAAAAGAGTAAAGAAAGTATGTGAGAGTTACGGCGGTGACGGATAGGGAGCCATTTGAGTTGAGAACGAAAACTAGAAACATGGTCGAATTTGCGTAATCCGAAAATGAACCGAATGCAGGCATTTTGAATACGCTCAAGCTTATTAAGTTGCTCCTCGGTTAGGTCTAAATAGGAGATATCTGCATAATCAAGAATGGGGAGAAGTAACGACTGAGCAAGCGCAATTTTAGTAGCATTTGGCAGGAAATTCCGGAGCCGTCTGAGAGACCCTATGGCAGCAAACATCTTCCTGCTCACTTCACTCACCTGAGGCACCCATGATAGACAACGATCCATGATTACGCCAAGATTTTTCACTTGGTTGGAAAAAGGAATTTGGATACCATCGGAGACTATCGGAGGGAGCCTGAGAAAGTCAATTTTGGAGATTTGTTTAGCGCTACCCATCACAATTACCTGTGACTTTAGGGGGTTTACTTTGAAACCGTAATTTTGACTCCTATTTGATATGCGGAGCAGATCAAGATTCGTGGCTTCTATAACTGAATTGAGATCGCTATGCATACCCTGCGAATATATTTGAAGGTCGTCGGCATAGAGGTGATACGAAGAGGAGAGATCAAGAGTTATGGAATTAATGAAGCTAGAAAATAAAAGAGGAGACAGCACACCACCCTGTGGAACACCAGCTGATGTGCTGCACCAGGAAGAACACGAAGAATCTAGTTTAATTCTTTGCCGACGACCAACCAAATAGCTGCGGAACCAGTCAATCGCTGCAGCCGATATGTTAAGAGACTGTAAGAACGCGAGCAAAATGTCAAAATCGACCGTGTTAAAGGCATTACTGAAATCTAGAAGTGCAAGAACTGTAAGCTTCTGGTCATTCATACCCAAACGGATGTCATCGGTAACCTTGACAAGAGCCGAGGTAGTACTATGGCCCGGACGAAAACCAGATTGAAATGGGTTTAGGAGGTCATTTCTATTCAGGAAGGAAGTTAGTTGCTGATGCACTAGCCGTTCGAGGACTTTGGATAGGAAAGGAAGAATGGAGATGGGGCGATAGTCAGAGAAGGAACTGGGGTTGGATTTTTTGGGTAAAGGAATAATATTGGCATCCTTCCACAGACTGGGAAAAGTATTTGATGAAATGGAAAAATTCAGAATACCGGTGATAATAGGAACAAACAAATCAAGGAGAGGGAGTATCATATTTCGGCTAACACAGTCAACACCAACGGCGTTAGAAGTGATATTCAATATACCCTTCCTAACATCACTCTCACAGAAATGGCTAAAATAGAAAGAAAAGAAATCTAAGGCAGGAAGTGATGAGAGATGATGAAGTGAGTTAGATTTCTTAGGACCACTGAAACAGGTGGACGATGAAGAATGCTGGTTAAGCTGGTCAACGCTAATATTGTTTAAATTGGTTGCCTGTTGAGATTTGCCAACTCCGAGACCTTTCAAAAATTTCCTTACTTTGGCTGGATTTCCATCTTCAACAGAACTGTGAATATGACGCCTCTGAGCATCTCGACATATAGTGCTACAGCGATTGCGCAGGGTATGATATTTAAGTTTATTTTTCTCAGAGTTGTTAGCCTTATACTTAGATTTAGATTGATTCTTCCTCTCTATAAGGGCTTTAATATCCTCAGTGAGCCAAGGAGCAGGGAGATGCTTGACTTTTATTGCACGAACAGGAGCATGAGCGTCATAAAGTTGTATGAGGAGCGAATTAAAGAGAGAAACTTGATCGTCTACCGAACCCGCTCGAGCGATACTGCTCCAATCGATTGTTAAAGCGTCATCTCGAAGCTTTTCCACATTTAATCCACTAAAATTGCGTTGCAAAAGAATTTTTGACTTAGATATGGGAGGACGAATTTTGTAAGAGAGATAGAGCAGATCATGATATGAGAAGGCATCCGCGGAGTATTGTCCAAATTTAGACACATGAGAAGTCGAAGAAACTAAAGTTAAATCAAGAAGAGAAGGCGAGCAATTTGGAAAATAGTGTGTGGCGTCTGAAGGGAGAATAGTTAGATTGCATGCATCTACCAGGGATTTAAGGCGCCGGGATCGACTGTCATCCTTCAGAAGACACGTATTTAGATCTCCCATAAGAATGTGATGATTATAAGAAGGCATAAGGTCCTCGAGAAGTTTCTCAAGAGAATCAAAGTAATTAACGTGAAGGGAGGGGGAATAAAAAACGCCAAGTAAAAGTTTGGAATGAGAGAGGGAAACGTCGAGAAACATATACTCTGCGGCATCAGAAGTAGAAGAGCTGGCAGATACATTAACAATTGAATAGGGGATGTAAGAACGAAGGTAAATCGCAACTCCACCGCCACCTCTTCCAAGGCGGTCGTGCCGAATTAAATTGAAACCAGGTAAAGAGTAAGACGTTTAAGGCAAAGCTGGTCTGAGCCACGATTCGGAAATTAAAATAGCATGAATGTTCTTAATGTCAAAAGAGAGTAACATATCGCTGTAATGTGCAGGAATACTTTGCGCATTTAAATGCACAACGTTAAAATTTTTAGGTACATCATTAAACTGAGATTCCAGAATGTCGTGAAGCGAAGGAGGCAAACTATGGAAACTGTCTTCACTTACACTATCTAAGGAGGAAAAAGATAAATACTGATCACTGTTATCACTGAAAGGCATCTGAAAAATATATATAAAGTTAAAAATATAATAAGTATATAATAAGTGTATACTAATATTCAATAAATATAAAAATATATACAGTAAAAACTAAACAAAAACTCCACAATCTACCCGCCAGCAGCAAATAAATAATATATCTACTAACCCTAAACTAATTTAAGGTACCTTAGCTACCCGCCAGCATATCTGGATGGATCAAAATTAAAAACAAAACAACAAATAATTAACATTCAGAGCAGAAACGGAACGCAATAATTTACAAGTGGCAACACTGGGCTGTTCATGTCAAAGCGCCTGTCATGTCAAGTTAATGTCAAAGCAAAGCAAATGCTATTACGAAAACTAGTTAAGATAAACAAATTAATCAAAAAAGAAAGAAAGGGTAGACACAGATAAGTGCTGCACGACAAAATTAAGAAGTCAATTGTAACACGGTAACAAGAAAAGCACTACACAGTAAACAAACAAAGTAGGTACGAGTACTCTACGATCGAATCTTCGCCTTCACAGTCTCCCTCTTTGCACGCTGCTGCCTAGCTCGCGGAGCCTGGGGGACGGGCCGAGTATCAGGTTCCGATGAAGCGGCAGGATGCTCCGCGTCGGCATCGGTAGGCGTCGCCTGCGCAACCGACAGAGCTTTCACATCGGCGACGCTGTTAGCACGGCGGCGCACGCCATCTTTTCCCAGCACAAGCACGTCGCCGTTCCAGGTCCAGCAGTTGCGCACTCCAAAACGCTCACGAGCCTCCATGAAAGCATTGTGGCGGGGCTTTGTGAGAAACTCTCCAAGTGTGACGCCTGAGCCCTTGAGTGCCACCTTGCCAAACCATACATCATCCCTGATGGCTATATCCTTGAACTTGACAAGAATGGCTCTAGGCTTTTTGCCGCGCCCTCCACGACCACCCAACCGATGACTGCGCTCAATATCTGCTGCGGAAAGATCTTCTAACACGGCCTGCAGTTTGTTAGCCGCAAGATTTGTTGTGTCCTCAGAAACAGATTCATCTATACCATGTACTAACAACATCTTGCGGCGAGAGCGCGTCTCAATGTGGTCCACCTGGCGAGTGACAAGCTCCACCTGCTTCTGCAAGGCATCGAGAGACCTCACAACAAAGTCCTTGAAAAAGTCAAACTTTGAAGCCACAGCAGCGACTGTTGGATTAGTGGTGCCCGCGTTGTCGAGATCTTTCTGGAACTGCGCCATCGTCTTCTTGAATGTCTCGGACAATTCCTCAATTGAACTTTTTACTGCACTTGTTTCTGACATTTTGTGAGAGTGAAGTGAGTGATAAAAATCGAAGTTAACTTGTGGAGAAAATGTAATGGAAATGCTGGCAGGTTATAAAGGTTATTTAAGCATCAATATTATTAGGTTTAATTGTCCAAAAAGTGATTATAAATATTTTTTTTAACAATAAATTTAGTGCACTCATAATCATGTTATAATGTTGTTATTTAAGAATGAGAATGAGACATTTATTGATAAAAAATTTCAAAATTTTTTACACATCAGTTACAATTAAGTACTTATAGTAGTTATTGTATTATATCAATTAGACACATATGAAACTCAATATTAATAAAACACCGATATATGATACTATATAATATTCTACTTTATAATACGGAATCTATAATGCATACTCAAGGTCATTTGTTTCTTCAAGTATGTACTCAAAATGCTGTAATCAGCTCTGTAAGTTGAAGTTTCACAAGTGTGGTTATTGATAATTTACTTTATCTTGTTCCTGAACTACTTTTTCAAAGAAATACCTACTTACCGGGTTTTAGGTGTGTCTATTTAACATTATTTTGTGATATTTTCAGAGACGTGTTCCCCGCTTCTTCTGTACCAATAGATGGGTTCGAAGCGGTGGTGTGGAAGGCCAGTGGCGCTACGGAGCTGAAAAGTCTCAGCATACTATCACTATGTTTCGTATATTTACTAGTCTACTTATATTCAAATGCAAACCAATAGATATTTGAATTTGTTTGGCTATGTAAATTGTTAAAATAAATATGTTATTTAATGAAGTACTGTACAGCTTACCATTATCAGAAAATAATATACAGAATTGGAATCAATTATATGATAAATGAACGAAGTAAAATATTTTGTATTATTTTGTGATTGAAATGAGATATTTAATGAATAAATAATACTTTAACTTTTATTTTGCTTTCGGCTTGGACATAAAAAATTAAACCGTTGTGACATTTTTACTCCCGAATTCTATATAAAAAACAGCATAATTTAATTCTATGCAACATAATTTAAAACGACTTTCAATTGTCTATAGATTAACCATTTTGTTAATCGTTTGCAGCTTGTAACACCTTTTTCGTTATGATATTATATTATAATATTTTAATAATTTCACTTACATACTCAGCTGTTGTTATTTTTATATAAGTAATGTTACAAATATTGACAAAAATAAGCTAGAGAAAATAATCAGCTTTATGTAAATCAAGCTAACACAAAAAAATACATATTTTGTAGTAATTATATAGTAACTATCTCTTCAGAAAAAAAAACACGCAAATGTTACTGACAAATGTTAATCGCTCTAAAACTACAGAATCAAGGTCTTGATAATAACAAATGTGTTGTAAAACCAAATAATCATGTTAACAAAAAGTTCCGAAAAAGTTATTATCTAATCCTGTTGCATCCATGTGTCTCGATAATTTCGATATTTTCAGCCGCAGACCTCTTGAGAATAATCTTTATCTTCACATAGATATCGTAAGGGTATAAAAAGTCTGAAGTCGTTCGGTTTAACATAGTCACGGAGAATAAGCCGAGATGAAGTCGGTATTTCTTTTGGCTTTCCTTTTAGTTCTAGCTCAAGGGAGCATAGAAAGGGAATTGGAATGGTGGGAGACGACTATCTTCTACCAGATTTATCCCAGATCTTTTATGGATAGTGACGGTGATGGCATTGGAGATCTCAATGGTAAGTTAATACACAAAATATGTTTTTTTTTTTGTATTTTTTTTTGTATGGTTAACTGGAAGAGATCCCTTAAAGGGATAAGTTCGCCTTTGTAATTTGTTTATTTTTCTTTTGTCATGTTTGTTTGTTGTATATTTTTAAAATTCTTGTATTTTTGGTGCAATAAAGAATATTTAATTTACTTTACTTTTATTTTGTAACTTTTTTATGTACAATAGAGTGTTTACATATATATATATACATGTGGGCGGCAATCCTTGATGTGTGTTTATTTGTATGTTATTTTATAATTTTAATTATTAGTTCCATGTTATTTTTAATGAATAATACTAAAAATAGATGATAAATTATATTAATCAAAGCGTGGCTCAACTGACTGTTTAGTTATCGTTTCTGTACCGTAAATGGAAAGTTTAAAATTGGAGTAATTACGTAACTGTTTTAGTGTTCAATAATACTATTTAATTATTTATTATTTTAAGCAATCGCTTTCATTCTGTTGCCAAGTAATTGGAATATTTGAGAACTGTATTGACTAACAACGATAGCGCGCCATCACGCAGGCGGTGTGGCGTGATCCCAGGTGGTCTGACCTGGACGGGTAGGGTTGAAAAGGTTATTTAAGCGGTTGCATGCGATTGTTTTTGATCATTCCTCGCTAAGCCTAGATTGTGTAAGCACTCTATTCGTTTGCAAATAAATATAAATCAATTTATTAGTGAATTATTATTTGAGACGTCTGTTCCGGTTATAATGGAAAGTGGTGAAACTGAGGAGCAACCTGATAACTTGGGTAATCAGGCGAATAGCGGGACAGCGCCGACAGCAGCGGTGGGATCACAATCCCCTATACTTGGCAATGGTAAACACCGCCGATCTGTCGCTCAACCTGAACCTACGTTTACCATGGATCAAGTAATGAGCCTGGTAACCACAGTCACTAAGCAAGCTGCAGCTAGTGCTGTTACTGCGGCGTTGTCTACTGCCGCAAATCCACAACTGCCACTGCAACTTCGTGAACGCGGCAATTTCTACTTACCGCCATTTGACCCGGATGTACGATGTCATGACATTCGGGATTGGTGCGCTAATGTTGACGAAACCATTTCCGTCTTCGCCATATCACTTCTAGAAGCACGGATGAAAGCTATACTTCAGTTAAAAGGAAGGGAAAAAGTGTGGGCCGACACGTGGTCTCTACATTCAACTACTTGGGAACAAGTCAAAGAAGACTTGATCAAGACCTTCTCGAAGGAGTTCCGGTATGCTGATGATGTACAGAAGTGGCGCAGTTACAATTCGGATCAAGCAACGAGCTACGCCGAATACGCCACTACAGCTTGGACATTCTTCAAGCGGGTGCGGCCGGAAGCAAGTGACGCCGACGTCGTGGATGCGGTTATTACTGGTATTTATCCTGAACATATTCGAGCCGATCTATTACGCAATACGCCTGACTCTTTGCCTAAATTAATCTTTGTTTTGAAAACATACCGTAAACGTAAATTTGATACCACAGAGAAAACAAACAATACCAGTAGTCTTTCTAAAAAAAGCCAGACCCACAGAATTAGGTATTAAGGTAGACCATTCAACCACCACTTGTTATAAGTGTAATAAACCTGGTCATCGCTTTCGAGATTGTAAGGTAGATACTGCCGATGACTCAACCGTATTAGGCAACGATTCTAGTGTCCCTAATACAACTAAATCAGTTGAATGCAAATACTGCATGAAAAAGGGCCATGTAGAAAAGAATTGTTTTCGAAAAATGTTAAAGGAACGTACAAACACAAAGTAAACTTTTAAAATAATAATCCCAGTAGGACTTTTAGTACTACTACTATTAAGATTGTACTAACACCTGCTTCTTTGATACTGGGGTAGATTGTTCTTTGTTTCACGAAGTCTTGTTTGGCTCTATTCCCCGGAAAAGAAAGGCCTTTAACGCAACTTTTTCAGTCCATGCGAATAACCGGTTCATGCAAAACTGACCATTACTACTGCTGTAGAAGGTAGCACGTGTGTTGAGCTATTTTTTTATGTTGTTGGGGTTATCAAAATATTATTGTTTTTATTTTTGTGTGATATTATGTTGGCTTTAACCTTATTCTAAAGATGTTGTTGTGATACGCTATTTCCGTGAAAACGAGTGCACACTAAAGGATTCATGTGTGGATCCTGTATTCGAAACTAATATCAAAAGATGCCAATTTGCTAAAAAAAAAAAATACATTTAATTGTTGATAAATACGGAAGCAATTTTACTATGGGAAATAACGTTTCTCAAATAAATACTAGCAAACTAAAAATATCACCCACTGAGCGCTAAAAAGTTAAGGAAATGATTGCCGATCTCAAAAGCAATGGTACCTATAATCCATTAAAGTTCTTCTCCTTTTAGTAGTCCGATTTTGCTGGTTAAGGAAAACGATGGTTTAGATCGTCTTTGTGTATATTTCCGTGAGCTGAATGCGAATATTTTAAGACACAATCTTATTTTGCCATTGATTTCTAATCAGGTAGATAGGCTACGCATGTTACTTAACTCGACTTGTCATAACTGCGAGCTTTCATGAAATCCCTATTGCCTAAGGTTCAAATTGATAACAAAACACGGAAACTTACTACGAGTATCGTTCCATGTAGTTATCGAGGAAACCGTATAGCCCGTTATCACTCCGCACTCCAACACTTTAGCTGGGAAAAGAATTTAGCTAAAATATTCAAACAGTATTGCTACCCTAATATATCAAAATTAGTTCCTGCTCAAAATTTTAATTATTTTGTAATAAATTTCCTATTGAACATCAGATTGTGACCAAAGGGGTTAGTAGGGCAAACTATCAGGCAGAGCGCATTATGAAAATAATAAAAGATAATTTGTCAGAGGTGGAGGCTTATAAGCCATGGTATTCTGCCATGCATGACTTACAGTTGGAAATGAATTGTACAATATTTAAAAGTACTGGTAATTCGAACTTTTGCTAGGATTGTAAGAGATGTTCGCCACCCGCCATCAAGCTTCTTCAAGTTGATGAGGAGCCTTTAGAGGACTCTATCTCTATTAGAAATGCTTATAAACAAAGGATGGACGAGCAATCTTTTCAAGTCAATTATGATATAAGTAAAGTGGATCAAATCGTAAAAATATAAGTGATTTTGTTTTGATGCGTCGTCATGAAAGCACTACCAAATTAGGTGCTAAATATGGAGGTCTTATTGTAATATTAGACATATTGCCAAACGATCGTTATCAATAAAAAAAAAAAAAAAAAAAAAAAAAAAATTACGTGGAAGTACTGTAAAGATTGCTGTGACTTTCTGAAACCAGCTCCTAGGGTCAGCTAGATTAATTTCATAATAATGATGATAGTGATTCTGCCGTGTGGGCGGTTGGTGAAGTAAGTAGCAGGGTTCAAAATGAAGACTGCTCTGAGACCGAGATGTAGTAACCTTGGTGTTATTTATTTATGATATTTAATCACTACGTATTTAAAATATTAGAAGCGCATTTTTTGTGTAACTTTACAATTAATAATGATTGTGTGTATGCAATGTTCCACCTATCCAAAAATCCTTCCTTATAACGCTGGCTGGCCACCACGCGTTTCCTTTTCCCGGTCTTGTGGGCTAGATCTCTATGTTGAGTCATGAGTGATGCCTGTGTGGGCTAGATCCCAGTATGGGTGACGCCAGGATATATGCAATGTTCCACCTATCCAAAAATCCTTCCTTATAACGCTGGCTGGCCACCACGCGTTTCCTTTTCCCTGTCTTGTGGGCTAGATCTCTATGTTGAGTCATGAGTGATGCCTGTGTGGGCTAGATCCTAGTATGGGTGACGCCAGGATCAGCGCAGGGAGCGCGCTGGAGCAGAATGGCCGTGTGGGCGGCAATCCTTGATGTGTGTTTATTTGTATGTTATTTTATAATTTTAATTATTAGTTCCATGTTATTTTTAATGAATAATACTAAAAATAGATGATAAATTATATTAATCAAAGCGTGGCTCAACTGACTGTTTAGTTATCGTTTCTGTACCGTAAATGGAAAGTTTAAAATTGGAGTAATTACGTAACTGTTTTAGTGTTCAATAATACTATTTAATTATTTATTATTTTAAGCAATCGCTTTCATTCTGTAGCCAAGTAATTGGAATATTTGAGAACTGTATTGACTAACAACGATAGCGCGCCATTACGCAGGCGGTGTGGCGTGATCCCAGGTGGTCTAACCTGGACGGGTAGGGTTGAAAAGGTTATTTAAGCGGTTGCATGCGATTGTTTTTGATCATTCCTCGCTAAGCCTAGATTGTGTAAGCACTCTATTCGTTTGCAAATAAATATAAATCAATTTATTAGTGAATTATTATTTGAGACGTCTGTTCCGGTTATAATGGAAAGTGGTGAAACTGAGGAGCAACCTGATAACTTGGGTAATCAGGCGAATAGCGGGACAGCGCCGACATA